>VWZG01005495.1:118061-262274 GCA_013396735.1 Grallaria varia | reverse complement strand
AGAAAGAAAGAAAGAAAGAAAGAAAGAAAGAAAGAAAGAAAGAAAGAAAGAAAGAAAGAAAGAAAGAGAAAATACTGTAAAATATAAAAAAAATAACAAAAGTGCTCATAATCTTGAATAAAGGCATTGGACTAAAATGGATTAACATTCATCTAGTACAGGAAAAGGGCACCAGACTGCTGAGTACTTAGTGAAGAAATATATTGAGAGAGAAGCATGGAAGTGGAACAGTGCAGGGTCAATAATCCAGAAATCAGATATAAAGATAAACTATTGCTTTTGTCCAAGCAAAAAGCAGCATTAGGCTGCACAGCCTCTACATGTATTTCAAACCATTATTAGAAACATGGTAGGCAAGTGGCAGAATAGAAATGGAACAATTATTACCTACTACTGGGCTTCAGAATATTAGATGTGGCAACACACAATGATTATGTATACTTAAACAGCCAGAGTGGTGCCCTTTAATAAGTCTAGCTTTCATCATTAGGCTGCTAGAGAAAAAGTGTTGGGGAAAAAGGACAATTCTGGAGTTCTGGAAGAAAATGAAAGAAACAGCATTAAGTAACATGAATTTGCCAAGTACATATCTTGCACAATAAATTGTATGGTTGCTTTTTTTTTTTTATAAAATTGCAAGATTATTGGATGAATACAGACCAGTAGCTGTCATTTATTTGGATTTTAATAAAGCATTTGACAGCAACTTTCCAAATTAATTCAAGTTGGCCAGGGAACAAACATATTCACATAGAATGAAGTTGTCTGAAGAACTGTTAACAAAAGATAATGAGAAGTGGGAATCTGTAAGACCTGTGTGAGATATCTAATAAATATCTGGGTTTGCTCAAGTTTTAATACCTTCATTAATGATTTCTCAGAAAGGAAGGAAAAGGCAGCTTCTTAATGAAATGTACAGTGTGAAAGAATTGTTAACAACAGTAAGAATGGGGAAAATTTGAGACCCTACCCAAAGAATTTTATTAAGGACAAGAATAAGATTCACCTCTAAATGCAGGCAGATTCTTTCAGGAAAAATCATTCATGAGATCAATTACTCAGTAGAATGGGGAAACCTCAATAATAGTGCAAAATAGTCCAGAGGAACTGGCAGGGTAAAGCAAGTACAAGTCTGCAACATCATTAAATTTATCCAGTTGCTGTCAGTTTGTGTCTTTAAAAGATGTTTGGAGATCATCAAACAGCTTCATTCATTAGCTAAAAGGTGTGTAGATTGACACCTGCCCTGGACATGGATTGCACCTACCTGCTGATTGCAGAATTGCAAAGACCATGCTGTCCTTACTGGGAGCTTCAAGAAACACAGGGAGTGGAAAGGTCTGGAATTTCTGTCCCACCGATCAGAGCTTGAAATCAGCCCAGGGTCAATCTTAGCACAGCGGTTGCCAGAAGGGGTAGCTTTGGGTTAAATAAGTATTGATAAGAAAATATGAAACTTATAATTTAATTTTAGTTTTTTCTCATATTTCCATTTTTATTTATGTGTGGTTGTAACTATACCTTGAAACACTCTTACATGACTATGATTTCTAATCCTCAGACTCTCGCGGGAACAAATTGCAGCAGTGCTCAGAAACTCACCCCATTGGTAACTGAAAGCATTTTAAGCATCTTAAAAATAAGATCTTGATGCATAGATAAATCTGGCGACACATTACAATATTGCCCTCTGAAAGTGTGCAAGATATTCCTGGCTTGCTGCATATTACATAACATAGCCATTAAATGCAGATTATCCTTCAAAGCAGAGGCAGAGATTAATGAGTCAAACAGAAATGATGAATTAAATGAGCCTGATCAGACACACTTTCAAAATTAGCTAGCAAAGAGTTCCATAGAAACAAGAAATATTAGAGCTAGATTGCTCAAACACGATTTTAAGAAGACTGGCAATGCATATAAACATACATTATAACATTTCAGTACTCTTATTATATTCTTTTAATTCTCCTGTCAAATGCATAATGCAAACACATTGCAGGCATTACTCTGCAAGCAGTATCTTGGGCAAGAAAAAGAGTGACTGCCTTCTTCTAGATCGAGTACTGAGACTCTGCTGGATTCTGGCCCTGCACTGGCTCTTTCTCCAGTAGGGCTGGAGACTTCAGTGGGACCCTGTGCGAATCCAGAAAATTCTTCCCTCGCAGTCAGACCAGATCAGAGCTATAAATCAAAGCCACTGATTTGCTCTGTGTCTTTAGGCAAATCATTTATCCCTAGCAGAATGCAAGTCATTTAGCCTTTGCATAATAATACTTTCTCCCCTGAGGGATGTTGGGAGGTCTGAGTATTGAAAAGTGGAAAAAAGTTTGAAGAGCCTTTGGTAGAAGTTGTTTTGTGAATTCAAATTTGTCTTGTCTTAACATGCTGTGATGGGCAGGAAGACGATGACTTGCTATATACCACTCTTAGTGCTTGTTTCCTACTCGTAGCTGGTAAGATTTCCTTATGTGTTGGCAAGGCTGTCACTGATGCAGTTGTTATCCAGCTGTCACTAAAACTGACCTTGAATCAGAAGGTTAACACCTCCCCAGTCTCTTTATCTTCGTGCAAAGTGTTCTACAAAAGGACACACAGTGCAACAGGGACACAACTGGTCTTGAAAGCATTTTATGGGACCCCCAGTCTTCTGAGGCACATTTGCTAGCACAGTGCAGTACTGTAGTCCCTCCAGTCCATCTCACAGCCTGTATTGGAGCAGCTGCCTGTTTTTTTCGCCTCCGTTGTGGAACTGGCCCATCAGCTGAAGGGCTGCACTACTCAAAGGTGGTCAAGTGGCTGGTACTCCTTTCTCTTCCTCAGGTACAAAGTACTCTGTTGTCCCAGTCTCACTGATTAACCCCTTAAGCAGCAATTTGAACTTACCTGTAGTTGTTCTGTTTCAAAACTAAAGAAGGACTTTTGTGCCTGAAATCTTAGGGATCTTCTCCAAATCTATCAGTAGACTGAATAAAAATTATAGTTCTGCCTACCAAGTTTCTACAGCCTTCTTGTGGACAATCCTGGCTGTAATAACAGTGCCTCTGCAAAAATTTACAAACTGTATTTTCAGTGGAGACTGGCCAGATGCCTTGCTGACACTCCTTTAGTTACCCTATCAACTGATAAATGACTGCATAGCTTAGAGTGATTCCATTGGTGAGAGAGATAAAGACACTGACTCCACCAGGCTGATACAACCTCTTTACTTAATTTTTGCAAATCTCTGACATCAGTCATGTACCCAGCATATGTTTCTGGAACTCTGTCCATCCTCTCCATAATGTCTTTATCAGTTGATGTTAATGCTGATGCTTCTAACTTGAAATTTAAAAGAAGATGTAAAAATTGATAGGTAGATGAATAGCTGCTACCCTGGAGATTTCTTATTCTTGATGGAGTTGTGGCTGACAAGTTATGTGTTGTGTGAATTCAACAACATCCTGACTGTGTTTGTAATTATATACTCCATTTTTATTTTTGTAATAATTCTGTATTTAGCATTAATATTTGAAAATATTGTTGTAAATGAGCTGTGATCTAAACCACTATCTGGAGTCTGAACCAAGAGTAATATATTTTCTGAAAATGGGCGCTAGAAATCACTGGAGAAAATGAAATCATTCAGATGCTTGATCACTAGCAGAGGCATTGGACTTGGAGGATGTAACTCTAGTGAAAAAAAAAATTACAAGATCTATGTGTGGCTGAGCTGACTGTGGCACTGTTTAATTAACTTGGATGTTTGACCTTCTCAGATACCTTCTAATGCAAGATATTTTCATTGTGCTTTACAAAGAGGATGGAGAGTATGCTGAGCAATGTCTATGGAAGAGCCAAAGTAGACTAGGCAGGGAATAAGTGCTGCCACTAAAATTTACATCTGCTGGCAGAGGCCTGGAAAAGGAGGTTTCAGTGGTAGGCAGTCTGTGTTGGGAGGAAGCTCATGTATTCCCAAAGAGGCACAGGGCATTAACCAGGCTGCCACTGAAGGTGAAATCGAAAAGTGACTGCTTTAGGACTGCTCTCCCTGAGGCCTCTGCCTCCTCTCTGCTCCAAGATGCTCCCGCCATCAGTTCCTCCTGGTGACCAACGAGCCATTGTCTGGAAGTGCAGACAGACAAGCTGATATAGCCACAGGGAGCTGTGGGGAGGAGGGCTTGGTGCTGGCTCTGTCTGTGCTCTGGCTTCCTGGTCTCAGGGCTGGACACCCCTAGAATTGGCTAAATATGTCAATGAAAAATGTGGCTGAGGTCAGTTTCTGCCGTGGAAATAACAGTTAACTTTTTTTTTCTGGTTCAACTTAGCGAATAGTGATTTTTTGACTTTTTCATCTGTTATTCACACAATTTTTGGCCCCACTGATTCCCAGGAGTTGTTTGGTCCCCACAGCAACCTGAGAGAGAGACCAGTATAATTTGGGGAGATACCTACCAAATCTTTGCATGAAGATGGAGAGCCCAGGGTCCAGTGGCAGAGCACCTCTTCCACAGCTGGGGTGGTCTGTTTCAAGCCAGAGTGTCTTGAAAGAGCAGAAATAATTACAGTGGTTAGTGATCTCATGGGAAGAGCAGTGCTGCCTGATCAGAGAAACACTTCAAAGCACTATCAAAATTATGATAATTCCTTCACTTAAAAACTCTTTCTGTCTTCCTATCAAAGTGTATGCTTGCTCTGTAGCCACACAAGTGTTACTATAGATAGCTTTAAGCTAACTATGTTACTTTCATAACAAGACAAATATGTGAATACTTTTCTACAGGCTGCCTCAGAACCGAGGATCTTCAGACTGCTCACAGGCAGTTCTCACATGATGTTTACAATCTTTACCTCATATTTCTAGTCTAATCTGACTGGCAGCAAGTTGAATCTGAGTCAGCAGTGCCCTGGCATCCAGGAGAGCCAACTGTGTCCTGGAGGGCATCAGGCAAAGCATCGCCAGCCAGTCCAGGGAGGGGATTGTCCCGCTCTGCTCTGCACTGGGGCGGCCTCACCTTGAATATTGTGGGCAGTTTTGGGCACCACAATATATAAAGCTATTGGAGACCATCCAAATAAGGGCAACAAAGATGGTGAAGGGCTTCAAGGGGAAGCCCTATGAGGAGCGGCCGAGGTCACTTGCTCTGTTCAGCCTGGAGAAGAGGAGACTGAGGGGAGACCTCATCACAGTCTACAAACTTCCTCATGAGGGGAAGAGGAGGGGCAGGCACTGATCTCTTCTCTGTGGTGACCCGTGACAGGACACAAGGGAATGGCCTGAAGTTGTGTCAGGGGAAGTTTAGGCTGGATAACAGGAAGAGATTCTTCACCTTTTTGTTGGGCACTGGAACAGGCTCCCCAGGGAAGTGGTCACAGCACCAAGACTGCCAGAATTCAAGAAGCGTTTGAGTGATACTGTCAAGCACATGCTGTGACTCTTGTGGATGGTCCTGTGCAGGGCCAGGAGTTGGACTCAGTGGTGCTTGTGGGTCCCTTTCAACTGAGCATATTCTTTGATTCTGTGAACTTCATACTACGGTTATTTTCATGTTCCTAATTGAATCTTTCCTGTTCCTGAGTCTCCGTGGAAGACTCATGGGTAGAAATTGGTGCTAATAATGCCAAGGTTGTGGGTTCAATCCCTGAATGGGCCATTCCCTTAAGAGCTGGACTTGAAGGTCCTTGTGAGTTTCTTCTAACTCAGAATATTCTGTGATTCTGAAATTGCTCTCTGTGAGGACTCAGAGCCAAATGTTATAATTTCAGTGACTTCCACTTCTGCTTCAGACCAAATTCAAAAATATGTTCTTCTTGGGGCTAATCTTCAAGGACACTTTTTCACCTTTTGTGAAGTGCAGAAAAGCCCTAGTCCACATTTTCCTTTTGAAAGGAACTGAGCCCATTGGATATTTATAGCCTACACCATCTAACACCGAGTGAAGGCCATGGGTTCAAGTCCAAACTACCCAAAGGACAGTAGATGTCATCATGGATGATGATTTATTGCATCTTCAAACAATGGTGATATTCTGACTGCAGTCATTAAAATGTTCCCAGTGACTGGCATTACCAGATGGAACCAATTCACTAGAAGAATGTTACCTGCCTCCAAGAGTAATATTTTAGACTATTTAATCATGAGCAACACAGACAGCAATTGTCTTCTAAGCCAAGATGGCAAAGTAAAAGTTAATACAGTCATTTTCCTTACATTGTAAGGAGGTAAATTTAGCAAAGGAAGACTGCCATTTTCTATCAAATAACTTTGATCAAGAATAATGACTTTCCTTCAAACTCCCATTTTTCCTTTGGATCTCCACACTTTCTGTAAAAACTAAGGTATTAATTATATTCTTCTTCCCTGGAGAAGAACTTTCATGAAAAGAAATTTTAAGCCTTGTAGCACTTCAACATTATACACTTACTTCCTATTATTAGTGTAATTAAGCAAGTTGATTTCACAGACCCTATGGACACATTTTGATTATACATAGCAGGCACTACAAGAGTAGATCTCACAGAGTTCTTTCCACAGGATCCTCTATGTATTCTTTCTTCTTTCTTTGTCCATATAATTTTGGGACTCTAAGAGAATGGTTTTCAAAGGGATTGCTCTCTGCTTGCATTTTATTGGACAAAACAGTTATGATATTCAAAAGAACTTGTTAGGCACTGTCCTAATTCTTTTCCCATGAAATTAATTCTAAATTTCTCTTTATTCTCTGGAAGCAGAGTTATACAAAACTACTACCATCTAACTTCATGAATTCTGAGCAGCTTGTTCTATAGATATTTAATAAACAATCAGTCCTAACAATGACTTGTAGTCAAAATAAGTGGTAGGCTTAAAATATAACATCTTTGATTATCAAAGATTTAATCAATCAAAGAAAACAGTCAGACAAAATAGTGAGTGATTGAAATACTGCACATGAATCATTTTAATAGTCTAATTAAGCTGAAAGTAATAACACAGTCTTTGTCAAGCTTGTCTGAAACGAAATGCTACCATGCTGAAACTCAAGAATCAAATTTCACACTCTTCATCACATGGTAGAGAAGAAAGCAAATGAGATAAATTTCAGCATGGAGTGCTAGAGGAAGACACTTGGGGGATCGATGTACCTACATATTGTCAAAATACAGCATTGCACATTTTCCCATGGCATTAACATTGCACACTATAGGAGAGAAAGGTGTCACCTGGCAGAATTAGATTTTAGGGATCAGCTACTTTAAGGAGAAGCCATCAGTGTGGTTGCAGCAAGCGTGGGTAGAGCCCTTCCCAAATCTTTGTTCGTGAAGCCGAGCCATGATGAACTTTAAGGAGAGACAGAATTTGTGATGCAGTGTACCAAATTTTGAGTGATCTGAGTCCTGACAGGAGAGAGCACAAGCACAGTTACCAGCAGTGGCAATGTATTCCACTACTGATAGGATAATGGAGGGAGGGGAAACGAACAGTTTTAGAAATTCAGGTAGAAGTGTGAATGCATTGCAAATTTTTAACAACATGTTTTCCTAATGAAATGAGTTATTTTGGCATACAAGTGGTAAAAAGCACATGAACTAAAGGAAAGTGAAGGTTGAATTCTGGCATCTTGGATCCTGAAAAGATTGACGTCTGTATATTTTGTCCCTTCTACACTGCAGAAGATTACTTACAGTAAAGCAAAACTACAGTGCCATCTCTTCAGGATTTGCCAAAGAGTTGTTCATCACACGGACATAAAGAAAGGAGAAGAATTATGTGGTTCAGAATTACATTATATGAAGTGTACAGTGTTAAAATGTGACACAGTGAGTCACTCGTTAAGACTGACAAGTAGAGTGTGTGTGTGTGTGTGTGTGTTTGTGTGTGTGTGTGTGTTTCAGGAGCAGCAGCTCTATACATAGAAACTGGACCTAACACCAGGAATTTTGGTTCAGAGGAGCTCAGGTCTGCTCCCATGGACTAAATGCTTGCTAGTTTCTGGAGCTCATTTTCTGGCTCCATTTCCTCCAGAAGGAATCCATTGCAAGCTTTCCCTTATGAATCCCTGATGTGAATGGAAGAGCAATAAGGTTTGGAGAATGATGGGAAATTCTCTTCAAATATATGATCAGGGCTCTCATCATAGGTTGCTTGCATATACAGCTGCTTTGAAAAAGTAAAGCCCTAAAAGGCATAAAAATTATATTAGAGTACAAAACCATTCTGTCACTGATCTTATTCATACTTACCAAAACAAGAATAATACAAATTAAAGTCCTTTTAAAATATATACACGGTAAGTAATTACATAACCCCCCCTAAAACTGATGATATAAAAGCATTAAAACTGATTTTTAATGTTATATAAGATGAAATTTTTATATCAGACTTTGATTTTTTGTTGTGACTGTGCATTACAAAGTTGCTTAGGGCACTGAGAGTTTAATACTATGCAAACAGGGACAATAAGAAAAGTATACTTCAATTAGTCATCCAATCTT
The DNA here is from genome assembly GCA_013396735.1 of Grallaria varia. Lineage (NCBI taxonomy): Eukaryota > Metazoa > Chordata > Aves > Passeriformes > Formicariidae > Grallaria > Grallaria varia. The sequence goes on along the minus strand of VWZG01005495.1, from coordinate 253,820 downwards.
TTCATAGTTGAAGGAGGAAATCATGGTGTTCATCTCATTCTAATATGGATATCTAAATTAGGCCAGGTCATATATTGCATATGTTGCCTGTGCAAAAAGACTAGATACAGATGTGTGAGAGGAGGAGAATATCAATTACAATGTCAAAAGTGTTCAGGATATTGTTGATTCTTACCTAGATGAATCATAAATAGGTTTTATATCGGCATTACTTGTAAAGATAATGGAATTCATGGTTTTTATGTCTATGCAACCATTTATATATACAAAATCTTTTGAAATTGGGTGATGTTAAACTGGTATGGAAACATTATAGGGGGCAGAAAAAACACATTCATATTCAAATTACTGCAATACTGTTGATTAACCTGACAATTTAATTACTCAAATTTTTATTATTCACAGTTTTCAAATTAAACCTAAGTTCCACTTTCTCTCAGTTAATCACTTGAAATGACACATGCAAAATGTCAAGGACTTTTTTTTTTTACTGCTGGTCATTTAAAGAAGTAACATAAGTAGTGTTTGTCTTTATTTTTACATGGTTAGAAATGAGATTGTCTCTGTCCTGAATCTTCAAGAAACAATAATATACACAATCAAAAATTACCTCCACAATTCACTCTGGATTTGCTCCTTCACTTCTGGGCAAGAAGGTGCTCTTGCTCACCACTAGGAGCAATCTCCAAGACAGATGCTTCCCTGTACGGGGGCACAGAGGAGGGGAGGTCCTGAGCTCCTTTGGAGCTTTCTCAGTAAAGGATTCAGGGGGAAATAAATGAAATCAAGGTCTGAAGTAACTTTTCCATGGCTGCTACCAATATTTCCGAAGATCTTACCTTGGAGGACAATGGCTCAGCTTCTGAAGCTGTTGGTATTTGAAGGCCTTGCAGAAAATCCCCGCCTTTCTTCACGTCAGCCATCTTCTGTGGTTGTCTTAAAATGCCCATGTGGGAGATAACTCTGTTGACCGTTCAGCCTGGTTTCCAAGAAAACTTCACATCTTGGACAATGGAGTGTAGACATCTTCTATGCTGCATCCACACTGCTAAATGCCTTTGCTCCAGGGAATTGTGCCTATTTTTATATTCATTCTCGTTGTTCTATAGGTTGGATTCCTGTCTCCTTTGGGCTCTGGGTAGTATGATTGGAGCGCCAGGAAATAACTGCTTGCTTTCTTTGTTCATTTTCTTTTGTTCAAGGAAAACATCTGGAATAATGCAAGATTTTTTTCCAGACTACCAGGCTGCTCTCATTTTCTTTTCTGTCATTAGTGTTCTATGGGCCCTAGGGCATGGCAGGAATGTGAAGGATGGAGTTTAAGGGGTGCAAGGCCTTTAGAACTAGTTTTTGAGGGCTGAGATCGCCAAAGCTGGTTAATCGTTCTTATGAACTGCGAGATGTATCCCAGCCTGGCTCCCATTGCTGCGTCACTTCACTTCAAAAGAGAGTTGAAGAATGACCTAGGGCACATAGCTACAATTTGTGTAAGATCAGGAGAGCCAAGCCTGGGAAGGAGCAGGGGAGCTAAATTGTCTGACAGCTCTGTAATTTTTGGCAAGAAAAATGCATGAAAAGGCTGATAATTATTCAAACAATTGAAGAGGATGATTCAGAAGGACAACAGACAGTTGGAGACATAATGGCAAATGATAACATCAGAGTAAGATAAATGGGATGTATTTTTGCTTTGATTTTGAGCAGGATGACACAACAAGAAGGTATGGTCATTTCCATAGCATTAGAATTATGCAAAATCATTTTATAAAGACTGACATACTGCAGACAATAAACTACAGGTTTGGGTAAGAAGTGCTTTCTAGTTTTGGTTTTTTTTTTTTTTTTTTTAATTCAATATAGTAATTGTATGCATTCTAGGAATCTGGGATGTAATTGCACCATTAAATAAGAAAAAGCCCACTGATGTGTTTGCCCAGTTATAGTGCACATATTGCCTAGGGATGTGGGATAACTCTATTGTTTCTTTTCTGTATGATGCCATTAAATTTTCTTTTCTGTACAGTGCAAGTCACAACAGCTTGCCAGTCCTCACTGGAGACTTTGGGGAATTACTAGAATATCAATATTTACTTCTTTTCTACCAATATGTAGCAAAGCTAAAATCTCTCTGTGAGTGTGCATGTGTGTATGTCAAGCAAGTACTCTACAGTGTGAAAAGGTTAATCAGCTATAGAGCTCAAATTTAATATCATTTCCTAAGAGAGCAAATACCGTAAATAAAATGGTTATGCAGAAGATGAACTCAGTCACATCTTAAATGGAAAAAAAAAACTGGATATAAAAATATATAAAATAAAACAGTGACTTTCCCAAAGGACATGTGAAAGGGAAAGAAAACAATACAGATTAGCCAGTGTTAGTAATTGTATTAGTGTATATATTTCTGTGTGTTATTGAGAGGGTAAAAAGGATGTTTCCTCTTTGGAATGAGAAATTATGACACAGCTCTTTAATTTGACACCTTCGGGAAGTGTGTATTCTGATTACATCAGAAAATCTTAGCATGAGTGTTTCTACACTGATAGGAGCAAAGAGGAGGAGATGAGGCAGTGAGAGGAGGGCTATGTGCTTAATTTTGATGGAATTATACACAATGCAATAGAAAAGGTAGATGGTAAAGTCCAGTGTAATTTTTAAAAGCTTTCCAAATATTTTCAACACAGACTTTAAAATTTAATTGAAATATTATGCATGCTATAGTGTTCTATTTTATGGATCCAGTATACCTTTAGAAAAGATAGCATTCTCCATTAAAACTTTTCTTGTTAAAAAGAATTTAAACACCATTTGTTTCTGTCATATAATTTGGCTTTTTTTTCCTTTCCTTAATTTTTTAAAAAATGTGTGATCAAATATAACTCTTTTTCATATTTTCTCTGCCTAGTCTTGAAACAATATAAGGGATGTCTTTAGCAATCTCTTTTCAAATAGCTCTTTTAAAAGTCTTTGTAGTTACTACTTGTTCCAGGCCCCACTGAAATCATTGTCAAGAGTCCCAGTGATTTTGGTGGACTTTGGAGAAGATCCTGAATGATCTTGGAAGAGTGCTGTAGTGTGAATGCCTCCAGACATACACTGTACAGCTTATCTAGCCTGCAGACATACAGCAGGATCACACAGTCACACCATGGCAAGTGTGTGAGGAGCGGTAGATTGGAGCAGAATAACAAATAAATCAATGTGAAATTATCAGCTGAATGGTGCATGTCATCCTGAGTGAGCAAAAGCCTTACAAGGACATGGTAAAACAATAAGTTTTTAAAAATACTATGGAGTGTGTGTGTTCTTATAACTCTTATGATACGTGATTTGTGCTTACATAACTCCCAAACCAGCATAAATCCTCTGCGTATCAGACTGAGAGGTCCCTTTAATTTTAGACAGATTCTTTTTTTCTGATAAAAGTACATTTTACTAAAACAACATATTGTGACAGTGTCTGACTACTTTGTTATGGAACCTGTGAAGCACAGATTAGTGGTACAGGCAGGGACAGGGTAATATTTTATAGTCCCTTTTAAAATGCTGATGGAATTCTTAAAGAAGTTTGAACCATGAAATGGTAATGAATCTGATAATTACTTTGGCTTTGGGGGTAAAAGTACTGTATATTGCACAGCAATTCCTTTGGTAGGCGCTCCTAAGCTCCCCTGTCCATAAGATGATGTTTGCCCTCTTCCATGTTCCCCTTTGGCTAATAACATCCATTCAGGAAATTGTCCCCAAGTAACCAGTATCTTCTGAGTTAACACCTTTCCTGTCCACAGTTGCGTGCAGCTTTATTGGCCTGCAGTGTGTCTGCAAGGAGCAGAGCTATCTGAAGGGCTACCACAGTAGCCTTGCAACTCTGTTAGGCATGCCAGCTCCCTCCTTCCCCCTGGGCTAGCTCAATTGCCCTACTCTTTCAACCACATAAGCGACAGCACAAGCTCTGGTGGGCAGAAACCAAGGAGCCAGAGAGCCATGAGTGCTGTTTAGCCCTTCCTTAGCCAAGTGGAAAGCCAGGAGTCCTGAGCAGCTTCGTATTTGACTAGAGCACAGCTGACAGTGATGCAGTCCCTTTGCCAAGTCGCTCTTGTCTGAAGCACCAGCTGACTTGCCAAACCCCATCTGGACTCTTTTCTGGATCCTACCTTTTCTCTGCAGCAAGCTTTTTGGTGGGGCTGGCAGCAGAATCAGAAATTGCAGTCCCCAGATTTAAGTAATACTACAGAGAGGAGAGAAGGTGAGAGAACGTGTCTGTAGATGACAAGACAGCTCAGCTACTCCTGTCTTCAGATTAGACATCACTTATGTAACATACTTGAGCATTTTCCCAGACTTATCTAACTGAGGATGAGGTCTGAGGAATAAGGATGGGGCCACCCACCACAAGATGTGGCCAGGATTTTGCTCTGGCAACACTTTGCCAAAATGACTGTAAATGCAGCTCTTCAACGGTCACTGTGATATATAAATAGAGAAAAAGCAGAAAAGAGAGAGAATTAATTCATCGTACAGTGGAGCAGAAAACTCACATCTGTCCTTTATACAAGCCAGTACACCCCATTTATTAATGCTGTTCTCTGCACTGACGGGTCTAGGCAATTAACTTCCCCTGACTGGCTTCCCTAGTGTGAGGAGGAGGCAGTATGTTTATCTTGGGAACATACTGATTTCTTTTTAAAAATTTTCAAGTAAATTGCATAATTTTCAATATGTTAGAGACTGGAAGATAAATGCCTGGTCATTTGCAATAATTAAGGGATGAACTGAATCCTCTAAATTTTGGGCTGAAACACCCCTTAAAATGGAAACAAGTGAAAGGCAACTCTGGGTAAATCAAGATTTGGTTTTATTAGTCTTCAAATTAAGGTCTTGTTTCAAAACTCCAGGCACTTCTGTACCCCAGAAAATGCATAAAAATTAGCCCTTCAGATGTGTAAGCATTAGGAGCATCAGATTTTCTGGGATAAGACAACACATGTGCAGCATGCATCTGAAATTTAAATCCACTAGCCCTAAGGCACCTATTTGTAGAAAGGATATTTAGGTTATTTCAGTGCCCATTGTTTGTGTTTTGATGTGGAAAAATATGTAACACTAGCTTTTATGTAAAGCTCATGCGTTCAACTTTTTAACTCTCCTTCTTCCCTTCTCAAGTCTCGCTGTCATACTCTCATGTGCTGTAGTCTAAGCTGAAAAGGTAGAAAGGGTTCAACATTGAGGACTGACTAAACCTTCAAAGTAAATGGCTGTGCTCAATACAGGAAAACTGGATGATTAAGATGAGTTATCACCTCCAACATTTTAGAAAGATTTAGTCTGTTTACTGTGAGCCTCCTTATCCAAATTTTATTTACCCTGATGTTTTCCACTTCGAACAGATGGTGAATCAACCTTCTGGGTGTAAGGCTGGCTGGGCTTTTTGAAAAGGATTTAAAATGAAAAATAAAGAATAGATAAAGTGCATCCTCATAGAGAGGCCGTATGACCAAATACAAAACACAGAGCACGACCAAGATTAAATGTAGAGAAGTGGAAGCTGCATCTGTCAGGATCAAGGAGACAGCCAAGGTAAGGCAACGCATGTTCTTGTTTGCAGCAGGCCAGAGTCTGCCAACCGCCCTGACCCTGCGCGGTGCCATACCCTGCGGTTTGCTGCTGGAAGTGGGATTTAGAGGCTTGCCAGCAGCACTGAAATGGCATGGCACTTCTGCCAAGCTGGGGAAGCAAGGATGGTTCTAAGCCAGGGTGATTCATGTAGGAACAGACAACTTGCAACATGCTGGACTGACCCTTTTGGTTTAATCAAATTTGGGTGGCGTTTCTTTTCTCAAGAAGTACACCGGGGCTTGCAATATCAAGCTCAGGAAATCTGAATTCCAAATGCTGCTTGAATGTGCCTCACTTGAAAGAGGTAGTTTAGGATCAGTCAGGAGGAAGTGCTGCTCTAGAGGCTGAGATCAGCAGCCCAGAGTAAGGTCAGGTTGATGGAAATGGCAATAACAGTTAAAAAATGGAGGCAATAGGAAAGAAATCATAACGCAAGTGGAGACTCATAAAACAAATATTAGGCCAATAAGTGAGAATGCCTGAATATAAAACATCAGGAAGAAATGACCTCTGAGGAAAAGGTCATGAAGATGTGAAATAAAGTGCAGGGAAATTAGCAGGAGGCAAGAAAAGGCTAAACCAACTGCAGAACAGAAGCTGAAAACTCAGGCATGGGAATTACTATATCTAGAAAGAGAGAAGAATGTAATTAGTGAGTGAGAGCTAAAACCAAGTATAAATCTACGAAGCTCATTAGTGGTGGGTGGATGCCCTGGCAGTTTCTGGCACCAGAGAGCCCCGGCAGGGTCTGGCTCTGTGGTGCTACCAGCCATGGTCCTTGCTACACCCAGAAGATGCGCCGACCCTAGACCCTGAGCATTTTCCAGGAAGCTCCAGCCGGCTAAGCTCTGTGGAATCCGGCTGGAGTTTAAAGCCAGAGTGATATGAGCAATCCTCTGGGGTGGATGTTTCCACTGGCAAAGAATCACTGGCAATGAATCAAACAGTGAATGAAAAATAAGTACAGCCAGACATTTGATAACAAAAATATTGTCATAGAAATCTCCAGCTCATTTAGAGTTGTGCTCGAGGTGTCTGTATGCTCTGGGAGCCAGGCAGAAGCAGAAAACAAGACACATTGCTTCACTGAAGTGTAAACATGCCATGGAGTTTTATCTGTTTCAACAAACTGGGAAAATTTTCAATAATTCCCAGGAAGTGCTAGTGAAAACAAGAATTACCTCCAGTCAAATACAGAACATTTCTCTGAGCAAGGCAAGGGGTAAATATCTGTTCTGCTTAACTCTGGAAGTGATATGATTTGGGAATGTCCATTCCCACGTGGGTGCAAGTACCACAGGGTTGAAAATTAGCACTCAGGCAGAAAATTTCTGATGGATCCAGCTCTGGCAGTTTAGGAAGAGACTGCCCGCAGTTTCCTGTTCTGTCTCTCCGCCAAAGGCTGCAGGTATTAAGACATCAAGCTATGAACTCCAATGGCCAAGGTATGGGTTCAGTTTAATCAAGCCTGATTTGTAATCCCCAGTGAAGTGTCGAGTTAAGCAGTGATTAAGATGGTCTTAAACCACCTCAGTTATTAGCTTCATTGCAAGTGAAGCAGAGCTTTCACATAGTTCTTGACCCAGTGCATATTTTAAATAATTTAAATCCATATAAAATGGAATAGCAGCAACAGAAGATATCAAAAAATCTTAGCAAGTAATCACCCTGAAAGATATTCACATAAGGATCTCACACGGCACTCACATAAATATACCACAGCCTTGTACAAATCTTCACAGAAAACCAGTAAAACCAAGAAGACAAACTCCAAATATTCACATTTGCATTGTAACTTAGTGGTTATTGCCTGTATAAATATTATTAAAAATTTGCAAAAATAATTAAAATAAAAAAGATTTTTCAGTTTATTCCCAATTCAGGGCATTAAAAAGTTATTAGAGTGGCAGAAAATTCCCCAGGATGTAAATTCATGAATGTTTCAGGACTGGGCTAGTACCTTACTATAGATAGTCATCCTACTGATAATCAAACTGGTTTTGTAGTGTGTCTGGTTTGCCCTTCATTCTTAAAGACAGATATTGCAGAAAACCTTTCCTTGCTCTGGTTGTTATTTCTCCTCGTTTGTTCTTTTGTGCTTTGTTTCTATTTATTTCATGTTTCCTCTTTTTTCCCCATCAGTCGCTTACTTCTCTCCAGTCATTTTTCTTCCTTCTGTTCTCCTTTCAGTAACTTTTTTTTTTTTTTTTTTTTTTGGCAGCGATTCCCTTTTCATCACAAGAGAAATCTGGAAGAAAAATAGTCAAGGAGCATTTCCTCTGCCTCACCAGAGGAAACTCACTGACATACTGGACCATCTCTCAAAGGGACAGAATTGGGTTTCTGAGAAGCATACACTGAGTACACCAGCTCTGCTTTTCTTTTTCTGTTATATGCTGTTATATTACATGCGTTTCCCAGGCAGCCTTGATGTTAGGATTCATCTTTCCCTTGCCTGCATATCTTCTGTAACAGCTTCATAATCATTTTAAAATGTCTGTCCTTCAGTTTGTCCCTCTACATCACTTCTTGGATTATCTTACAGATACAAAGTGAGGTCCTCCTCCAGCCCAGAGCTATTACCTCTAGTCTTTTATCTGGTGGTATAGATGCACAGAGAAGACAGCTCACACGATAACTGCCCAATTCAAGCATGGAAGAATCAACAGATATACTATTTCATCTGAGTGTGGATTCTTTAAATGAAAAAAAAAAAGCAAACTGAACAATTGTTACATTAGAGCAAATCCAAATAAAAATACCGAAGATTCAGAGTATGCAACTGGGATGCAAAAAGAAGAGAAATGCCTTCACTATGTCTTAGAGAATAAATGGCAAATAATAGCCTTCTTGTACTTGTCCACACAAATGTATCTAAACAAGAGGAAAAGGTTACTGTAAAGACCTAAAATTGATTGAAAAATTACAGAATACTCTTTGTGAGATTTCCTGAGACAAATGACTTATAACAGATTGGTTTGTGGAGGTTTTTGCTTTATTTTCTTTTTCTTGAATCTGTTTAATTTTTCTTTCTATTAATAACAAATGGAGAGAAAAAGAAAATATTGCCATGGCAAAAGTACAGGAGCTCAAATCAGTATAAGGACCGCTAGTTTTTATTTCTTTTTCTGGGTTTAAATATTTCTGCAATATTTCAATGTCTATGCACCACTGTAGCTGCCTGTAGCAACTACATGTTCTTGCAAACACAGGACTGTGAAATGCAGATCAATATCACAGAGGAGCTATAATCAACATGCAGATTAATGAACAGAATTGCATCCACCAGGGAACCGTAGAAGAAAGACTAGTTGTGCAATTTAATTGCTGAGCTGCTACTAAATCTCTGCTTTCTATCAATCTCTCTCCATTATAGCTATTGATGCATGGCAGACATTAAGAATAAAACAATAACATGGTTATTTGGAGCTGCAGAGGTTGGAGTGAATTAGGGACCTTAATGAAAAAAAGCTGGGATTATTTTCTACCTCTGAGCCTGTGACAAAATCCAAGAGGTTATTTCCATTCTTTTTCTTCAAGTAGAATCTTTTGTTAATCTTTTTGTTCAGTAGTACTAGTAAAGCAAATTAATAGTTAAGCAGAAGCTTCCTTGAACAATTTTAAGTCTATCTGTTTCAATGTGCTTTTGAATGCAGTTCCAACTTTTCATTAATTCAATTAAGTGAAGTGTTAGAGAAAATTAGTGTAGTAAAGTGGTGGAAATGACCTCTAGTTATGTGTTATTTAGCTTAGCTACCTGTAATGAAAGCTTGTTTGCTCCATCAGACTGTCTTTTTAATGCTTTCTTTGGAGCTTTTTATAGACATATGGTTCAGCAGTTCCTGAAGAGCTGTTCTTCACTTTCACAGGCTCCACTTGGGGAACACTTTCTCACAACACTCATCCTCAAATTTCCTGCTGCTTCGTATAATTTCTGCTCTTCCCCATCTTTATTCATACCCTTAATTTTTTTTTTTTTTTGAATCTTGTTCCTTTGCAGTTATGCCCATTCATGTGGATACCTTATTAAAAACTGTCCCTCTCTTTTCCCCTTTTCTTTTTTTAAATTAGTTTTTTTTTTTGACAAGACTGAGTACCTTGCTGTCTCCTATTGGCATTACAGCATTATTAGTTGATTCCTTTCCATCCCTGTACCATTTTTTCTCTTCAGCTAATCCCTGTAGAAGTATGAATGTTAATTACACTTCTCTAATTTTTTCCTAGCACATGGAGGAAAGCCGAAGTCCCAAGATACTTTCCTTTAGCTTATTCAACAGAAATTTGCACTGACTTTCTTATGGCCATTATTGCTTACCACAAACTCATCTCCAGTTGTCTGTTCACATAGCAATTTCTCAGTTTTCACATAGTTTGTTTTTTTTTTAAATTCATTGTTTTCCAATCTTTTGTGTTGTATCCCAATCTCTTTTGTGGTAACTCTCAGTACTTTTATCAATTATTACAACATAAAAACAATCTTGATAAAAAGATTCTTGCTGGCCCAATTTAACTAAATATTGGCACCTGTAAGGCAGCTCCATGTAAGACATATATTCAGGGTGACTACAATTTTACTATTTTCTTCACCATCATTCCCCAAGTTCTGTATGACCCAACATTAGAAAACCAAGTGTGAAACTTCTGCTAACTCATTTTGTCTGCTCTTTGCTTTCAAATTCGTAGACAGCCAACCAAACACACAGAGCTTTTTCTCATTGTTCATTATATCACGTTGCAAAGCACTTCCATCTCATTTTTATAAAATTTATGCTGAAAGTACAGGTCAATATTAAGCTTTCATTGACTCTTTAAAAAGAATCATCTGCCATCTTTCCTTCTCTACTGTTGGGTCAAGTCCTGCTTTACACTTTTTCTTCCTCCCCTAGGAATTCTGACTGCCTTTTTTCCTGGTTCTGTTTCTGCATCAATAAATGGACACTTATCAATATGTCTGTGCCTCTGCTGACAGGCTGAAGATTGGATTGCTCGAGAAGATCTAGTTTTTACATTCTCTTTCAAGGTCACCAGGGTCACCTGAGAGTCTCTCCTACCTCGCTCCAGTCACAGGTTTGCATAAAAGGAGTGGAAATTCCCCAGCACTCCTCAGACCATTCTTTGACCTTCTTGTCAAGCTCCTGTCCTGGCACCCGCAAGGCAACAGGCCTTCCTGCCCTCTCTAACTGGGTCACAGATGGCCCAAGCCACATTCTTCACTTACTCACTGAAGAAACATCCATGAGATAAATTAGAACAGATGTACAGCAACTTCTTCTTTTGGCATTTACACCACCCTCTGGTCTAATTAATCTTGACACTGTGACCATCATAATATGAACTGCATCAAGGAATGAAATAGCAGATTGTCCTCTCGATGGCAAATATGCTTATTTTCCCTTCCAGTGAGACACGATTTTATGTTCCCTTTTCTATGAGACAACTTTTTATTTTATCCTGATATCTCTAAACTTAGAACAATGATACAAAACACCGTGAAGCCCTTACACCAATGTTTGTTTAAATTCCCATGAATGGAAAGCAGATACATTTAAGAAAAAAAACTTGTCTACTTTCACCCATTTCTTCTGATGCAGTTTTCCATCCCAGAATCCTCATTTGTTTTTCTGGTAATAAGGTACTGTGCTAACAATTTTGGGTACCTGTTAATAATATATGTGGCAGTTATACATATTTTATACTAAAGGCTGTCTTAAAAGCTACATCTTTATAGGTAATAACCTGCTTAGAAAAACACTTTCTTGAATTATTTATACCTATTTGAAACAACAAAATCAACTACGTTTTCATAATGTCAGGCAAACAAAAACTATTAATAATATAGGAACATACCTTGGGACTAAGGTGGCTTAATATTTATTTTTTAATCACATAGGTAAGACAGTTTGCTGCAATGTAACTAACCAAGCAAGACCTGTCTATAAAGCATTCTAATGTGACTGCATAGGTTGATAGAAAATTTACTAAAAGGATAATGTCTGAGAATGCTTTCACATACAGAGATAGGAGAAATGTTTTTGTAAAACCTCACCCCTTTCTGTGAAAATTTTAAAAGTAAGAAATACTGACAAAAATGTTATTTTGAAAAATGTACAAAACTCCATTAACATTTTAGGTCAATGGCGCTAATGTATGTCATCACTCTGAAAAAAAATCAGAAACCTGTCACAAACCAAGCCCCATACTGACACTCACATAGTCAGAAGTCTTGCCTAAATGTTCATTACAAAATGTAACAACTCTGATTCTTCATTGTCTTAGACTATTTTCCATTTCCTGTACAGTGCAAATTTCTGTTTGGAAATTATGGGATTTTCTGTGCCAAGTATTCTTTATTGCTGTTTGTACCATCCCACAAGAAGAGGGGATTGTCCTGGGGCAGTTCTATGAGACCAGCCTGGTCTCCAACAACTATCAGGCCATTTGAAGGATCAAAGTCTTCAAGATCTTTGCTTTTGGCCATATCTGAAATGGAGAGTACAACAAATTGCATCATTGGAAATGTTCCATGGGAACCACATGGTAGCAGCTTTTCATGACTTCAGACCTCTACTTGCTCTACCTACCTTGCCTCTGCCTTTTGAAGAACTCTGGAGAGAGGAGCAGCCGCAAAGACAGCTGCCAATTTCTATGTGCAAGAGAGAAAGATGCATTGAAGAGAACACTGACATTTCGCATCTTTTGTCAATAGTGGTTTTGCAATAGTAGCATACTCCAAGAACAGGAATTAGCAGTGAGGTCTTTCTGTTACCTCATTGAGTGATTCCCAAATCCACAAACAGATTTCAATATCAATTCAAATGCCTCTCGAGGAAATGCTTCCATGAAAACTTATAAAAAGTAACTCTCTACTAGCTTCCAATTCAATGCCAAAACCATGTGTCTTCTGGCACAAATTTAGTGTTACTTCATTTATGTCACGGAGGTAATACACAAGGACAATAAAAATTATGAAAGTGATAGGAGAGAATTCATTTACGTTTAGAAAATAAAACAGTATCCTAATTTCCTTACCTGAGTGTTTTCCTCCTCCTTTTCATTTACTGTAATTGTGTCCTACATTTATTCCTCAGAAAGAAGTAAGGCCTGATGCACATTGCTGTGTACTAAGACTAATTTCTTTGAAAATTTTGCAACCAAAGCTGCTTCCACGAGTATTTATGTGTGTTGCTTTGGGAGGGTCATAAACATCTGTGAAGCCAGTGAACAAGAGAAGGGTGACAAGAAGAATGTTGAATGCATTTTTGAGCATACTTTTTTCATGTTACTACCAATCTGTGTGCGTGAGATACTGACAGTTCTCAAACAGTTATGTTAGCACTTGTGCACTGTGTTTTTCCAGGGCACATGAGTGAACATACTAGGTTGAATGCATACTTGGATAGGTAATACTATATTTCTTTCATAACCACTTGGTTTATATTAGGTCAAACTGATAGCAAGAAAAAGAATTGCTTCTGCTGTTCTTCATTGTTATTATAAAAAAGATAGAGAGGAATATTCACACAGATGGATCTTCAGTGTTATTTTCTTTCCTGTTTGATTTTGCTCTTGGCTGGGGTAGGTACAACTTTTAACCAGAGACAGATATCAATGGAACTACTGTTGCAGAGAAATCAGTAGTCTGTGAAACAAACTGTTGCCTCCCAATCAGGGGAGGAAGAAAGCCCCAAATGCTCTGGTCTTTTGGCTGCAATCTTGCTATAAATCTATGTGGAAATAGATTGTTGCTGTCATTCATATAAGAGTTGTGACAAAACTTTGTGATAGGACTTTGATTATGCTATGAGGGCATGCTGGACCTGATGTAACCCTTACTAACCTTTACTAATGCTTATCAGATCTCTCCAGCCGCTGCTGAGTACTGCACAATGGTTTCTGATCTCTTTTCAGTCAATAATTTAAAGCTTTGCCAAGAGTCTTCTGGCTGTTGTTAGTGACTGTAGTTTTTGCTGGACATCTTTAGGAACAGTGAAGAGAAAGTGCTGACATTCTAATATCAGCTGATCCTTTTGAAAAATTCATTGTGGTGAGTCAGGCTGGTTTATTTGTGCTAACATCTGGGAAAAAGTAAAACTCAGGGGGGGGAAAAGAGACAGCTAACTAGGACTTTTAATTTTTTTCTTCTTTTTAAGGTCCTTTTAATGCTAATGTCCATCATGTTTTGTTTAAATAGCGCCTTTTATAGCTTAACATGCTAACTGCACCCTATATGATGTGTTTAGGCAACTCTCCCATTGTATGGAATCACTTTTGCTTTAAGGCACTGTTAGTATCCTGGACCAGCAATATTCTCACTTGTAGCCTTCCTGTATCTTTGTTTTTTTCTGTTATGCTTCCTTTCAAGCTCTCATGATGCATAAAATGAATATTCTGTTTGTTCTCTTTACTTCATGCATTTCAGGGTGTATGGAAAACTTAGAACTAGTATTTGGAAGCCTACTGGTTTGTGAGACTAGCTTGTTAAAATACTCTTTTGGCAAAGGAAAATGACCACACAGCAGGGCTAAAGAGTCTCTACTTCAAATCGGAAAACACTTTAGGCTTTAAAACATCAATTTTTTTTTTTCATGGCAGCACAGATTTTTTTCTCCAGTACTGTACAGTTCTCCAACAGCAATGTTCCCTAGGTATTTGTCAGTGAGTGACCTCTGAAACTGGAAGTGAACAATGTTGAATGATAAACAAAGTGGGCCCTAAAGAAAACCTTGGTCTTCCAGGTTACCATGTGTGAAATGTTATTGCTGTTGTGAGTGTTTGGAAGGAAGTTTGGATCAATTCATCTCACAGTTCATCCTAGTAACAATAAATAAGGGACCTTATAAAATCTAGGAATATGACAATGCTGAATTCACTCCGAGAGAATTGTAAATTTGGTGGATAAAATAATTGCTCAATTATAATAGAACTTTGTAAGACCTTTAACTTTTCACTGCAAAATATTCTGATTAAAAATGGTCACTTTGCATTGTCACTCAAGCACATATTAAATAGATTAAGAATTCACTAACTAGAAAATCCCACAAAGCAACAGTCCAAGGGAATCATGGACCAAAGGGTTTGCAGGGGGTAGTGATGGTATTCAGATGAGTCTTGATGCTGTTCAGTATCATCTTCAATGATGTTAACATATACATATGATCTGAGTCAGTATACTGCATGGATGAGACAGTTTATAAAGAGATAATGATAAGGATTAAATGCTTCCCCAGGGCATTGTCCAATATCTAGTAAATATGGTTTATTCACGTGGGATGCATTTCAGTGTAGCTGAAGAGTGAGCCAAAAATTTCACAGCTGTGAATGCAGAGCACCTCCATAGATTAGGAAGCTGCCTCTAGGAAAGCTATGCCTCAGAAAGAATAAAGGTATTCCAGGGGAGTACTAACTGGGCATGAAAACTCAAGTGGTACAGTGCAATCCTGGAGAATGACTCAGGGTATGTCAAGTGAGGAGGCGTCATGTGTCTCACAACTTTGAGAACCTTTATAGGCTTCTTGGCCCATGTATGATATTTATGTGCCGCTGTGTTGCTGAAAAGGCTTGTCCTCACTGACAGTTAATGGAATGTGAAGTCTTGTCTTTGATAGCTGTTCACAAATAGTCACACAGTCAAATCCACATCTGCAAATCTTGGTAAGATCTTGACATTCCTTGTCTCATCATCTGCAAGGTCTTATTTGGTAGGCATCTTCAGAGCCAGATCAGACCCTGCATAAGCGATAGAGATGTGACACCACACTCAGCAGCCTGCTTAAGCCAGTAGGTGGAGTGTTCAACTGAGCAGCAGGAGACCTATTTGAACGTTGAGACTAAGTCTCTGTTTTCCCAGGGCAAGATCTCCTCTGCAATTTCAATGTCTGACATTATTGCAGTTGCATGAAATTTACAGTTAAATACAATTTTGGCCTCAGAGAAGACACAGAAAGTGTGAATCTATCTTTAAAACCTACAGGTTATGACAGTTGGGTGGGATACAAAAGCCAGGTAAAAATCCT
Organism: Grallaria varia; assembly: GCA_013396735.1. NCBI lineage: Eukaryota > Metazoa > Chordata > Aves > Passeriformes > Formicariidae > Grallaria > Grallaria varia. Next base: position 238,191 of record VWZG01005495.1, on the reverse strand, counting down.
TGCTCTAAATCAGAAGCAATAGAGATTTGGTTACATGTACTTCACATTTCAGGTGAGTGCCCTTATAATCGACCTACTGGTTATACCAAGTAGCTTTTTATTCCTTTATCACTGTATTTGTAGTTAAATCAAAACATAAAAGTACAGCGAGCCTTTTTTGCCAGACATTTTGTTCAGACACTGCCTGTTTCCAGGTGTACCATGCGCAGTGTGTATACACTGTACATAGGAAAAACTGAGGGTACTACATGAGCTGTAGCTTAACCACAGTCTTGGGGTGTGCATGGCTATACATCTCAGAGAGGGGCAATAGTCCATTGTTCTGTTTTTATTAGACCCTTTCAAAGAAGCATAGCTTATATCACAAATTAAAAGAAGTCTCTTTGAGAAAAATGTGTAGTTTTTCTGTGGATGTGAATTCAAGGTATCAAAGAAGCAATGGCATTACAATGGTTTATGTGAGAGAAATCTCTTGAGGCCTGAAATTGTTACAACTTGGTAAAAGTTGGATCTGGTTGTGACAGCAAGTAGTAGAAATAACGTCTTTGTTCCTATGGATTTTTGTCTCTAATTCAGATTCTTTGGTGTCTGGTAGTATGTGCACTGTAATGGAAGCTTTTCCGCATAGTTAGAACATGGATAACAACTCTTCCACCAGGGATTTGCTAGTGTCTGATGGGAGCTGAGTACGTCTTTCCCTCCTTGGGGAGAATCTACAGTCTTTCTCTTCTAGTTGCTTATTTTCTGGCACCTTGCAGAGACTTAGTAATTTCTAAGACAGTACTTCTGAGATAATGAATCTACTTTTGTGCCAAATGTAGTGGCAATTTATTAAGAGGCTCAAGCACAAACAAATAGAGACAGACAGATAGACAAGACAGACACAATGCAATTCCTCTCTTTTGGAAGATGGATTAAAAAAACACATGCTGGATTTTTAATATTAATTTACTTAGCTTCATCCCACAACTGCTGTCTGTTGGTGTCCTTTTCTTTGCAAATTATAAACATGTTTATACTTATTTTCTTCTTGTCAATGCAGTTCCATGCTATGATAAGTTACAACTCCTGTTTCTTTTGACAGACTCAACACACTGTACGCTCTAAATCTGTCAGTGCAAGGTATTTTTATTCCAGACCTGAGATCAACCCTATAGTTCTTTTGCAAGCATTTTTGCTTCTTTTTCCACATCTTTTAGTATCTTTTACCAAACCCCCTAACAAAACACATATACACTATTCTAATATCAGCATTCTCTTGTATTGTAGGTTTATATTGAGCTTTGACCAGGAAGAAAGNAAAGGAAAAGAAAAGAAATCTGAATATTCCATAGCTTTTGCAAAATTCTGCAGGTTTCTAGCATAGCCATAGCTCTGATGCATTTGTTATGATTGCTGGTTTTAGCAGCCACTGGAGGTTTCAAGTGTCTGATGCCTCATAGAGCACTGTTTTTTGTGAATTGTTTAAAATGAACAAAATATAATAATTTCATAGTTAAAAAAACTTGCATTTAGAAGGGTGGAATAAGTGCTCTGCTCACCACTTTATAAGGCAACAACCCAACCCTCTTATTATATTAAATGAGATGACAAATCTGAGCTTTAGTGGTGGAAAAATATGTTGCAAGCTTATTATTTCTTTTGCAGAAATATTTTTCTGAATCCTAGAAATACTTCACCACATCTTTGGCATCTTTAGACATGCCTTTCATGGCACTTCAGAAAGATGTTATCATTACAATATAGTTCACATCTGGTTAACGTGAAATTTATAGTTGTTTATAATCTCTTTATCTACCTCAGGGGATTAATTTTGTCACTTTCATCATCAGTTCATCTGCTTGTTGTAGGGATGTTTTTTATTGCAACACATCAGATTTCAAAGTTATTTTAGATTTGTCTTTTTTCCTCTTGTTAATGAGTGACTACTCCGGATGTAAGCCTAAACGAAGTTGGCCCTTTGAGCAACTGTCAAGGCCAGCTGACCTCCAAATGTCCATTCACACCTGTGATTCTTTTTAGAAGAAACCAAAATCTATCCTGAAACACCTGGAAAATAACTTATTAGAAAATGTATTTTAAAGTTTTTCTGTCAACTGAAAAATTTCTGGAAGAAAAGCAAAGGATATCAGAAGGTTTCTCCTCTTGTGACTGTGAATCTCAGTTATCATTTTGGCATTTATTTTACCTTCTGTAGAGAAGTCTAGAAGTAATTACATGGGGCAAAAGAAGTGAGAGATCTCCCTACTATAAAACCTTCAAACCACAGGAATATCAGTGTAAGATGGTGGTCATCTTCTCTGTTAAGCCTTTGAAAGACAGCAGCTTCGGGCGTAAGTTGTGAAGAACACCATCCATAGTCTTCTTGTAGGCAAGCTCTGAACCTCTTTCAAAGTAGGAAAAAAGGAAATTTTTGAATAGAAATTATTAATTTCTTCCATAATAAGCTACTACTTTAATTTCAATGTTGAAAATCTCAGCATTTTTTTTAGTCCAGTTTTTCTTTAGAAAACAAAATAATTACTTTGGTCTGTTATCAATACAGGTAAATTTGTGTTCTTGTTTCAGCCGACTCTTTTTGATGTATATTTGTGCAATCTGACAAACTAAGAACACTCTTCCTTTCCTCTGAAAAGCAGTTTTACATAGCTGTGAATAATGATTTTTCACAGGAGGAAATGATGCCAGATACTCTGATGCCATGAGTGTAGTGTCATGTGTCTCTTCACAGTTGTTTCTATTGACATTGACTTTTATGGCTCTGATTCAAGGTAGCACTTTCATTAACAATTCTTTAATTTGATCCCTGGCTAGAACCTGTGTAACTAAAAAAAGTAAGTATATTATTTAAAAGGGAAGATTTATTTTAGGTTAATCTGATTTATTTATTCACACATAATAATTATGCATTTATTGCATTTATAGTTTCCTTTCTTTGAATGGCTTCCACACTGAACTTGGACAGACGCTTTCTCCCACTTTATAGTACAAACTAGTACAACTGATAGTTTCCCTCACAAGAGAAAATTATTTCCTTCTTTAAAAGTATTTCTGGGAAGCATAGGACTAGTGCATAAACTCAGTTGAGGAAAAAGGATGGCTGCTGTTGTGACCCTATATTTATCACATCCAAGACAGCCTCACATGGCTTCTGACATTGGGAAATCAGCAAAACTTGTATTGCTGCGGTGGGCTGACCTTGGCTGGACATCAGGTGCCCACCAAACTGCTCTATCACTTCCCTTCACAGCCAGACAGGAGAGAGAGAGTAAGATGGAAAATCATTTGTATGTTGAAATAAGGCAGTTTACTAAAGCAAAAGTGAAAGTTTGCGTGTGCATAAGCAAAGAGGAAAATAACAAAGTTTATTCTCTACTTCCCATTAGTGAGTTGTCTTCAGCTGCCTCCCAGGAAGCCGGGCTTCAGCACGTGTAGCAGTTGATCTGGAAGGCAAACGTTGTAACTAATGAATGCCCCTGCTTCCTCCTCCTTTCCTTAGCTTTTATACTGAGCTGACATCTTATGGTATGGAATACCCTTTGGTTAGTTTGGGTCAGCTGGCCTGGTTACGTCTCCTCCCAGGGTCTTGTCCACTCCCAGCCCCTTTGATGAGGAGGGAAGGAATGTTGAGAGACAGAGCTGATGCTGTGCCAGCTCTGCTCTGCAATAGTTAAAGCACTGGTGTGTTATCAACACCTTTCTAGCTACCAATGCAAAGCACAGCAATGAGGTCTGCTATGGGTAAATGAACTCCATCTCAGCCAGACCCAATATAATTTCCTACAAGTTTTTTTCAGGGCCGTAGATATTACCGTGGGGGTTTCCAAATGGCACTTAAACATCAAAACAAATTTTAAAAGAACTTGAATCACAAATTCCCATCTATATTTGGACATAGATGAGTAACAAAGGATGTCTAGAAGGCTTACATGGGTCTGGTCCTTCTTCAGGGCTTCATGGAAACAGATTTCAGTAATAAAGCCTAGAGTGAAGCAGATAATATCTGACCCTAAGTGCTTACAAATATTCAGCCAAGGAGCATTTTGCAATAAACCTGACTGCTTTATCTAGGCCTTTGGGAACACACTGACCCTCAGCAGGACTTTGAGAACAAATCATCTTCTCATGGACAGTAATTCTTAATGACTCACCACTGGCACCAGGCTGCTTTCACAGAAATGGCAAAATTTTTTGATTGTTCCTTACTCATTGCATGTGATTAGTTGTCCCAGGCCAGTTAGTTTTGCTTTCACTTGCTTCCTGGCTGACAGTTTTTAAATAGAAGGGTATAAATACAAAAGGATAAACAGGCATCAATAATTAGACTCTGGTTTTATTTAATATTTGAGAACATTTCCATGAAAATCTGAAAAATACGACAGGTCATATGCCAGAGACTTATTAATGACTTGCATAACACTTCTACCACATTTTCCAATGAAGTCAACCCACTTGGTTAAGAGTATACCTGGGACTTGACATTTGCATTATTCATCTCTATTAGACCTTGAAATACTTGTTTCTGACAGAAAACTAAGAAAACTAAGGAAAAATCCAATTCTTTTTAATCTGAAGGTGTACTAAGCAGTTAAACTCAAAGACAGAGGGGAGACGAAAATATTGCATTATCATTGTCTTCTAAGTTGCATTCTTGGTTGATTTTTCTAGGATTTTTTAATTTGATTTCCACCTACTTTCTAACTTAAAGACTCTTGAGGCAAAATCATGTGCAAAGGCCGACAATACATTAGCAGGCATAGCCAGTAACTTCAACAAGAACGAAGCATTTCTTCTTGAATGTTCACTTTATTAACCTGTTCTTGACTTAGTATTCTAGGCTTTTTTAGTAACCATAACTGCTTTCTTCTTAGCATATTTTGCCTATTGTGGTGACGCCGTGTATTACTTTATACAGACTGAACTGCAATTAAGTTAGGAATGTATTTCAGTTTGAGAACATGAAGGCCACCTTTGCCCCAGGAGCAGCTTTCAGAGTGATTGTGCCTGTCTCAGGCATTTTATATATTACAACGGGTTTGTTGATGTAGCTAAGCTGGTGCAGCTCTAGTGGCAAATGCTTTTTCTGTATAGACAGCCTGTGCCAGGGAAGGGAAGCATTGTGCTGTAATTTATATATTTTTTTCCGATAAAATAAACTATACTGGCAATAGAATTTTTTTTTCCTTTCAAACACAAGTGTATAAAGCACTGGCTCAGTGCTTTAATAATCCTCTGCAAGTTATTGTACCGGCACAGAATGATTATTGGTGCACTAGAGCTGGCCGAGGATTAAATACACTGCCCATAGAAACCTGGGCTCCCAGTAGCATGGACTGCTTTTACTGACACTTTTGATAAAAAATGATTTCTTTTCTGCAGCTGAGACTTCCACGTTAAGCAAACCTTTTTTTTTCAGACTCAACTGTGATGCCTGAAAATGGGGTTTATATTCCTATTCTGGATGATAGTGTCTCAGTTTAGACTTTTTCCTACCCTAAAAAAATGTACTGTTTCAGGTGTTCTGAGGTCCATAAATCTCACTGTTTTATGGCAACTATGGACATGTTAATTGTGATGTGAAAGAGAAACTACTGAAATAATAAAAATCTCTGCACTGTAGAAGAACACTTTCCAATCACCTCTACTGGTTGTTAATATTTCTTCTGTGTTTCTTCTCTACATATAAATTGTGTGAAAAGGAACAGGGCAGCATTTCACCATCTCCATGTAACCCATCTGCTCTTAGGTACAGATTTCTCCTATTTTTTTCCCTGGTCATGCAAGTCCTATAGAACTGGGTTTGGGGATGCTTATGTCTCATGGTGTAGCACAAGATGAAGAAAGGTTCTTGAAATCACATCTTTTTGGACTAAATTAGTTGATAACAACTTGAAATATTGTCATACAATGAAAGCTAGAAAAGAAAAAGAAAGTAAAGATGCTGTGTTTAGGGAAAAAAAACAACAGGGATTTTTACTAACTATTGTTGCAACAATATTAAAGGTCAAATTTTCTCTGAAGAAATTTTTGTAAGTGCAACATAAAGAAAATATAGTTAATTCACTGGTCTATGCAATCTACCTCACATTTTGAAAAAAATAAATATTATTTGCTTGACTGATTCACTGTGTTCTGTATTCAGAACACATATTCAACCCATCAGTGCTTTTCAGGTTTTCGGTTACAAGATGTCTGTTCCAGTGGTCATAGGAGTGAAATGGTTTTCCTTTTATACAATTTCCCTTCATTACATGACTTTCATACCACTCAGTTTGTTCTCTTTTTATGACCTTTTTGACAGGAGAGATTTTGTCTTATGCAAAATGTTCGATGAGAGCTACCTTGAACCAAGAGGAAATAAATACTATTGTATTTTCTACATTGTTTGCTCGGCTCTAGTTGCTGCTCTTTGGTACAATTCTAGGCAGGGAGCAGAAAATTCCCCTATTTTTACCTTTACTTTGGATTGCCGTTAGCCCTCAACTCCTTTTTACTTTGTCAGCCACCTCTGAGCAACAGATCAGATTCTATAACAAGGCAAGCTCTGTATTGCACCGAACCATATTAATCACATCTGTACTCTAATTAGTCAAACAGAAGTTATCTGTACTGATTTGGTTTCTAACGATGCTCTTTAGAGGTCTAACAAATAAATAATTCTTTTTTCAGACATTATGAAGACCAGGCTCATGTCAAGCTACCACCAGGCATATAGAGTGGTGATTTGGGGAATAAGGTAGTGGCAACAAGATCATAGTAAAACATTCTTATGCAAATCAGTATATTCAGGAAGGGAAATTATCCCAGCAGTATATTAATATTTTGATTAATATATTTATGTAATGCACCATATAGTATGTTATATAATAATCAGAAATAATTATCTGCCTTTCATGATTATGTTCTAATTAATCTCTTCTATTATCGTGTTCCCTTCTTCCTCTACTTCACCTTTTCCTCTCGTTTTCGTTTGGTCCATTTGTACTGTAGGAATAATTCAAATGTCTCATAAATACTTCTCTCCTGGAATGGTTTCTGCAGATACAGAAGCTTTGAAGTTCTGAATTAAATTATACATATACCCAACTGATATTTCTTGAGACACAGAACTCTGAAAACTTTCAAGTTTCAAACACCAAAGTCTTCATACAGGCTCGAACCCTGCCGGATCAATGATCAATTGTTGAAACTTACTAGTCTGGACAATTTCTACTCTTGTATGATAATTACTGATGAACTTCAGAAGACTTCCTTATTTTCTTCCTCGGGTTACGGTCTTACCAGAATTGGAAAGTGAGAAAAAACGGTGAGCTTTACTCCTGAGGAAGCTCCACAGAAGATTTGGAGGAGACTTCTGAAGGAGAAATGCTTCCCTGAGGTTTGAAAATTGTGTCAGAATTAGTTAGGAATCTTTATTTGATCCTTTAGAACTCCATATGGGTCAGAAAGGAGTGTAAGAAGTCAAGGAAAAGCTGCCTCAAACTAAACTGACTTGTCAGACTTCAGCAGCTTTAGCAATGGTGTGGTTTTCCTGGTGTTTTAGACTACATGAGGCAGCAAGAGGCTCCGGTGGTCTTCATCTCTGAGACAGTTTTCAGGGTGTCCACTCATATAAAAATAGAATTACTGGATGATTCGTTACATGTATAAGCTTCATAAAAAGAGGTTTTGCAGGTTTTGCCTCTTTTTCCTAGGGCCCAGTTTAAGTCAACGACTTAAGCAAATGTAAAGGGAGATGGTACTCTGCATAGTGCTGTCCTCAGGAGAAAGAAACTGAAGTATGACCACAGTAAAGATCTGATTCAACTTCTCACACAGACATCAGGCTTTTGCTCAGACTACTACATAAAGTCCTCTACCCTAGAGATAGTGTTAAATTAAACAGACCAATACTTGTCCTGTCTCTCCGTGGCAGCACTGAGGTCATGATGGATCACCATGGAACAACACGGCAATGGGATATTGCCTCTGTAGTTTCACCGCATCTTGTGCAGTTTAGGTTCTACCTATCAAACTATTGTTTCTAGATTCCTACTAGGATTTGATCCTGCTTCAAATCTTACCCAAGTGGATCTTCACTGCAATCTGGAGAGTGCAGCATAGCAATCATTCAAACAACTTTAATTTGCATCAATCTGCAGCTGGAGGTGGAGATAACACTTTCTTTCAGATCCTTATTTTGAGCAGTATTGCTAAATTGCAGTGCTTCATAAGCAGATGCTTTGTCCAAACCAAACAGTTTGTTTTGCTGGGTCCACTGAAATGCATTCTGGTTACTGGTGACATCTGCGAACTGTTTTAGCCAAGATGAAGAACATGACCTCATTCTGAAGGTCTCTTTTTCTTCTATTTTAACTAGATTTTTGTAGAATCCCACAGCTTAACTATGATAATAAGTGTATACAAAATTATTCAAAGCTATGGATTATAAATATATATTAATATTATTTCTGTTATTTTGTGTGTGGTATTAGTTATTAATAAGATTTAGTTGAAACTCGTAGCTGAAAATACATGGCAAGTTGACCGAGGTAATTGTTAAGTTTAGTAATATTCCTGGCAATACGTTTCATTAATGTATCAAGAGACAAATAAGTCCTGAGCTATGGCATTGTACCAGGATGAATGGGCCCTTTACAGAAAGAGCTGGTTCCAGGGCAGGGCAGTTCCAACCCAGAACAGATTTGGGGCAGATTAGTCCAGGGTGTCAGAGAGGCGCCTGTGACAAGAAGCAAAGGCAAGGTCCGTGAGACATCCTTTCCCCAGACAGAGAGAGCAGAGGAGAGCAGGAACTTCAAAATAAAGTTTTCCAGTGCTCAATCACCAGCTCAGTAAAAAATTTCTTCCTCATATGCAGGTGGAACTTCCTGTGCATTGGTTTCTGCCCGTTGCCTCTTATCCTGTTGCTTGGCACCACCAAGAAAAGCCTGGCTCCATGCTCCTGACACTCTCCCTTCTGATACTTATAGACATCCATGAGATCCCCTCTCAGTTGTCTGTTCTTGAGGCTGATCAGACCCAGCTCTGTAAAATGGATGAAGTTTTGGGACATCTCTAAAATTCTGTTTCTGTGTGCCTCTGACTGTATGAATCTTTTTTTGTTCACCATACAGAAAGGATCAGCTCTGGTGGTAGTTCACCCAGAATAACTGATATTCCACTGCCTATGAAATCTTTTGAGGGTATCTATCTATTACCCATCAGGCTATGAGTGGATCTTAGCCCAGATTCTCCTGTGTCTCGGCAGACGATCTAACTGCTGTCTTACGGCACACATCAAAACGACACCTGTTAACTTTGTTTTCTTGATAAAAAGTAGTCGGATTATTAGTAGCTTGACAGATATCTTTTAAGAAATACTGGTAGAGATGAATACTCAGTGCTAGAATCATGAGATTAATCCAGTGCAATTTCTAACAAACTGAAAAGCTCTCTGTATGGCATACAACTGCTTTTCGAGCCAGTGTTGGAAAGACATCAGTTCTTCCTAGTGTTACAAAATGTGCCCTTGAGGCTCTTTGTTAAGCAGAGAAATCAGAAATGTTTCCTGTGCCAAAGATCATAGTGATGTGGGCAAAGATAGGTAGCACCCCTATAGAGGGGATCCAAAGGTTCAATTGATGTTTTTTTCAGAAGTGGTGCTCCTTCCTTCACAGAAGTGCTGTGAAGTTGCAGCCTCTTGGGGATGAGATTCTAGGGGTTGTTTCTTAGTTTCACAGTCTTTAACATTTTTAGGTATCTGGAGTATAAGGAATATGTAGATATAAAATAAATGGTTATTCAAGAATCAGCATAATTTACTTTCTCTGTGCAAACAGAGAGTAAGTCATTTTCAGTCACAAATACACTTTATTATTACTGTATCACTCAAAGAAACCTTTAGTATTTATTAGGATTTCAATACTGTCTCAAAGAGGTGAAATTAATAGTAACATCTCTTTACATCTAAAGGTGATATTATTAAGTTTTGCTGTTGGCTATAGGATACCGTATGTAACAGAGGAAGGGAGGAGAGTGTGATCTTTTAATGACAGCTAAACTGCATATTTGACATTCTTTTTGTTTAATATCTTTTATTAGCTATTCATTTTTCACTGTCAGAATACATTACTCTGTGTTTGTAATATTAATTTTCAAGGCGCCACACATATTCGTCATCAAAGGGCTTTAAAATTAAGCAGAGTGCAAAAGCTTGGTGAAATTTAGATACAAGCTGACAAGTTAATATTTGCTTAAGCATGGGGAAAAAAAGTTAAAAAGTTACTTCTGAGTTCAGAACAAAAGGCCATGAAAAAACCATAAAGCAAAAAAATCTAAACCATCTACCACTTGGCTCAGACTGCTATATTCTAAACTAGAGAAGAATACAGTGGTAAGGGGAGGTGCATACAAATTAAGAAGCTTCTAATGTTTGCCATTATATATTTTTGGTCTCTAAGAGAGTGATCACTAGCTTGTAAATACCAATTACAAGGCAGAATGAATACATTAAGAAAGCATTGATATTTTATTTTCCATTAGGTTCATGACCAATAGACTATTTCATATGGAAATCTATCACAAAAAGCTGTACAGCAGAAACATGCAATCTATGTGTGACTAAAGGTGTATGAAAGCATAATTAAAATTCCAAATAAATAAGTCCTGACTGATTTACAACAGCAAGAAAATAGAAACTTTGTAATTTAATGTATATAGGCACAGGTAGTTGCATGTAATTGCAAAATCGTATTTTCTTTCAGCCCTTTTACTGCAGTATCTGTATGTTCATCAAACTTCACTCTTCATATTTTCACATTTCCCTTTCATTTGATTTTTGTGCAATAGTTTCTTTCATATTTGCAACAGTCTATTGGCCTTCAACAGCAACAAAAGAAATTGGTGCTTTATCTAGCCTTCTCTTTACATGGTTTTTGGAACTGTTTCCTGTATTTCTGCTGCCAAAGGAAAAAAAACCTAAATTGCAGAATAGTTNCAAGCAAAAAAAAAAACCAAAAAAACCCAGCATGTAAGTCACAGGCTCCCTTCACTTATCTCCATTCTATGCAGAGAAGAAAGCAAAACGTTTATTTCAGAAGTTGATGTCAGATGACATGAGAATCTTGCTCAAAAATGTGGATGTCACATGAGTTGCAACATCATTTTGCATCTGAATATTATTTTTGGTATTTTACTAAGAAGTAAAATACATCTACCCACAATCTTAATAATTGCACAAAAAATATTTCCTATGTCAGCCAGGTTTTTCTGCAGTGGGAAGCATGACTCCTAGTTGTATATATCCACAGTCATTTTGCTTTTAAAAAGTCCAGTAGAAAACTTTAAACCTGATTCAGAAAGTCCGAGTTCCAGTCACAAATATGTAATCTGTGAGAGATTTCTAAAAACAAATGAAGGGTTTCTGGTGGAACTTTGTGATTAGCTCTCTACATTCAGCACCATTGTGTCCACTATCAAGACTCCAAGAGAGACAATTTTATGAAGTATTTCTACCTTGGTTTGAAGAATCAATCTGACTTACGACAAGAACAACTTTCAGTTTTTAAAGGGAAGTTAACCACTTCAACATCTGGATGAGGATGGAAACCCTGCCCGAATATTCAGGTATCACTTCTTTGCAACTCAGCTCCATGTAGAGGTCATTCCTGAGTTTTGTAATATAACATTGTATATTAATTTGTAATATAGTTTCTATTGTCCTCTTACACGTGAGAGCTATACTCTTTGTAAATGTTGTGAACCAGCAAAGGCTGGCAAATGACACATAGCTTATTTTTCTTCTCTATGACTATTATTTTATGCAGCTTTTGGAATGACTGGCTACCTTCCCTGGGAGATGTTCGATCAGTATTGGTGATAAGTGAATTTATGAAAGCAGACACTATTTTTAGTGCTCAGTGTTTTGTATATGCTCAATTCTGTTTAATGGTCATCCTTTATTAGAATCTCAACTGTAAGCGTGTCTCTGTGTTGAGATATTCTTCAGTAAAACACTCTAACAAACCTGCAACTTGTGGAAAGTTGATAATTTCTACCATGGTGACACATTTATTTCCTGGTTAGTATGTGCATTATTCTCACCTGTCCTTAAGATTTATTGCAGAATTTTCCAATAGTTCTTTTAGACTCTGTAGGATGCAAAGATGGGTCAGGATTTGAAGAGAATTCATAGTAATTTGCAGGGAATATCACGCAGAAATTGTGAAATTAGTATCATCACTGGCATATTGAAATGTATGTGTATAACATACTCTTTCCATTTCCATCTGGTTTATATACCTTAGCCATTTTTCAGTAACATTGAAAGTACATCCTTGACTTCAGCCTACTTTGTGATAATCTCAGTGTTTAAAGCTGTACATTCTCTTGATCACAGTGTTTTTGACTTGTGAAGTACTAAATGGCCAGGGACTTCATTTCCTGCCTGATAGCTTGAGCAATAAAAACATTCAGACTAACAATTTGTGGTCTCAAAGTGGAAAGCACCCTGTAAAGAGCATCTGAAATATTTTTCCTTAAATATTTATCTGACCTTTTTGGGTATGACCAAAATAGACCTATCACAAATCAATGGGACCTCAGGGTTTTTGAAACAATACTAACATACTTTTCTTCGAAGCAATTTCAAAAGAAGATTCCTTCCACCTTTATGCAAATTTCTGGGACTAGTTGCAGAGTCACGTAAACTTTTGCTTCCAAACTTCCCCTCTGTAATGAATTAATTAACTTTTATAAATGCAAAATACTTCCCCTCAAAACCAGAAAAAACTACAGGGCTAAGATATTTCATATCCCCAATGATATACTGCAGTACTAATATTCAGTACTACAATGATTTTTGGCAGTAATTTCTGCAAGGGGGAATAAAGTATTGCTAAATCTTTTCCTCATTTTTATACATATGATCTCTTGATTTTAGTGGTGGGGCACTGTAGGAATGCTGATTAATGCATTTCTCTGGAACTGCCTTCGGTGAAATGAATGCTTTTCTGCTACATATACGGACTAGTTCATCACATTTCCACTGGGTTTGAAATGGATCACTTTTCTGTGACCATGGGACAGCTGATATAGAGATAAAGAAAAAAGGAGGTGGTCTAACTCTCATCTTCTGCATGTGTGGCCTTTGAACAATATTGACTGTCTCCTGGGAGCTACTGGTGCAGTGGCTCCGGTACTCAGTCCCCTCCCGACCCCCTCAGGCTGGGCTCTCTGCTCTGCTTTTCACAGGCACTTCCCCCGTCTCGCCAGTGAACTGCATTAAGCCCAATGAGAATTGTGTGGCTAGTGGAGAGCTGGGACACAGAGGGGTGGCTGAGAGAATTTTTCTGCTTTTAGAGATCTTAGTTTTGTTAAAACTAATGAATTTCCATGGAAACAAAGCCATTTGATGAAATTCAATTAGTCAAAAGTCCCATTTATAATAACTATGGATGGAAATTTTTTTTACAGAGTAGTAATTAACAATGCAGTAATACTAACAGTTGCTACATGCTCAGGCTAGCCATGAGAAAAACACAGGGCTTTGGAGGTGGCTAAAAATTCCCATGACTTTCATAATTTGTGCTCTTAGAACTGAGCAAACTTCAAACTGGTATCAGGAACTGCATCAAAGCTTGATCTTGTTATCGCTGGCTCCAGTGGGAACAAGACTGGACTCCAGGTGAACTTCACCACTGTTAGTTAGCTTAAAATAATTAACCATCTTCTACCTTCCAGCAGTAGCTGCTGATAGCAATCTCATTTCATTTTCTGAATTGAAATTGCAGTAATGCTAAAGCATTTAACTTTGTCTGTTTTATATGACACTATTTTTACATCTAATAGGAATACTCTTCTCGCATTTACTGTCCTTCTGTTATTACAAGTCTCTCTGCCTTTCATTACATTTTCATTTTTCTTATGGTGACTATCTTTCATATTTATCAAAGTGGTTAAAATTATATCCGTCACAACCAGCAACCATATACATTACTGAAATGTTTATTAATCTGTAAGCAACAGGTACAGTAAATTTCAAAAATGTTATTTCCCAAAGGACATGAATTAATTCAGGTATTTTGGACATAGGCAAAACACTGTTACTGTGGTAAGAAGATTAATTTATCACATTATAAATCTCTTGCTTAACTGGTCAATATTGATTATCTGCAATAACAATGACTGATGTTGTAGACAGTGTGACAACAGAAATAATGTCTTTTTTAAAGAACTGTTTTCATTGTTATTTTAAAACAACACTGTTAAATGACAATATTCTAACTACTGATGAGTTCCAATAATAAAAAGCTAAAGAGTATAAATCAATAAACAATCTGATTGACTGCTTTGTTCAGACCGTTTGTTTCAGATTTTAGTTTTTCATCTTCTGTGTTTGAGATCTGTAAGAGATAAAATACAGATTTTTACCCCTTCTAAAATGAGTGTTGACAAATATTTCTAGTCAATACAAAAAGACTCGGTTTCATTTTGAAGCTGCACTGAAAATTTGTTTCCAGGAAATAGTCAAGGTCAATTCTTCTTGGCAAATGTTCTATTAAGTATCATGCAATTATCCTGCTGCCTTACTTTCTTAGGAAATCCTAATTATCTGAGGTCCCTAGAGCACACATAACCAGCCTATTAAGGCATATTTCAGTTTCCTGTAAACTCTATCCCATTAAACCACTGTTATTTTAACTAGAGAGCTATATAGATGCCCAAACCTTGTGTGTTTGTGAGGAAGCAGGGGGCTGGAAGCTGTGGCTGACCTAGTATGACTTTGTGCTTTTCATTGACTCAGTGTCTCTCATTTTACCACCCGGTCTTACTTGTCTCAATAGCTGAGGCTCCCAACAAAGCTGAGACCTGAGCTTCCTTGCCACTGGCTCCTTGGCAAGGGATGCTCACTGCTCCAAGTCTTCTTTCCCATAGCCCTAAATGGTGGGGAGGTTCAGCGCTCTGAAATTATTTTGAATCACAAGTAACAAGGAGAAGGTACACATCTCAGTGCTTAGACTGCTGTTTCAGGACTTCAGAGACATAGTGTACGTCTCTGAGTACCCGCATATACAGTCAGGAGACACCCTGGGAAATACCTTTTACATCTTTTCTTCCCTGGGCTGATGATAGAATTCTTGTAATAACTCCCTCTTTCTCTCAAATCAACAGAGAAACAAGTCTGCATTCTGAATTGTTCAAGGAGGAGACCAAACAGCCCAGTTCAACTATGGAGAAACAGCTGAAGGGAAGGCAGAGCAAAATAAAAGGGAACTCTCAGAGTAGAGGGACAATTTCTGCTTATAACACTTATACCCAAAGTGGCTACAGCAGTAGCAGACAAGTCAGGTGTCACCCGTTGGTCTCTGCTGCTGGATGAGGATGTGGTCTCCCAATTCTTCATGTGCCACTTGATGCTTTCCTTCAAAGGGATATTGTGAAGCAACTGATGTTGGATATGGGGTCACCTATGGTGCAAGGTTGCACAGTAGCTCAGTACTTTCTGATTTTTGTTAAGCAGAGGTGTGCATTGTTATGCTGCTGGAGTATTAAAGACACTGTTATTCATGATTTAAATAGAATGAAGAAAAAGACCTCTGTCAAAAAATAATTTCAAAACATGCCACAATCCAGCTGTTATTGTTGTGGTATTATTGCTCTATAAATATACCTGAATTTCAGTCTTTGATCTTATCATACAAATAGAGTTATTGTAGGTACTGGCCCCTATGTAAACATTTTTTTATTGAACAAAAGTAACTTTTTATCTGAGAGATTAATAATTCTGAGGTATCCTTTTAAATTTGGATCTAGATGGCCAAATATTAGATCTTTACAATGCCACTGAAGAACTGGACATGAACTATTTCTTTGCTGAAGTGACACAATAGAATCTGAAATATTTCTATTATAGTATTCAATAGAAAATTATTATTTTTTCCAAAAAAGTTTGTCAGACATGAATGCTTGTAGCAGCCAGAAAAATCTGTGATTTCATAAAAAGATATACCACAGGAGTAACTAAGTTGAGATGCCCAGATCCATAGTGGTAATTTGCCCTACTTTTGTAATAGCTCCATATTTGATGTTTACATCTTGAGTTATGTTTTTATTTCAGCACCCATACTCACAGGAGACTTAAGGCAGTTTGGTTTGTCTGAGACTGAGATTTTACTTTAGTATGTTCATATTACAGGCTCAGAAGCAGCTTCTGGCATTGTTTTGTTTTAGGCAGATGTATCTTTGTTTGTTTTGGACCAGAGAGATACTCCAGTTAAGTCCACTTCCCCTTTATTCCCAAAGGCTCTTCAAAGTACAGCAATGAGTTCTGTGTCATAGAATCGTACCACAGAATCATGGAATGGTTTGCGTTGGAAAGGACCATAAAGGTAGTTTGGTTCCAACCCCCCTGTCCTGGGGCAGGGACACCTTCCACTAGATCATGTCGCTCAGAGCCTCATCCAGCCTGTCTTGGAACACTGCCAGGGATGGGGCACCCACAACTTGTCTGGGTTACCTGTTCCAGTGCATTACTACACTCACAGTAAAGAATTTTGTCCTATATCCATTCTAAACCTGTCCAGTTTCAATTTAAAGCCGTTCCCCCTTGTCCTGTCACTACATGCCATTGTAAAAAGTCCCTCTGAGGCCCTCTTGTAGGCCCCCTTTTGGCAGTAGAAGGCTGCACTGAGGTCTCCCTAGAAGGCTCTTGACTGAAGGTCTCATAAATCATTTCTTGCTCTATAAAAAAAAAAAGGGTGTTAGTGAGATTTTGTTTTGCGCAAGGTGATGTGAAAGGGTCACTTCTTCACCCTATTTGAAATGAAACCACATTGTAGTCCAAGATGTAAAAATAACTTTATAAAAACATATCCTTTTAGTTTCTTTGGAGCACATTAAGTGCTAAATATACTAAACTACTTTGCACTGGGTTTTAAAGTAAAACATCTAAAACAAACTGTCAAGTACATGTATATATAATTTAATGAACTTCCTTTGATTTTTTTAACAGAGCAGAAGTGAGCTAACTGTCCCTTTGATGCTGTAAATGATGACAGTGAAGAAATCACAGACTGGATATAGCTGTGAACATGGGCCATAAAAGGCTGCAGCCACTGCCAGAAGCTTACTTCAGGTACTACTACTTTCTCCTTTGCAAATTACAGAATCAAAAGAGACTAAAAATGAGACGACAGGATAATATCTCATTTTACACAACTAATTGAGAGCTCAAACACTCATATCAAATACTTTGGCAGAATACAATAAAGATGAAAGGTAAATGATGAAAATATTTAGAACAGATAAAAGAAATTCTATCTTTTTCTTTGTGACACAAATGCCCCATATGAAATCAGTAGTCTCCACTGGATTTCACAGAACCTGTACTTTAGTTCCAATTTTGCTTCCCTGTCACCTTTCCAGTTTTCTCTGAAATAACCTTCTAATAAGACACCATCAAAACCCATCAAACACCATCAAATGTTAACTACTGTGTCCATGGAAACAGTAGGAACTGATTGAACCATGTTACAGTGAGACTCTGTTGGCTTCAACCCTCTTACTGGCAAAGCTTTTTCTTCAAATCTTGAGTCAAACCTAGAACATTATAAAGAACATACAAAAGAGTATTTGAAGAATTTCAAAAAGATACAGCATTAACAGCCAGGAGACTGCAGAGTCTTTTTTCTGCCATAGAACTCCTAACTTCTATGAGCATTGATTCAAAGTCTGTTTTCCCCCCCCTTTTTTTTTTTTTTTTTGCTGTTGTCAGGACTGCTTAGACTGACATTTGAGGAAAGGACTCACTCCTATAGGGTATTTGTTACAATGCAGAGCGCTTTGAGATTCTGACCTTTAATTTCATCAGGTTCTACTGCAGCACTAAGTCCAAAGAATAAATGTTATTTAAGTACCAACATGTGTTTTAAATAGCTTTGGAAAGGTTTAAAATTGTTTTACTCTTGCTTTGTTAAGAAGCAGCCAATGATACTTCCTTCTAAGGCCCTACCCAGCAAAGAAGGGGTAATGATTCATTGCTTCTGTAATCTTTTCCTTCATTAGGTATTTTTAAAGCTAAAACATCAAATTGGTGAAGGGCTGAGGGTTGAATTGCTATATGAATTATTCCTATTTAATTTTTCGAATAGATTGCTGAATTTCAGTAACATCATTCAGCTGCCACAAGGAGCCCACAGACCTGGATGTCATTTTCTGCAGAGGCCATAGATCCATGACAGAGCACATCAGTTTGAGCAGACTCTCTGCTGAAGTGGGTGTTTAGCCTTCAAGACACACCTGGCTTAGACTCACCCAGGCTAGTGTGTTTGTAGAGCAAGTTTACCTGTAGGTGAGCAGAATAAACAGGCAAACAGGTTAAAAATGTGCTTTCTCTCGGGAATCCATCCCTTTTTGTACTGCTCTGTTACAGGCTGGCTTTAGGTGCAGTACCTGGGAGTAAACCTCTCAAACAGAGTTTTTCAAAATATAAAACATAAAATGCTTTTCCGAAGACAATGCAGTTTGCACTGAAATGCTTGATAGTTTGAAGTTTCCATTTAAATACAAAATCAGCCTTCCTGAAAAGAAAAAAAAAAAAAAAATCAAAACATTCCACCTGTTCCAAAACCAAAGCCAGCAATAATTTCTTCCCTAATCTATACAAAGCAAATTTTGGAGGTTGTGATATGATCCAGACTACAAGTAGTCATTTATTTCCTTGATGAAATGTAGTTACATTTAGTTATTGTTCTGTGTGCTATTAGTATAAATTCAATATATGACATATTTTTTAATTAGCAGGAAATGCAATACAATGACATTAACAAAAAACCCTCTAAAACTAACTCTAAAAAATGTGTAGCATCTTTTGTCTGTCCTCAGAAGAAACTTGGATCCAGCACACTTTTTTTTTTCTGCAAGTCTACTGCTTCATTTAGTAACTCTTTCTGGGAAAAAAAACATTCTCCTGCATTTTATGAGCTTATTTCTCATTTAATTTACCCTGCTTTAAAACTAGTGTGCTTTAATTACTGATTTATACCTCTGAGCTGCAGAATGACACCTCAATCTCTGTAACTTGTATTTTAATCCAGGAAATCAAATATGATATATTAAAAATAGCTTAAAACCCCCCAAACAAACCAAAAACCCCTTGAGTTTTAAAACCACTATTATTGTTGAAAGTAGGGGTTATAAAAGGAAGGCAGAAGGGAAGGGGATCCATAGTAAAGGAGAAACAGTTTAGGCTGACAGAACAGACACAAAAAGCTTTCCCCACTGTATTTGTACAATGTTTATTTGAAGGAAGGAAGGGAGGTTGGCAGGACAGTGCTTGCAAAGTTACTGTGCAAAAGTTACTGTCTTAACAAAGCAACCTGAGACCATTAGTTGTGTTAAATCTTAATAAGTAATCAGAGTACTAACAAAACCCCAAACCAGAACGTTTTTCTGTTTTGACAGTATTCATGGCTCATGTTTCATTTATTTCATAGATTCAAAAGTCCTAGAAGAAATAAGAAAAACTACTGGTTATTAATTGTCAGCATTTCAGAGGAAATAATCCCAAAAGATTAGGCAGGATGATTGCTGCAAACTAAGAAAACACCATTCACTTTTCCCTGCCACATCCAAGACTGTTGTGGATGTTACCCATCCAAATACAAGTATGTAATTTGTGCCTACTAAGGTCACATCTATTTTTGTACCAAGATCATGCAATTGAATAGGAGGTCATGTTTAATTTAGCTTTTACATATTCGGACTTTGAGGTCTTATCTTGCATGGAGAGAGCCCCAAGTGTTTCTGTGGCTGCCCTAAAAGTCCTGAAAATGTCCTGGCCAATGAGCAGATGCAAATCCATGCAGCACCAATACACATCTAGTCTTGGAGATTGTTTGTGAGAGGGACAGTAACAACCCCAGGCCCCTCTGTGGTCTTCCTCATCTATACCATCCCAGAAAGGGAAGCCAACAACAAAATTACTCGGGGTTCATCCACCCTGGGTAGAAGGTTATAGAATCATTTTGTAATAGTAATGCCATGGGTAAAATAAAGATTTTAAAAATAATTCGCTCTCTTTTCTCATTATTTATTTCCTTATTTTTGTATTTTCACTTATTTCATTTATTCCCTCATCTTCTTTTCTATTGTGAAAATTGATTCAGCCATTTATATATTCAAAATTTCCCATTGACCTGGAGTATATTATTTCAGATCTTATCTCATTAAAACTTTTGTCTTAACATGCTATATATCTCTCATGAAAATCTGCACATTTCTCCTGAATCAATATTATATATATATATATACAAAAAATATATTTTTTACAGACACAAATACAAAGTAGAGAAAAAGGAATGGCTATGTTCGTCCTCCATATTTCACTACTAATTATTTTTCTTAGGAAAACTAAAATTTTCATAAGGAAATTTAACCTTACACTTCCAAATAAAACCATGGCAGGAGATTAATCTATACAAGTTCAACAATATGATTAACTAATCCACACTTTGTGTCTATGTTGGGTATTTTAGCCTAACTATTTGTAATGTAATCAGTCATGATAATCAGTAAAAAATGTGTGCAGTTTGCACAATACTTCAACAAGTGAGTTTGTGCACAATATAAAACTCTAATTGCTGATTTGAGGAGGTCAATTTTAACAGTTCTCTGTCAGCCTTATTATGATGAATCAAGGTAATTTATACACATGGCTTACTTTTGTGTCTGAATTCATCTTCCATTTCACTGGGGGAAATCACAGGGCAGTTCTCCGAGACTGGAGTATCTTCTAGGTAGAAGACAATGAAATTGTGAACAGTCACAACCTTCTTCCTGGTGGTCATGGGACAGAGGGCAAAGTAAACTCAGACGGCAACTACAGGGACCAGAGTATGCATGGTGGGCCAGAACATCCCAAAAATTACACTCCGTGAATATTGNAGCTTTTACATATTCGGACTTTGAGGTCTTATCTTGCATGGAGAGAGCCCCAAGTGTTTCTGTGGCTGCCCTAAAAGTCCTGAAAATGTCCTGGCCAATGAGCAGATGCAAATCCATGCAGCACCAATACACATCTAGTCTTGGAGATTGTTTGTGAGAGGGACAGTAACAACCCCAGGCCTCTCTGTGGTCTTCCTCATCTATACCGTCCCAGAAAGGGAAGCCAACAACAAAATTACTCGGGGTTCATCCACCCTGGGTAGAAGGTTATAGAATCATTTTGTAATAGTAATGCCATGGGTAAAATAAAGATTTTAAAAATAATTCGCTCTCTTTTCTCATTATTTATTTCCTTATTTTTGTATTTTCACTTATTTCATTTATTCCCTCATCTTCTTTTCTATTGTGAAAATTGATTCAGCCATTTATATATTCAAAATTTCCCATTGACCTGGAGTATATTATTTCAGATCTTATCTCATTAAAACTTTTGTCTTAACATGCTATATATCTCTCATGAAAATCTGCACATTTCTCCTGAATCAATATTATATATATATATACAAAAAATATATTTTTTACAGACACAAATACAAAGTAGAGAAAAAGGAATGGCTACGTTCGTCCTCCATATTTCACTACTAATTATTTTTCTTAGGAAAACTAAAATTTTCATAAGGAAATTTAACCTTACACTTCCAAATAAAACCATGGCAGGAGATTAATCTATACAAGTTCAACAATATGATTAACTAATCCACACTTTGTGTCTATGTTGGGTATTTTAGCCTAACTATTTGTAATGTAATCAGTCATGATAATCAGTAAAAAATGTGTGCAGTTTGCACAATACTTCAACAAGTGAGTTTGTGCACAATATAAAACTCTAATTGCTGATTTGAGGAGGTCAATTTTAACAGTTCTCTGTCAGCCTTATTATGATGAATCAAGGTAATTTATACACATGGCTTACTTTTGTGTCTGAATTCATCTTCCATTTCACTGGGGGAAATCACAGGGCAGTTCTCCGAGACTGGAGTATCTTCTAGGTAGAAGACAATGAAATTGTGAACAGTCACAACCTTCTTCCTGGTGGTCATGGGACAGAGGGCAAAGTAAACTCAGACGGCAACTACAGGGACCAGAGTATGCATGGTGGGCCAGAACATCCCAAAAATTACACTCCGTGAATATTGTTTTAAGATGTTAAGGTTTTTTTTATGTGCCCAAGGGAGGACAACAATGGAAACACCATTGTTCCCTTATGTCCTTATTTCCCAATGTAAGCATCTTTTTTTTTGTGATTGGAAGTTTCTGAGGTAAGTCTTTTCTGCTCTAATGAATTCAAAGCACATAAATGTGAGTCCAACCTGGCCAGTTCTGATGCACAGTTGCATACTCTTCTGCATAAAAGGAATGTTCCTGGAATGGCCCCATTACTTGGAACTATTCCTGGGAGTAAGTATGTGTGGTAAGTATCTGTGATATCAAGGTCCATGTTAGTGATGTCTGGGGGAGTACAATATAGCCATGAGAACTGTTTAAAAATATACATTTTCTTTTGCAAGGAAGAATTCTCCTGACAAAAGAGAAAGACAAAGATCACTTAGTACGCATACCTGTACATTTTTCCATTATTTGTTCTGCATTCTGTTATAGCCATTAAGTTCCCTCTGTACTTCCTGAAAACAGAACAATTAATTTATGGTGATTTCAATTACCGTTACCCACACTGACTGAATTTAAAACACAGTATCATGCCAATATATACTACGAAAATTGAAATTTTGTTTGAGTATCTGTAGTATTCAGACAGCTGGTATAGGTTCATTAGGAAATTTTGAAAGAAAAAGACCCCCTCACAGAAAAAAAAATTGGCCAAATGAAACCACACAGTATTTCTCTTTCTGGTTTTGAGTGTGATAGCTACCTTCCTTTTTCTAGTCTACTAACTCTTTCAATTCCATTGCAGTGCAACTCCATTGTACTTTGTAAGTTTGAGCAATAACATTAAAATACTGTAGGATAAAATCTCTAGGAATGACTGGAGCTATATAAGCTCTAACAGTTTCTCCAGTGTATAAACACCAGGTCAGAGAGCCAAAATGCAGGTCTCAGCAGCAGTTGCTTACCTCAAATATAATGCCATTCTGAGGAGATGATAAACATCCTCTTGAAATAAAATAAATTGAAAAATGCCCTGACTTTACTACGTCTCCCCAAAGATGCAAAAAGGCCTGAAAGAAAAAACAGGTGTAGGGGTGTTCATAGTTCCCACATCGAGGAAATGGATGACTTTATGGTGACAGATCAGGCATAGCTTATAGTGAGGACAAAGCATAGAGAGTCTGCTTGGCCACAGGGGCTCCTGATCTAACCAGAAGCCTTGAAGAAGTGCTGAATGATGGCACCTTGAACATATCTGGGGGAGAGAGCACCTTTCATTTTAGGAAGGCAATGAAATGAGATCACCTTGATAGGTCTAGTGTGTGGCTGCAGAGACAATGATCCACCAAGTCTCTTCATAGGTAAAGCATGGAGGAACATAAATATACTTTCTTTCCTTTTTATACAGTTCCCAGACCTGGGCTGGAGCTCTAGGTATGACAGCAAACATGCAGGCACTGCGAGGCCCTTACAATTATGAGCTTGATTATTAGCTGAAATCAAAGGAGCTAAGATCCATGGGTGCACCATAGTAAGCAGCAGGAACTCAGCCTCTGGCTGTATAAACATAGAATTAAGTTGTTATGTCAAAGCTGATCCTAAAATTGATAATAATTCCACCAAGGCTCAAATATAGCAAAACCAGATGTGACTATTATTTTTTTGTTTGCAAGAATGCCTTTGGCATTAAGATGCTAAAATTCAGTGGAATTTAAAAAGTAGTGAGTTTGAAGCAGTGTCCTTTTGAAAAATCAATAAAGTTATTCCATAGGAAACATTGCACTTTCCATTCTTTTCACTTTTAATGGCAAAACCACTATCCACTCTTAACTTCCTCATCATTTACAAAATTTCATAACATGGTTATGGACATTGGCTCCAAGGCTGAATTTATGCCAGATAACTTCTGAGCCTAGACACAATTTGGGCTTTGACATGTGAAATAGAAAGTACCCCAGGGTCTTTAATCTTATTGTGAAAAAGCTTTTATAAGTTTTCTGAAATGTCATGTAGGAAACTTACGTATATAGGGACCAGATTATGACCCAATTATCACCTGTGCAAATCCAGAATGATTTTGCTGAGTTCAGTAGAGATGCTCAGAATTTCAAATTATGTCAGCTGGGATCAGAATTTAGTTTCTTGTCTCCTGTGCTAACTTCGGATCTAAATAATCCACCAGAAAAATGGAAAATGTAATTATATGGACTTTTTTCCCTTTTAAACTCAGGCATTAGAAAAGTAAAGCTTCATTTTCTTATACATTGCTATTTCAACGTGAGATTTCTTTGTTCATTTGGTTGGGGTGTTTGTTTGTTTTGCACTTTGTTTTTTTTCCTGACACAAGTGATAGTGTGGAATACAATTTTCTGTTGGCAATTTGTTTTTAATAAACTCTTTAACATTACAGCTATACAAAACACCATGAAGCAAAGTTACTGCTTGTTGCATTTTACGCCAAAAGGTAATGATGATTATCAGCTACGTAGAGTGCTGTTGTTGACTAAAATCAAAGAAATAATTCTTTAGACAGTGTTAATATAGAAAAGTAAAAAAGCCAGCTCTTTAATAAGACGTCTTAGGCACACAAAGATGGCACATGCAAACATTCACACAGGTTTTGCAAACTTATAGTATCATCTAATTATAATACCTATTACTTCGTGGTTATGTGCCCAGCCCAGAATTTGTCCATCCCCAGGTCCTCCCACAGGCACACCTACCAGAAGTGAGTTGGTGGTCCCGAGACTCCATATCTTCCTCCCGCCAAAGTCTTCATCAACTCTCTATGTCCTGCTTGGACCATTTTCAAGGATTCTGGGCCTTCTCTGATTGTTCAGTCTCTCTTATATCAAGAGAGTCTTGTGTCTGTTGTGTCTTAGTCTAAGAACATGTTATACAGTTAAAATGTTCTCTGCCTTGCCACAATCTTTGTCCATTGGAATTTTTGACAAAAAATATTAAACAACATTTCAGGAGTCTAATACAAAGGTATTTAGCTAAAGTGCTACTCAAAGTGCTAAAAGAATTATACTTAAAATCTGAACAACCTAGATTTTAAGACATCATATTCCCCCCTTAGAGGCTGGCAGCAACTTTATCCTGTCTAGTCTCTCTCCCATATATCTAATATTGAACCATATAGATGAACAATTACTATGAGTCTCTGGTGGGGGTTTTTTGGGTTTTTTTGTTTGTTTTTTTTGTTTGTTTGTGTTTGTTTGTTTGTTTGTGGTTTTTTGTTTTTTTTTTTTTAATCCAGGTCCAGTGTGACAACCATGAAGTAAGTTTGTGGAAGATATCTCTGAAACCCAATGAGGTACCTTCAGGACTTACCTGATGTAAAATTTGAGTTTGTTTCCACATTTCGGCCAGATCCATAGTAATTCTTACATAGCCAGCAGTCATTTTTATGAAGAATATTGGATAAATCTTGAACTAAAGCCAAATGCAAATTTTGGTTCCAAACCTGATTCATGGTTACTGGTAATACACACAGAAAGAATACTTCAAACTGCATCTTCTTTATCTGTAACAGGCTCTGTTGTTCCAGTTGTTCTCGGAGCAAAGGCTTTCTTCACTCTGGAGCAGTGAATCCAGGGCCCTTTACCTGCGACCGTGACCATGGTGAGGGTGGTTAGTAGAACTTGAAACAGTCCTTTCCACTTAGTTTGCAAGGAGTTGCTGTCCCACCATTTAACATAGGCTCGATCTTTAGGCTGAAACAGATGAGAAGGAGTGTCCAATCCTATGGGTCTGGATGACATGATGAATCTCTGTAGTGTTTGCAAAGTAGAGCCTAAACCATTAAATAATTTTGCAAATCGGCCTATGTTGTCTCTCTACCTTGCTTGTATGCAGATCCTCAGTAAGGCTATAGGTGAGGCCTGAACCTGTGTCATGGATGTTTCTTGACAAATTTTGCTTATTTGTGTTTTGAGAGTTCCATTTATATTTTCAACTTTGCCACTTGCCTGAAGTGCGTAGGGAGCGTGCAAGTTCCTTCCCAAAGCTCGACTGGTTTCCCCAGTACTGTTGCAATGAAATGTGACCTTCTTTCTGGTGATGATCTCAAAGGAACCCCAAGTCTTGCAATTCCTGCATCTTGACTCTATGAGAGGGACAGAGCTTTTACAGTATAAAGTGACTGAGTGCCAGCCACAAATTTGTAGGCCAGTTAGGAGCTTACCAAAAGCAGGGTGTGTCTGGAGTTTGGTACAACACCAGTCAACACCCTGGCATTACCAGTAACTCATCACAGAGAGCTTGCGTTCTCTGAACAGATTCCAGGCCTGTTGTGGGCAGGCCACCCTGCCACAGTCTGAACAGCCACAAAACAGCTGTCTGAAAATAACTGGGTATCACATTGACACAAGATAGTATTTGCTGCAGCCAGGAAAAATCTAAACAAATTATCCCACCAATGATGTTACCAGTTTGTCTCAGCAACTGCAGGCAGGATGTGTGCCAGGGCCCATGGGAGGGGCCACAAAACCAGTCCCTTGTTTACAGTGCTACAGACCAATCCACCACCCTCTTAACCTCCTGGCCTTCTAACACAGGGCTCTTCTTCTCTGAAGTTTAGCACTTCACACACTCCTAAATTACACTAAATGACAAAACATTTTAGAGAAAATTTCAAGACAGA
Source organism: Grallaria varia (assembly GCA_013396735.1). Taxonomy (NCBI): domain Eukaryota; kingdom Metazoa; phylum Chordata; class Aves; order Passeriformes; family Formicariidae; genus Grallaria; species Grallaria varia. The sequence continues at coordinate 211,454 of VWZG01005495.1, read as the reverse complement.
TAAATTTGACCACACAGTCACACAAAATCCTGTGTGGATTTCCCAAAACAAACCCAGGGAGGAACCTCTTTCACAAGCTGCAATAATCAAAGAGGAGACACAGACATTCCAAACAATGCTTGAAAAATGCTGCCAAACTTCTGGGACAAAACATGTACAAATATGAACATGGCAAATTTTCTAGACAACCATTATAATAAAAATTATATGGGTTTTCAGTGTTGTTGCTGTATCGTCTTTCTCATGGAACACCTATAAAAGGAGAAAACTCTGTCCACTTAGATCTGTTTAAAAGAGGCTATAGCAGCCTAACAATCAAAGTAACAGTAATAGAGGCCTAGAAGACAACAAAATGCAAAAGACAACAAAAATACAGTGATCTGGTATCTTGACAGTATTACCCAAGCTGGAATAACCATCCATCCTTTTAGGGTTTTTCATTTTCAGATACAATGGTTTTGCTTTATCTAAGAGTGTTCTAAGTTCTTACCCCTTCTTGGGTTCTAATTCAAAGTTTGAACCTTGTACACACACTACCTTTAGAAGTCACAAGCTGATTTAGAGCCATTCAATTCTGTTAGAGTGCCTTTGGAGGGCTGGCCATTTTGTTTTACAATAGTTCTTAACCATGACAGGAGCTTTCTCACAAACTCATCCTTCTTGTTTACTTACCCCTGAGTATTTGAAGCTATTTTTGATATTATAGCCAAGGCCCTGCTTAGGATGGTTGAGTGATCCAGGTACAATTGGCCATGTTGTAAACTATATTCTGAAAACACAAAGGATAAATCATTTAATGCTATTCATTTCTGATTCAATTCAATCTTATCTGCAGTGAGCTTACTACTCTGTTTCTCTTCCCCAAGTCTTCTTTACTTCTTCATTGACCTGAGATCTCAGGAATTCCTATCACAGTCCAAAAGCTCTCTGTCTTGATTTATCAGATGGTAAGGCCCCTTGTCTTGATTACCTCCTCTATAGTTCATTCATTTACCATTACGCAAAAAGCTGTTTCCATCAATATATTACTCCCAGCCTGGATTTTTCTATGGCATGTCCCTCAATTTCAGTCTGCCAGAGCAGGATTTCCTTTATTGTTTGCAAACAGTCATGGTCTGGTACATTGCTAGTTCATGCTGAGGACAAAAACAGGTAGACAACCAGTGGCCCCTTTTTTTTTTTTAAGTGTTGTTTGTACTATATGAAGTACACACTAAACACAGTGATGATTAATATAACAGTGGCTGTCACAGCCCCCAGGCAGGCCATCCTTGACTAATATTCATGGCTTAAACATTTTATCCCAACCACCAAGAATCTAAACTCAATTGCAACCATCGCTTCCATTCTGTTCACTTATCAATGTCTCAGAAACTCCAAATCTTTCATACAAACTCCGGGCAGTGAACACTAGGAGCAGAACTTCATTGTTTCAACTCTGAGAAAAGAAATATTAAACAACATTTCGGGAATCTAATACAGACATATTTCTCTAAAGTGTTACTAAAAGTGCTAAAATAGTTAAAATCTGTATAACTTAGATTTAAAGGCATCACTGTAACATAATCGAGGTAAGCTGAAATGGCTAATGGATTACAGTGAATTTATTATTTAGAGATGTTCAGCAAAGGGTTGTTAAAATTGTACTGTAAACTCTCTGAAGTAAGAACAAGGCTCTTACACTGTGCTCAGGTTCCAGGACAACAGGACCTGTAACTGTGACAGCTAGGCACACATACTGCAAATTATGAAAGTATAGTATCACCCAAGCAATTTCACAATTGGTGAATCTGATCTCAGAGTGGTGAAGCTGTGTTGTCCTAACAGTGTAATTCATTATTTACTGCAGTGTAACTATGCCCTACTATAGCTAGGCCCCTACCTGGCACTTTAGTTTTATTACAGTAATAATGAGCATTGCACAGGGCATTTATAGTGGATCTTTATTCTGCTCCGTTACAGCTTCACTGTTGCCGTGGGAGATGCAGTAGCATTTCTTTAAAGTATCAGATCCAACTCTTTGTTGACTCAGAACGATATGTCTAGTACAGAGGGAAGCATCTGATAATGTGTCCTACCTCATGGACACAATATGCTCAGTAGCATTCAAGTGGTTAAATGATCAAGTATGTTTAATAGCCTCTAGCTGCACCTCAGGCCACAATTTTCATCCCAGCTGGCCATTAATCTGCAGGAAATGCCCTATAGATAGATCTTTATTACATACATACACAATTAGGGATTTACAGTATGCTGCTGTCTCATGTAAAGTAACAGGGAAGGAAGTAAAATTCAGAGGCAGTTGAGTTAAAATGTAAGTTATCTGTAGCAGTGACTTGGGATCCCATACACAAAGCCATGTAAATGTCTGCCCAGTGCTTTGTGAACATGCTGCAAGGAGCTTCCTACAAGCTCTCCTCAGTTTCTAAGTTTTTTCCCCCCTTTGCTACATAGCATAGCCTTTCCCCATCACTTTCCAGATGTCATTTGCTGTGGAGATGGCTAGAGAAGCCATAGCTCCCTTCTCCTCAGGACTCCTCAAGTTGTCAGTGCACTGGACTAGACTGGCCTGAAAGTTCCCCGTTGCTGATACTGGCACAGTCTCACTGTGCTGCTGGAGGTGGATCTGCATTGCGATACCTTCACACAAGCTGCAGTCCTTGGTCCTAGGACATCTCTTTCCCAGAGGTTTTTTTTCTTTACATGGGAATAATAACTTCCACCCACAAAAACTTTTTCCTCATGTTTTTCCATCTGCAAATTACAAATGAAGAGCTCTAATTCAGACTGTCTTCTCTCTGAGACAGTCTTGTACAGAAATAGGCTGTGATGTTTTTGCCATAAAACGAGGTGTGCTGAACAAGTGACAAAGGACAGAAGGAAGCTATTGGCATAGCAGGCTCTAACAGTGTGCTGGGGATTGGCATGGTAGGAGCACCTTCTGATTGTTCTCACCCAAACTCCATAATATTATTCCCCAAACAATGTTCAGAACTTGGGGTTTGGACTCTCCCATTGAGAAGACAATGGGTCAACAATTGGACTCTCCCAGTGAAAAGAAGGTGTTGAGTCCTAAGGTTGCAGACAGTAACAGCATGACTTTTGGAGGGATGTGCATGGCCCCATTAGATGGCCACGCCCCTACTAGAAGTGAAAGATGCCTTGTTGTTGCCTGGCACAAGAAGCAAGGCAAAATCCAGCATCTGATTTACATGTGCCCAGACTTCAGGAAGTATAATGCCAGAGGGTTCTCCTGGAACGTCTCAGACTTCTTGCCAATTGCATGGGATGTGGGAAGTTTGAACATCCTGGGAAAAATTTTCAGCACATGTTCCTTTGTTTGATTCTTCAGACCTAAGAGGACTCCAGGTGTCCTCTTTCCTGTCCGTCGTACACCGGAGGGAATTCAGCCCTGGGCTGGAAAAGGTTACAAAACACCACACAAAGAGCAAAGGCTTCCAAGGTAACTTTATTTTGTGCAGTTACCATTCTGTTCATCCTTGAGGTTCATTTAACCCCACTAAAGGCATTTCATATGGGAGCATGTCCAAGGAACAACGTTCCTTGACTTCATGCCTTTTGGAATAGGTTTCTCTCCTCTGTAAAATGCTGTGCATATTTAAGGTGTCATAACAAATGTTTAAATAATACTGCTCTGGAATTTGACAGAAAATGAATTCTATTTACTGAGAAGATCAAAAATATTTCAGATTTCCGACATTTAATAAGAACTGCAAGGGATAAGAATTTTTTTTCAAGTAAATGTATTGAAAAGTCAGAAGGGGAGAACTCCTAAATTACTGGCAAACAGTGCAGGATCTACCAGTCTCAACTGAGTGAATGCAATTAAGTCATGGCTTAAATTCTCACTTGAAAGACTGGATACGAACACAATAATTTATAACACTTGTCTCCAATGTAGAATTTTTCTCTGATAGCAAAGTCACACTGATCTGTTTGAAAAAGTATTACACAGAAGATTAAAAACCTCTAAAACTGCAATCTGAAGCCTTCTGCTTGAATGTTGGTGTAACATGAAGACACTTGGGTGGTTTAGTTTTTGACATGAAAGTTCCAGTGGACTTTTACCTGTATCTGGCAGCACATCAAGGTCTACTGTACACATCATATGGAGGACTCAGTTTATGTTTGCTTTCCACATACACTCCTGTATTCAGATATACATGAAATGCAGCTGCTGCTGTCCTTTAAAACAAGAGCTTTTTGTACAGAAAAATTGTATTTAATACAATGTAAAGTGGGTTTCCTTAACATCAAAGAGGGGAAAGATAGGGCAAGTCCTTCTCCTCCTAGAGGGCCACAGTTTACTCCATAGAGTAAACAGTGTCTTTGGATGTTACTGACTGTTTAGAGATGGCCACTTTTTTCTAGTCTGTTGAATTTGTGGGGGCAGGGGCTATCTAGGAGCACTGAACCAGAAGGTGAAGCTTATGAAATACCTTAAGGAACAGGATTTCTATGTGGGAGCCAGAATATCTAACCTTAGTCCCTAACCTGCGAACAGTATATTCAGTTTAGAACAGACAGTCCTTAGATAAAGTCATCAGAGGCACAACTCCTCCCAAAAGAGACTGCTTACCAGAGTTTAACCAGTGAATCTCTGAGGTCAGCACAGGGCGCAAGTGCTGCTGGGGACTGCAAGTGAGCAGGGCTCTCTCTTAGGAAGCACTGGCAAGGTGTTGGCACAGTGTTTAAGATGTTCTCCTCAGAGATCGTCAGATTCTTCAAGCAGTAAAGTGAACAACCAGGCACAGGGCTGTACCTTCTTAATGAAGGCACTGACTACTGCTTAATACAAGGAGAACTTTGCTTCCATTTGCACTGTGTTTCACAATTTTTTGAAAGAGCTTTATCTTTTAATCTCAAGTAAGAGGTCAGGACAGTGTGTATCAGTTCCAGAAGTTGCTCCTGGCTGTACCTGAGTAAAGGACGTGTATTTCATGGACTGGAGGACTGTTTGGTGTTTTATGGGTTAGGTAGCTCTCAAAATGTGGCTCAGCCTACTGTTTTCATAAATTGAGTTCTGAGGTGACTCTTCACATTTATGAAGATGGATGTAGGAGGTTTTATTAATTTTGAAGCAAAAAGTGAAACACCATATTTAACAAATGTAGACATTATTGAAAGGTTTGATTTCTATTTTTCATTAAACAAAAAAGTTGTCAGAGTAGATCTTTTCTTAAAACTTGTGAATTTCAGGAAAGGTTGTGTGGTTTTTTTCCCACTGAAAATCTGTATTGACAAGGGAATTCCAATGGAACCTGATGCTCAGAATTTTTGTATGAAAATCTGAGTCTTTGAAACTGACACTGAATTTGGATACATAAGAAATAATTAATAAAGAACTGGTTTTTAGCTGCTGCTGAAATTACACCACACCAGTAACAATCACATGAAGAAAATTTGGACCAAAAAAGTCTTGAAAGCACCAGAAACAAGAAGAATTAATGTTTCCAATCTGTAGAACAACAGTCATTTACTTAAGAACACTTTTCAGAAAAGTCTCCTTTTTTGAGCTACTTCACCAAAACACATTGGAAGAAAGACTTTGCAAGTTCTGGCCCAATAGAGACAGTTGTGGGGTTAAAAAACCAGCACAGTACACACGGTAGGGTCCACATGGAGCCTGAAAGGGATAAGCCCTACCTAAACTTCTATGCTAGGTGAACATGATCGTAAGCTTCAATGCTTGCTCTTAACCCATGTGCGTAGATAATGCCACATCACTTTCTACTGTTATTAAACTGGTAGTATGTGATTCCCTGTGATCATGACTGAGTTATTTTTAATATGCTGAGTATGTGACAGTGCATTAAATCACTGGCAGTCCACAAATCTTGAGTAGGCAGGAGTTGTCCTATACTTGAGATTTCTGCTGAAAAATTGAAACATGAGACCTAAAATGAGAGTCTCTCAGTGTGTATTGAAGGCAGCTGTTCTGAGAGAAGTGGCTGAGATCTCCAGAGGTCCTACAGTGATGTATTTAGTTGTCAATAATTAATGTTTTAAGGGTTTCCTAAGAATAATTCAAATATACAAAGTACAGACATACAGGTCAATAGGTGTATTTGAAGGAGTTCATAAGCATGCAAGATCTATTAGTGCTTGAAGGATCAATAATTCTCTTAGAAGCCCATACATATGCATTGACAAGACAGGGAGGGCTGTTATTATAGTCTATCAAATCAATAGTCCACATTTAAGAACTGCACGAAAGGTAGTTTTAAATGCGTATCAGATCAGGCATCACCACATTGTTAGAGATCCAGGGATCAATAACTGGGTTGTAGCCAAATCTGAGGTGTTATTGATCCAGGAAAGACCTCATGTCTGATCTTTTGGCTTCTTCGAAACATTTTTGGACCAAGGGTTAGATGATATGACTAGATTTATTGCAGCAGCACTGCTGTTTCAGCTGCAGTGATGTGTTTTGTTTTTTTTTTTGACAGTCCCACGTGGGTTTCGAGCACCACCACTTCCTCATTCACAGCAGTGCTGCATGTTTTCTCAGCTTTCAAATGCCAGGCAATGTTTAATGTGTGATTAATTAATTAATTCAGAGCTGTCAACTTTTGCTTGTCAACAAGGTATATTTTATCTTCAAAACAAACAAATAGACAATACAAAACAACACAACCTTCCACCAAAGCTCCAGACAAATGAAATACTATTTAAAACATATTGCTATTGCTGAGAAACCTGCTAAATTATCCTGATTCCAATGTATTTCAGCTACAGAACTAGTAATTGTGAATGTCAGATAGAGGTCCAGCCCTGATATATTTAATTGTAAGTATCTTCCCCTGAGATATGTGATTATTCTAGGCAATGCTCCCTGAGAAACTTATTATCATGATTTGATCTATTTAAGAAAGGATTTAATCTTTTTAAGAAAGAGGTTATGATAAAGCAAGTAGAGGAGGGTATTGCTCCTTTTGTTGAACCCTGATGTGTTTCTAATTAATTTGCAGAATACCAAATACTGTGGACATGCACATAATGATACAATTACTGAAAATTCAATCCTAATGAAGCCAGCTGACACTCCCACTAGGCTCCTCTCTTGAGAATGAACCCAGGGGAAGGAAAACTCCATGTTCTTCCAGTTCAGCTTGAGATTAACAGGACACATGAATAGAGAGGTTGAAATGGCTTCACAGACCTGCCTCAAAATGTGAGCTAAGCATGTAGGAGGCTAGAAAAGTGGATGTTATCCAAGGAGGAATCAGTTGGGAAGCAGGTAAGAGAAAAAGTAGAGAGGAATCTGTGGCTTGGTAATGACTGACCCACAGAATTAATCCTTATTCAGTTCCTGCTTTGCAGGCAGTTATAGACATTAGTTCACATCTGCCCAAGGTGATGATATCTAACTCGTGTCCTGAAGCGCCTGACATGCTGTCTTAGTTTAGGGCAAAGCCAAAACAATTTTGAATGCCTTTCTCAAGAAAAGATCACGCCTCTTTTAAATTTAGAACAAAATTTTAATTTGAAGGAAAAATGTAGAAGGAGAGATAACAGTTCTTAACCACTAAATATAGTTATATATGCATATACGTATATGTGAACCACCAGAACAGAACAGATAACTATATAACCAAAAAGCTGAACAATAAGTCTGTGGAAATACGGGGTGGGGGGTTTGCTCCTCTCGTGCAGGCAGCCAGTAGCAGACCGCGTGGTCCTTTGTCTTCCAGCCGGCCGGCGCTGGCGCTGGCCCCGGGGCGGGAAAGGGTGGTGAGCAGAGGGGTCAGGGATCTCTCTCGCTGTTGCCTTGGTGTCTCAGGGCGAAAACGGCAGTAAGTCCAAAGCAGTGAAGATTAGATTGTATATCCCAGTGGAGCCCTGGGCCCAAACGGGCCAGGAGCAGGAAAGCAGGAAAGCTGGAACTCGCAGCAGAAAGAGCAGCAGCCCCCGTGCGCGGGTTCCGTCTCCTCCGCCTCCGCTGAAGAAGTGAAGTGAAGGAGCAAAACCACTCCCCAAACAAAAACAAAGGAACTGTCCTTAGAGCCATCAAGGTGGAATTTCAGATCGTTATCTAGGTGGAGGCAGTGTCACCCTCCCCCACCCCGCAAAGTTCATTGTTAGCCGGAGAGGAAAGAAAAAATCCTGAAAAATCTGAAACTATAACACATGCGCTCTTGCATTTAAAATATTTTATAGTATCATATCGTCCTCAGAAAGACGGTCAATGTATTACCTGTATTGGCAAGCCCAGACCAGCCACAGTAAAGCTGCTGGACTTTTGAATCTGTCACCTAGAATTGAAGCCATGAACTCCATACTGGTCAAGAGGATGTTCTATTTTATGTTTTGCTTTCATGAAGAAACTGTTTTGTTTTTTTATTGCACTGATAAATATTTCACCTATAAACAGTCAGGTCCATCTTCATCCCTGCAAATAAATCCTACAGTTATGGACATCTGTCTTGTAATGCCAGAATACTGCCACAGTGCTGACTGATTACTACAGCATAGGAAGGTCTTCAGTCTGTGATCAGAATCGAGTTTTGCATTACTCAGTACTGGGAGTTGTTAGCTGTGACTTCCAAAATACAAAGAAAATTAGAACAGAACCTGCCTTTTGAAGGCAGTGGTAGGTCCCCAAATGAGACAAAGATACCAAAATGAAACATACCAAAAGAAGATTCCACATCTTAAAATTCAAGCATGCCTCAGATGATAAAAATGAATATATTAAATATAAAGCAATAGAACTTTTCTGAAATATTTTCCTCTCTTTCTTCTTCTTCTGCTGTATTTAGAACCTATATTTACGCATGTATTTTCTGACATACTGAAATAATGGTGGAAAAATATCATTCAATATTTCAGTCTCATGTGGAATTTTATTTACCTGAAATAAACAGAAATTTCCCTTTCTCAATGGCAATTCACCAGAAAAAGTATGTAAAACCTTGCCACTGATAAACTGAACAGATCATAAAAGAATATTAGTATCATAAATCTTAAAAAGTATAAATGAGGAGTTAATATGAGGGGTGGAATTTCCTAGTTGAAAGGTGGGAGCAGAATATGAGTGGTCTACTCTGCTTCTTATTAAGTTACTGGTAAAAATGCAAAGATAATAATTTTAATAAAGGCTGCAGTCAACCTTTTTTGTCTCAGAGGTGAAATCTTAAACAGTCAAATGAGCGTGAGAATAATATGGTCCCCATTAAAGTGATTTTAAATTTAAGCATAATTTTTGCTAATACCACTGAGCAATGGGAATAATTAGAATGGTTTCAGTAATGCTGAAGATTTGAATAATTAAAGATGCAAGATTAATTTGAGAAGAGGCATCGTTAACCTAAATCAAATATTAGATTTCTTGTAAAGGAGAGAGGGTTTAGCCATAGCCACATTTTTCAGATAGGGAATCTCATTAAATACCGTGGTTTGTATTTTACTCTGCACCCACAGGATTTACGTGCATGAATATTAAATCTGTGTGTATTGAATACAAGCATTTAAATCCCATGATATTGCCCAACATTTTTGCACTATGTAAAGTATTAATTGAATAATCTTGTTTTTACTTTCAATGACAATAGTTACCTAAAGGTCACATTCCAACACATTTTTTACCAGGAAAAGAATAGTGAAAAAGTCAAGCCTGATCTGGTCAAAAACTTCTCTCTAAGCTTTCTCTATTAACATCTCCTTTTTTTTTTTTTTTTTTTTTTTTTGGAACTAAAAAGCGTTTTCATGAAAACCAAAGCAAACAGTAAGTACAGGACAGAATGTATATATGCTGTACTGGGAACTGCAGTTATCTTGAAAGGATAGATAGGAGGAATAATGAGTAGAGCCCTTTTGTTACTTGGTTGTTAACAACATAGTGCATTTGTGTTGATTAAAATGCAGACGTGGATAATTAAACAAAGAGCATGTGATAAAAACCCCCAAGTTTTTCTCCATTTATAGGAAATTAGTCCTTCATAAATATTGATTTAGGTTCTATTTTTTCCCATAATGTGGTGGTTTCCTATAAATATCAGTATCTGATAATGAGTATTTCTACCACTTATTATTTCTCCACATGCAGAATATAATGAATAAAAATGCATTCATTATATGGAAATCTATTTACCTGTTATGTCTTTGATGCAGCCAGCCCCTGATTTGAAATTTTGTCCACTCTTAATGATATGCAAAGAGCTCTGTCTTATCTTTAATGACATGCTTGAAGAATTTATCAATGGAATTTATTAGATGCTAATTTATCTTCCATGAACTACTTAGGCAGCTGCATCTCACTTCTCTATCACTTTTTGGAATATTGTTCCTCTGCTGTTTTTGTTCCTTTGCCCTTCCCAAAAATGATGGAAACGTAACCTATTTCTAAAGCAGGTTTGAGTTCATTGACTCATAAAAACCCGTTCCATGTCTTGGAAGCCCCTGGGAAATATTGGCTGATTGTGATGAATTTCCCAAGCCTGCGGGGGAGCCAACTTGAATTTTGACTCAATCGAAATTTTTGATTGAATTTGTTTATCCACTGTTCCATTAGAAAGTCAGCTTCTTCCACCTTCACTGCCATAAAGTGAAGGCGTACATTGAACCAGGTTGGCCTGGACAAGTGCTAACACTGTATTGAGGCACCACTTACTGCTACATCCAAAGTTGGGCAGTTTTGATTCCTAATGGTCTCTCTCTCCACTGGAGCTGTTTTGGTGGCTGCAGTTCTTACCCTCTGTACTCTCAGCAGACTTAACACCAACTGCTCAGTGAAGCTGGAGGTCTGTGTCACTGCTGATTGACTTGTGGTAAACAAAATGCCTGCAGTATTTTTGCCTTACCACAAACAAGTCTTCAGTACACAGTCCTTCTGCTGGACTTGGTAAAATGGCCCTGCTCTTCTAATACTTGGAGGATGACCTTCAACAAGTCCAGGAAGAAAGAGTATAAGGTGATTGTCCATTTGGATACCCTTTACATTCTGAGTGTTGATACATTCCTTGTGCTTTCTGGTATTCTCAAGTATAGCTATACGAAAGCTGTTCTGCCTGGACTTTTAATGTCATTAGCCTGTCAACCCATGTCAGAAGGGAAGATTATTCCAAACATGAAAAGAACTCCTCCGAAGAAGAACAGAAGAATCCATTTAATTTAAAACTGTTAAAAACTATTTCCTGTTTATGGGTAGCTGGATGAAAAATACTGGCATGAAACTGTAGCTAGGATACTCAGATATTAGCAAAGGTCTGATCTGCTTCAAGAGTAGTGAAATATTAGAGCGTGCAGGTAAATAAAATCTCCATTTATGGAGGTTTTTAAAAAGGTTTTAAGTATCTGTTGGGAATTGATTCTGCCTTGGGAAAGGAGCCCCAAGCTTGTTTTCTATGAGAGTAGGAGGGCAGATTAATATTAAATTAGTGTGTTGCAGTGGTTCCTTGATAAGGCAGCTAACATCTAGCACCTCTCATCTGGAAATGCCTCTTCAGATTTGGTCCTTTGCCCTGTTGTCTGCAAGCATGGGTCCCTCCATCCATAAAGTCACCCTGAGGGAACACTGTGGCTTTTCTTTCTCCCCTAAGAAAGTGAAACTTCCTCCTTCTTAAGAAAGGGAAACGGCTGTATGGATATCTCCTGCACATGCAATCTGGCAGGCCAGTCTCTGTCCCTGCATGACATTCCTGTCCTTTAGCTGCTGAGGAACTGTGTCCACAGCTGTGCCTCCACCTTTCCTCCCTCTTTCCTCAACCCATATTTCCACTTCCATCAGGATCCTGGCCACAGAAGCACATACATGCTTTACACCCAAAACAAAGGTTGAACTGGTTTTTGGCAGGCTCTGACTGGATACTTTGCCTCACCCTGTGCAACTCTCAATCTCATTCACTTCCAGCGTGAGCATTCGGATCAATTAGTACTGATGTTAGCTTCCCTGGAGCGACAGACAGAGCAAGTGCTTAGCATATTCCCCTGGGCTTTCATATTTTTAGCTCCTCCTCGGTCACCTTCACTGTCACCAGCAGCTATAGACCTGGCATCTAAAACAGCCACGGCAGCTTTTTGGAAAAGAATGCAAGAGCTCTTCCCTCTCTGATACTTTTTGTCCCTGTCAATGAAGAGAAGGTTGATCAAGTGCTGCAGCACACTTTTTTTTCCTCAGGTATTTTTTAATTTTTTTTAATGTGGAAGCTGACACAGTTTCAGAGATTTTTCCTTCCAAAATTATCCAGGACAACTTTCAGCTTCAAATCACATCTGTAGAACAAAACCCTCTGTTAAATTCCCCATATGTATGTTAGATTTGATTTGCTTGACTGACGGTGTGGCTTGGCCTATTCGTCACGTAATTATCAGTTTTGTGAAAAAACGTAGAATCATAGAATCATTTAGGTTGGAAAAGACCTTTAAGGCCTTTAAGATCAAGTCCAACAATAAATGTTACATCAAGTCCAACACTAGACCGTGTCCCTAATGACTGTGCAGTTAATTCTGAAAATGTTACATTTCTAGAATCAGAAATAAATTAATATGAATAAGCCCTGCACCATTGAAATGAAACTGAGGGAAGATATGGACTATGTTTCTGACTTAGAGGACTCACTTCTGCAGAAACTTCATAATTGCTCCAAATCTGTGGGAGTTTCATTTTAGTCTTACTGTTTCTTCTCCAAGGGACGAATAGTTACATTTCCACAGAAACAAGATTGCATCCTTTTCCATCTAATTCCTCAGGTTGCTAATCATCTACAGCATCTACATAAGTTAAAGTGGCTGGTCCTGGGCCCTGCAGACTTCAGGTGTAAATTAGAGCTGAGCTTCAGCACTGCTTTTACATCTCTCACTTGTGCATGTGCATGGAAACGTTCACTATGGAATGAAGGGTGTGTTGTGGAGATTCCAGATGGCTGGTCAGTGATGGCTGGCCTGTGTGGCACTGAGCCTCAGGGCAGCTGCCCTGGCTTAGTCAGCTGGTTACATCAGCGTGGGTTCGTGCAGTCTCCCTTTGGATATCACAGTGTGTCCCATGCCAGATGGGAGTGTAAAATCCCACTCATCTGGGATGTTTCTTAAAGAGGCTTAGGTTCTTTTTATACCCTGAAGCAGGCGCAAGGGAGAAATGTGACAACCTTCTCAGGAGGTTAAACAATAACTTTGACTGGCAAACTTTAGAAAACAAGGGCACTTGGCAAATTTTAAAGCAAACATTCAGTCAAAATAAAGCACTTCACAAAGCACTGACCTACCAAATTCTAACCCACCCAACTTTCAGTTGCCCAGATTTTGTGAAAAGGAAATCAGAAGAGAGAAAGGGAGGGAGAGAGAGAAAGATGATCCAGCATGATCTCAGTTAGTATAAAATCCAAATGGGGGGCCCTGAGCACACTGATCTTTTGTACATTTACTTTTATCTGCTCTGGTCTCTAGGGGCCCTCCCCCAAGCTGAGGTTTTTGGTGTGCCAGTGGCTAATAGCTATTCTGGGCTGGGATAGAAACTCCAGGTCCAGGGTGTGCAGCAGTGCACTGTCCCACCTTGGCAAAGCTTGCCCTGCCCACCTCCCACCCCCACATACTTTGTTTTGAGACAGTAATAATTTTTTCCAGTCTTGCATGGGGAGAACTCAGCACGATGCAATCACTTGCATTGGATGTGCCCTACAGCCGCATGTGGAGAGCCAAGGACCAGAATGGGAGCAATTTCAAGAATGGAATAATAACTACAGTGAATGAGAGGACATTATTGTGCAAACCTTACCTTTATCCTGTGTTTATGAATATGTACAGTGTATGCTTCTTTGAGATTTGTATTTCCTGGACCTGTCTGGACATGCTTGTTCCCTGACTCCCTGTTTGCTTCCCCAGTCCCTCCCCTGTTTGCCTGTATCCCTATCCCAATTTGTTTCCCTAGTTGTCTGTCTTGTGTTCCACCCCACTTTTGGTACCACCCCCATCAGAATTTTTAAAAACCCCTATGTACCCTCATTAAATGGCATTGCATCACGACTCAAACCTCGTGGTGAAACCCTTTTGTGCAGTGCTGTGTCCTTTTCCCTTCCTCATCGGGCCGTGGCAGCCACACCTGCAATCTCAGAGAGCCAGGAAAATCTGGAGAGTGGAAAATCTAGTGTAGAAACTCTCCATCAACATCTTACTCTAAATTACATTTTTGTTACCTGTGAGACCAGCTGGAAGGAGAAAATTGGGATGTTGTGCATTGCCTAGAACTTTGCTTTCTCATCAAAACCCACCCAACTCCACCTGCTCAATCAATGTAGCAGGCAATTCAGAAATCATGACGATTTCTGGCTGTGGAATGAAGTATCTTTCAGGGATTGGTGGCACCAACCCTCTTATTAAGCTGTCTCATTGGGCTATTGGGTATACATGTTGTAAGGGTAGAAGACCCAGAAGATTTTACTATGAGCAGATAAGGTGTTTTTGCTTAAGAAAGCTTTCCTATCTGGAAGAGGCAACTTTCCCAGAGACAGTTTTAGATGTTTTCTCCTCCTGCATTCCAGAGAAACTGTCCCTGGTATGAGAAAAAAGGTAAGACCTTGCAGACATCTTCGAAGTCCCCCACAGAGCAGGGGCCAGGGATGATAAAAGCCCTGAGAAGAACAGGGGATGTCTTTCCCCAGACCTGGTGTTTGAAACGTCATTAAGGTTAATGTTCTGTAAGTCTAGTGTTCTTGACTTTGGAAATTAATTTTCCTACAATCCTTCCTACTACCTGGCCTTTTGGGAGTACCCATGAGTTATCTTACTTCATGTATGTCATTTAGGATCAAGTTCTTAATTGTGTATTTGGCTTTACATGCATAGACATATGCAGTGCCTGTCCTTCCCTGTTCTGTTAATTAGGTGCTTTAGGAAGAATTTTCAAGAGTGTGTTGATGACTGGCTCAGCATATAAGGTCTAGAACTACAAGTTGTTTAGACCTCTAGTGTGGCAGTGAACAAACAATATCAGAAATGGAAAAAATCCTGTGAGAAATGGGCTGGTGAAGAAGGGAAAAAAGCTAACCTAAATACCTTAAAAGCGAAAGCTGTTTCTATTGTTTAAGATGGAGTCTTGTTGTTTTTTTTTACTAAGACACTGTGTCTTCTTCCCAAAATCCCTTGGGAGGAACCGTTATCTCCCTAGCTAGGTCTGAAAGAATGTATCCTTGAAGTGTGTTTAAAGTTTCTTATTGGATGTTAGTTAACCCTTTCCTATTGGTTGTTATTCCTAGTTTTCTATTGGATATTTTACGATCCATCGAAAAGGTATAAATACCTTGACCCATGTAATAAACTCTCTCTCTCTGCTCCCTCTCCGGTGGTCTCTGTGTGTCTCTCTGCGGGGCACCCTGGGACCCGCCCTTTGGGGGGGGGGAAAACTAGTGGGGGGACGACAGCTCCCGGCAATGTAACGGAGAAAAAGCCTCCCGCTATCGGGACGTGATCCCCCCATAAATCAACCGTCGTACTCTAGCATTTACCAGGCTTAAATTAGATTTGAAACTACCTTTATGGGGCTAAGAAAGCATTTTTTGCGTATGTTATTTGAGCACTTCATTAAATTCTGTGCCGCCTTTAAATCTGTTTATACGTTTACAAATATTTCCATTAGAGTTTTATGTACAGTACAATCTGGAAGATGGCAGATATTATTTCACTTCATTAAAGAAGCAGTGAGTCTCTTAAGTTATGATTGTACTAGTGGACTAAACAATGAGATAGTTCCCACATATTGCAGTGTGACTATGTGTTCTCTGTCCCCAGCCTAGTTTTGGCCCATGTTGGCTAACTCACTGTGAAACACTTCCTGAGAGCTCCTGAAGCCATTTCTGACTGTGTGACTGTTACATTTTGCCACCTTGATCTAAATCTAAGCAATCCTGCAGTAAAGCCTATTCTATGCATGTTGGCCTTGAAGGCAGGGAAAATTGTATTTACTGGTGAAAAACTATAGCCTTATTTTCCAGTGGACACCATTTCAGAGGAGCCTGACACCAATGTGTTGTGCATATGTGTCATACGCTTCTGGCAGTGTTAAGGCATAAATGGCATGCATTTTTTCCAACATCTATTTAAAACGCCATAGATTTTCACAGTCCCACAGAGGCTTAAATTTTCATGTCCATTAAAAACTCAGTACTACTAGACATGATGAGACCATCTAATTTTCTTTGTCCTCTGTTGTTCTGGGTCAGTAATACCATAAAGTAAGTATCAACTTCAGATGGCAGGGTATGTTTTCCACCAAATCAAAGCTCCAGAGATCAGTTCAAAGGAACTGTGCCTTCAGGATGCTTTATTTCCATTCCCCTGCCCCCTCAATATGCATACTTGGCAGACAGTTCAAAGAGTTTAACAACAACCCAAACAATGATTATTATTAATAACAACAACAATAATAATGGGGTTTTTTTATAATACCCCAAATAACTGTCTGAGAAAGGCATATGCTTTAATTGCAAAACTACTGCTGGTGCAGTGGGAAAAAACCCAAACCTGTCTCATAGTAAATGGCACTTTGGAGATGACATTCCCTCTCTTTTTCAATCTATTTTACAGAATTTTTGTGACTTTTTTGCTATTTTGTTTGCTCATCTTCCCATTAACCAGATGTTAAAGACAAATTGGCTGAAAGCTGTATCTCTGTCTCTATTAGTAAGTAATACAGACCTACAGACTAGATCTTACAGCAAAGCAGTTTGATGCTGAAAACATGATGCCTACATTATGCATGTTTTGAAAAGTAGGAAGGAAGGAGTGGGGTTACACTCTGGACTAAGTGTAGTCTGGTCCCATGAAGTGGAAGGCCATTAACTGTCAGGTATGTCCTGAGGTGTATCTTCCAGTTCAGGAGCAGCCTAGCCTGCATGCTCTGAGCCTGTTCAACCATGTGAACTCAGCAGAGAAAGGGGAGATGCTCAGGAATGAGCACATCCCAAATGCTGCATATTATTGTGTAGTAAAATATGTAAGCAAACACACTGGATACAAATCCCATTTATATTTCCTTATATCACTGTTGCTTTCAAAGCTACTTGTGATTGTTGCTGGCACACAAACGAAATGAGTCAGAGCAGTCTAAAATAAAGCAATAAAATATCCTTATTACAAATGAAATTGGAAATGTCCAAGTTGAATGACTCTCTTGATAGCGAACTGAGTGCTGACAGCTGAGAACTAGAAAAAAATGGAGGAATAGTGGTTTTTTTGCAAATTAGCTAAGCTGATCTGCACTTATAGTGAAGAGTTGGTCTTGTGAATGTACCACATTTTCAAGGTATGTGATTGCTATCCAAAAGTGAGTGAATCTGCACGAGTTAAGAGCACATGTCCCTTTTCAGTGGACAGATCATTATGTAAAATTAGACGTAGGTGCTGGCTGGAGATGTGCACAGAAGTAAACAGATTGCCCAAGTGGCTTATTTGATCTGGTTAGCTGGTGTGACGAGAAAAACCAACTAGGTGTTACAAGCAGTTTGTCCAGGGTTGGGATTTTGTCCCAGTATTAGCAAATCTACCCAAATGCTGACCTTTCCTTCATATAGGTTGGTAGACTGTGGACTTTACAGGTGTCACAGCTGTAAACTCAGTAATATCTCTGCTGGCTGTGCTTTCTGATGAGTCAGTACTACTGAAAAAGAGCAAGCAGAGCACGTGGCTGAGAGAAAGAAAAAGTCAGGTTCAACCCAAATCAACACCCCCAAAAATTAATTCTAACATTTAATCTTCTTTAACCCTCATTGAGCCAAAGAATTAAAGTTGGAAAGATGCTTAAGATCATTGAGTCCAACCACTGAGCAACACCCCTGGCTTTCCAGTCATTCTTCCCAAAGCCTATAGCATTGCGTGGGGCTGTTATGACCCAAGTGCAGGACCTGGCACTTCACCTTCTTGAACCCCATGCAACTGATATCAGCCCATCAATCCTGCTGATGCCTCTCCTTTACTTTCCCAAGAATAAAAAAACTCTATCATCTGATGGCCTCCAACCATCTCATCACCCAGCAGTGCTTCTCTGTTTGCAAACAGCAGGTCCATCAGGAATGAAGCATGAACCTTCCCTGTCTTGCTCACTCCAGCCTATCCAGATCCCTCTGCAGACCCTTCGCACCCTCAAGTAGATCAAGACTCCCAGCCAACTTGGTGGGAGTCTGCAAACTGACTGAGGGTGCACTTAATCCCCTCATCCAGGTTGTTGATGAAGATATTAAACAGAACTAGCCCCAACGCTGAGCCCTGGAGAACATCACTTGTGACTGGCCACCAGCTGGATGTAACTCCATTCATCCATGTGCTGAAAGATGAGCTATCAGAGAAGACAACCGGCCTGGCTGAGCAAATATCTTGTAAGTCCCATGAGTGGAAGACCTGAGAAAAATAATTTTTGGAAACACTTAAACAAGTGTTTCTGGCATGAAATAGCTCCCCAGAATGTGAAGAGGTCCAGTGAAATTGATCCGTGTCAAACTGGAGACTACTAATAGCTATCTTCTACCTACAGTCAACCATTCTGAAACAGAAATTAGGTCCTTGGGGAAGATTTATGTCAGAAATATAAGCTCTTGCAGATCTTTAGCCACCTCTACGCAGCAGGAACCTGCAGGTTTTCAGATTAAAATTTTGACAGTAGGTGCTCAAATCAAATAGACTTATTTAAGTAACACCTGGCTCCTGCTTAAGAAAAGCCAGCATAAGAGAACTTATTTTTAATGAAGAAAACACTCCTGATTTGTGTGAGCATGCATCTCTCATCCAGACACCGAAATATTCAAGAAATATATGTCATTATCTGGACTTGAGCCACATCTTTGTTCCTCCCATAAAATTTCTAATTCAAATCACAATCTGGACTGTGGCACATAAGGAAAAGAGCAAATCATGGTACAACCTAATATTTCCAAAGGACAAAGAGTAAAATTTTTCCAGAACCGAGATTAAACAGGTGTTGCATCTGTTATTGGATCCTCTAGTTGTCAAAAGAAATAGAAACATAGCTGTTTTCTCAGTGCTGCTGTTTCTGATGTAAAGTTTGACATCATGAGATGAAGTGACTGACAAAGCTCTGTCAGAGTCAGACCTTCAGATGATGTGAATTGGCATCATTTCATGACTGGCTGCAGAGCTGCCACCTCAGACAAATGCAGAGAATCATTTCCAATTTGCAAAGAAAATCAAAGATTTTCCCTGATTTAGTGGCTTCCAATACCCATGTTGGGGACAGCCCTGAACAATTACTTGAGTCATCATCGACTCCCTGTATAAATCCTGAGGAAGTATCCAGAACTGAAAAATGATCACGGCACAATTTTTCTATCAGCTCTAAGTGGTGTCACTTTGAATCATGTTCCCTGAGCAATCTCAGCCAGGGAGATGTAAAAGGGAACTCACGGCATGTGTAGCAAAGCAGAGCAATCTGCTTGCTCAAAAGGTCTGCTCAGCAAGGGACAGGGGACCAGATGATGCAAGCACCTTCAACCTCCAGTTCAGAGGAGGGTGAGATGTCAAGCGTGAAAAATCTTTTAAAATACAACAAAGGTTTACCTATTCTGCTTAGAATAGTTTAAAGATAAACTTTTTACCCCTCCATTGGACAAGAAACATTTTTAGGATAAACAGTTTATATTTTTACCTTGTAGAGTAAACATTCCTGTGTTCCATGTTTATATTATCTCTGATTTAAAGACAATTTTCCAGCATGCATACATTTGCACTGATTCATAACACAGCATTTAAAGAATCCTAGCAGGGTCTGATGCACCTACTGCTCTAATTTAACAAACTTACTCTCACTAAATTGCATTTCTTTAGAGAGGAGGTGAATGGGTGTGTAGTAATTTAAAAAAGGTTCTTGCTATGAAGTCAGGGACTGTTGCCTTGGTGAAATCACGTATTTTAAACCCTGAAACATCGGAAAATTGTTTTAGTAAGAAGGGTAATTGACTCAGCTGGTAGTGAAGATGTCTGGAACCTGATGGTACTACAAGTATAGTTCAAATAAAATACTGAGTCAAGGTAAGATTGACTTCAAGATTTCTTGTGTTCTGTAAAACAGCTATGCCTTGCTTTCATTCTGGTGGCAAAGCAGCAGTGATATTATTGACATTTTCATGTATTTGATCAAGTCTGGTATCTTTTCAAACTGAAAAAATGTGTTTTTCAAACCAATCCTCTTCCTATGAAATCATTCATGTTCCAACAATTTACAGAAAGTGGTGGAAGGAAACTGCTGGAGGCTGCCCTGCGGATGTCAAAGGGTGGGGCAAAGCTTCAGCATTGAAAAGAAAGGAAAAGGATCTTCACAAAAAGGTGATTTCTTACCTCCCAAACATTCTGTTAATGTCTACTGACTCTTTCATTTTAAAAATTCAGTTCCTCTTTTTCCAAAGGCAAACTTACGAATAATATGGAAAACATACAAGCAAAACCAATAGTCAAAACAATGAAACAACCAAACCTGTCCTCAAAAACACCCCAGTGAAACAAAGAAGTAAGCAGAACCAAGTGGTGTCCCGCAGTCAGGAGGCCCTTTCAGGACTCACCAGGTTTTCAGCAGCATCCAAGCTCTGTTTAGGCAGATTTTGCTGGCTATCTGGAGCACAAACTCTTTTTGGGTCAGCTGCACTCCAGCACTGTTGAAACAAGAGGGACTCCTGCCACCCACTTCCATCTGCCCTTTGACTTGAGAGGAGACAACTTGTATAGTTTTCCATAATTTCATTCTCTTCTATAGGCAAATAGCCAAACTTCTTTTGTCTTTTCAGAACAAAGAGAGCTGCAAAAACCAGGAAAGAATAACTACAAAGAGCTAAACAATAATCAAAGGATGTCTGGTATGTTAAGTATAACTGCCAGGACTTCCATTTTTGGTAGGAGACTTCTGTTGCTAACATATCTCCCACACTGTGGGTGAGCAGGTTAAGATTTGTTACCTATATTAAGAAATTTGTAGCCTGAGGTTCTGCTGGTCATGCAGAACCCTTTTAAAGATAAGCGCCCTTGATACCACTCGTGAATTTATGCTGTTATTTTAAAGTCTTTAAATGTGGCAAAATTTGTGTGTAGTTGACATAGACATGTACGTGCACTCTCATATCTACTGTGCTGCAATAAATTTCCATCTTATGAGATCACAGGAAAGGTATGGAGGAAAACAAAGTGTCTGAGTGTTAGAGATTGAATGGGGGAGAGGGAGTTGCTTTCATCATCCTTCATCACAAATTTTGCTACGATACTCCAGAAAGCAATGCTGCTGAAGTAAGTTAACTGCCAGCACATTTTTACATTAAGTCTGTAAAGCTCCCTTATTTACTTCTTGACGTGACTAATGAAGCCTGAAGAAATGTCAATCCATCAAATGGTATTGGAAGGTAAGTACAACTATTGGTTTTTTTTTTTGTTTGTTTGTTTTTTTTTTTGGTTGAAAACTAGTATTATTTGCATCCTACAAATTAAGTAGTTTTAACTGACTGGTTTTTGTCTGTCCTTTAAAATATTCGTTCTACTAGACAAGAACTCTTGGTAAATTGTTCAATTAGGGAAGTTGATAGGCCAGTCTCATTGTTTGAGAAATTAAACAATCAGCAGAAGTGACAAGACTCATCAAGTAATATTATGACAGAATGTGTAGAAGGAAAAAAAAAGTAGAGGTTGCATCAGCTTTTCAGTAAATATCAAAACATATTATCTCCTGAAGTACATAGTGCCTGTGGTTTGAGGTAATTGATTCTGTCAAGACTTTTCAGGTGAATAAAGTTTTTTTATTTTAAAAAATAATCGAATAATTTGCTTTTCATATAGATTGTTACCTTAAGAATTTAGGGCAATTTTTCTAGTATAATTTTACATATTTACAAAATGCACTTAATCCTATTTTTGTTTTTTAAACTATTTAAACAAGTGAAGCCTAAGCAATCACAGTATTTGTTTCAAGGTTTACTAAGGGTAGAAGAAAACGGCATGCTGTGTGTTGGCATGCAGCAGGGGCCATAGGAATGTCTTGAATGTATTTCATAACTCTTAATGAGAATAGCCACACTTTGCATACTTACACAGATGCTGAAATAATATCATTCAATAGCTTGTTTGTTTGGGTGGGAATATTTGAGAAATGCTTCTTTCTGGATACATTCCACTAATCATGCGTCTCCTCTCCTTGCTCTCAGCTCTTTTATAAGAAAGAAATTCCTGAGTTCCAATTTACACCAAAGGTTTGTTTTGTAGTATTCTTGAAAAATAAACCATTTCCCCGTGGAAAAACCCTTCATTATTCTGATACAAAGATTCATTAGAGCCTTGATTTTTTATCATAGAAAAAGGAAGAGGAGGAAAGCACCAAATCAAAAAGCAGAATTCACTGTGCTTCTTGCAATGGAGGATTCTTTTCCAGATTAACTGATGATTCAGGATCTCTTGTTATCATCATATTCACTCAGAATGGAATAGGAGATGGAAGAAAAAGTGGTTGCTGCAGGTGTGGAGGAAATACTTAGGGAACATTGTGTATAAAATTCCCTGAAACTAGTCAAAAATCATTTACTGTAGTCCAGCTGTTCATTTCCTTATTTTTCTTTTAAGTTTGGCATGAAAATGAGTATATTTTTTTTGCAGAGGGTTTTTCTTTTTTGTTGTTGAGATGAGAATTATCAGATGCAGCTGGGGAATTGCTGTGCTTGGGAAGCTGAGAACAGCAAAGTTGGGAAAGAGGGAAACAGGATGTGGGATGCCAAGAAAAATACATTTCTGTGTCACTAATATGTAGATTTTCAATACATTTTGTTCACTTTAGAAATGAAAGACAAGCACATCAAAATGCTAAGAAAAGACAGATGTTAAATTCTGTATTAGAAAACCATTTTATTTACCTCAAATTGCCTCTGAGAATTTCATCTGAGTATGAAGTTGTGCACCTTCAACCATGAACTGTCAGATAATGGTGCTGATATATGTGGCTGGATAACTGTCTCATCCATTCCAGAGGTGGTTTATTTTCAGTGAAATGTAAAATGGTCCTCATAATTGTTAAGGCCAGGATTCAGGAAACCATTCCTTCGCAGGAAAGCCTAAAGTTGGAGAAACAATTCTCTGGATATTTTTGAGTATAGAAAAACAAAAAGTCCACAAAGCACCATAAATCCATGAAGGATATTGCGCATACCGGCAGTATAGATCTTTACAATTTTATTCTATCATCTAATTACAATATCTAGACATTATTGCATCGGTTACACCCATCCACAAAACTACACCTCCCATTGTCCCACCCTTGCCACACCGCCCAAATTTGAATTGGTAGCCTCAAAATGACCACCCCTTCCTCTCCTCCTTAATTTTCCTCATCCTCTGTGTCCTGCTCAATGCTTCTGAGTAGTTATGACTGGTTGGTTCCAGTAGTTTGAACCTGTTGTATCTTATTCTGAGTACATTTCTACAGATAAGGTGTTTTTCACCTTGCTAAAATCTTTGTCTGTTGAAATTTTTGTCAAGAAATGTTAAAAAGCATTTTAGGAATCTAATACAAAGTTGCATAACAAACTAAAAGTAATAGCAGATTATACTATGATTTTATATAATATGAATTTTAAGGCATTGCATGCACATACTTATCTCCAAGCATTTATAGACAGCAAGATACAGAGGTAATGATAGAATAGTTATGTACCACTTGCAAATATTTTCCCTGTGAACATAGTTAGCCATTTAAAATTGTTGAAGCTAAGATATGAAGGATTTTTTTTATGTACTGAAAAAAATCAGGATTCAAATTCATTGGTCTTCATCTCACTCCTCTTTATATATCTACAAAGCAGACCCTAAAATCTGACTTAAAATTCTTGTGTCTCCTTACAATAACTGAAGGAAAATGGACTGAGCTGATCTCTGGTTTAGATATCCTGCTTAGGATAGAATGACCCTTGCTAGGCTAAAAGCAAAGAACAGGTATGATATATGTCCAAAATGATGAATAAGATAAAGATGACGGCCCACATCTTGGCATATAAAATCAAGACAACAGATATGGAAATTACAGAGAGAAAAGCTTTTTGACAAATATACTGTGAACAAATATGTACTTCACCAATGCCAGTGAAGTACATGGCATGGATTAAATTACTCGTATTACAGATAAACTGTTTGATGCCAGCTCCTTCTGGATTTTTGCAGCTGGTAGGATTTGGGTTCATTTCTCTCCTTTGGGTGTCTGTCTCCAAATCTGTCTTTTTCTGACCTCCTTGCTTGTGTCCTCTACCCACCTCAATAGCTCAACTGCAAAGAATGGTGCAAGCATTCTCCTAATACTTGCAAGAGAAATAATCAGCATAACATTTTGTACCTAAGTTTTATACTTCCACTGATTATAAGCTTAAATGTCTCTTAGTTAGATATTTAGGCAATTAACTCTTGCCATGTCAACAGGTGCTCCTTGGCTACTTTCTGCAATGATGACTTTCAAAAACCAACCAAGGCTGTAAAGAAACTTTCCTGACCAAGTGGGACTTACCTTCAGCTCTATTTGTCCTATGCTGTCCAAGACACAGGAGGGGTAGAGTGAGCTGGCTGGAAACACCTCTTGGAAATCTCTGCTGGCATTGAGAGTGCTGGAGCAAAAGCAAAAATATAAAGAAGTTGTGTTAATTTCAAAATCCATTAGGCACAAAGCACCTGCTCCTGTTGCCAGTGAAGTTTAACTGTCACTGATTGTAAAATTCTCACTGGTTGCAGGGGTGCAGGATGAGTCAGTGAAGAAAGAATAACCAATCCTCTGTATGAAAAAAGAACATTATTGAGCTAGATTTTTTTTTTTCAATTGTTAAGGGGACTATTTTCCAAATTCTGAATGTAGCAGGTAAAAACTTCAATAAGGCAATTTACCTGAATATCGTCGTCATGTAAGTACAAGTTTACCAGGTTTGGGGCCTGAAGGTATCCAATATTTTAATGTGGATGTCTGTAAAATAGCATGGACTCTTCCATCAAGTGTCTAATCTAATGCATCTACTTTCATGATAATGGCCTAAGGCAAGTATGAAAAATTAAAATTACATTAGGAAAATCTGACCAAACAAAGCCTTCACAGTATTTCAGCCAGGAGCTCCTGATTCAGTTTCTCACACATGTTGTACAACTATTGAAGAGCTCATGTGCATCATAAAGACAGTAAAATATCTATCTGTCAATATCTTTCTGCTTATTTGACATTTAAAGACTCTCCTGTCCCATTATCTTTGTTTTACTTTGTGACATTTTTATCAACTTCAGCTTTAACATGGCAGATTTTACAACTAATACACTTAAAAGGTACAAAGATGTCAGGAACATCAACTATAAAAAAATTACGGCTCCTGCTTTATCTCAGAGGTAATTAAATGAGCAGTAATTATTAGCCTACATTCATTAGATTCATTCTCTCATGACCTCCTCAGTTTGGATTATTGTAATTCTTGGTATGTCTGTCTGCCAAGGCAACACATTGGCAGCCTTGAATGCAATCAGAAAGGCAGAGGACCATTAAAACCCAAATTATTTAGACCTTCTAAAATTCACTGCAAATGAGTTCACTATTATCTATTCATGATAATTTTGCCATAATTCCTTGGTGTTTTGTGAAGAAGGACCCCAGTGCTTCCATGTTGCTGTCACTTCTGGAGCTGTCTGTTAACCAATATGTTAATTGTGTTCAGGGCAAAGTGGCTTGGAGTGCCAGATCTGATTTGTACAGTGCCATGCCAAGCCTGCTTATGGGTGATGCAGGAAACATGCTTGTATCTTGGCTGTATTCATTTTGGTTGTATTATGACCCTATTACTTGGAGATCAGAACTAGAGATGGTTTGATTTTAGTGATAGATATAAGGGGGGTAAGTTTTTCAGAAGTGAAAATTTTCCATGCAGACAATGTGAGAAGGACACCCAAGAAGCAAACCCATGTGATAATGAGATGATACAAGACTAGTAGTATGTTAGATGATATTTAAGTGGGTGAGATGTAGCTTCTTAGGCATCATCTAATGATTTAAATAATTATTTAAATATATAATTATTTAAATTTTTTGACTGCAGTGAAACAATACTGTGGGAAGCTGGTCATTGCATTGAGAGAAACCAGAGAACTGCCTATGGGAACTTGGAAAAGTACCAAGCGTAACCACACGTGTTTTCTCAGAACTTGCAAGACTACATTTGAATATGTCCCTTTATTTGGGCAAATGCTGTGCCTACAAAATGAATAAACGGCATAAACCTGTGCACTTTTGTCTGTTGTCTACTACTTGTAACTCAGGTCCAAATGTACAAATGTTTGTGTGGATGGTGCTCCCCAGAACAGAGGACTGTTGTTTGACAATTTATCCCCATCTGTGTGTAGTCTGACTCGCTGTCATTAACAGAACAATGTCCATAAAAAACACCCTGTATTGGGACCTTACACTGGGATAAAATGGATATTATTTAGTTAACTTGTATTGATAAAAAGGGATTATATGAATTCCTGTAATAATTTCTGGAGCAATTAAATGCATATTATTAAATAATTTCCTAAAAGACAGCCAGTATTTCATTAATCTTGAATGTACCAACCTGAGTACTCTGAGGATATCACATAATAATGAAAATTTGAGAAATGCCATGTACAGCCCACTGAAATGATTCAACACCCTAATTTAGATGTAAATAAAGTACCTGCCTTTCTCAGCCAGGTGGGTATTTGACCATGGGAAAGAGTTATTTATTAAAGAGTAATACAATGAAAAAAAATCATTATTAACTACTTTCTATGTTTGCTTCCCAAGATAATAAACACAAAGTAATTTAAAGGCAATAACCTCTCTGCATTTGTAAGCCTGTCTTCATGTCTTCTGGAAGATGACTTCTGCGCTCAAAATGGCAGAAAATTGGTCCTCATACACCCTTACTCATTTAACTTTAAAAGTAAAACTCTAAAATAATATCTAGAAATGAATTTTCCTGTTGTGATGTCAATTTTAACTTTTTCCATGTTTTCCACTGAACAACCTACATACTGCTGTATTACTCAGTATAACAGGCAGCAATCCCAAAAGTTGTCTGTGTAGAATTCATACCTATGCAGATAGAAGGTCTCTGTTCCACTAAGTAAATCCCATTTCCAAGGGAAAAAAGAGCCCTACTTTTCAGTCCCAACCATCAGTAATCCTCAAGTGATTTTGCAGGTGATAGTCCATTTACAGGGAGGTGTCCTTTGAAACCGAAGGGAAGTTTCCCACTGAATTCACTGGGCTTTGGTTCAAGGTCAAAATGAGGAAAATCTTCAGATGTTAAGGGCAGGAAGGGCCACAGGGGTCACATACCTTGACTTCTTGTAGTGCAAGACGTAATTCCACCAAGTAATAGATACATCAAGACAACAACTTCTCATCAAGGCACTTCACATCTCTGAGAAAGACAGTTTTAGTATAAAAAATTTGAATGACAGAGAACATAAAATATACCAAATAGTGGCATTGTTAATTAACTCCTGGTAAAAAATCGGCACTTTATTTCTTGCCTGATTTTGTCCACAATTATCCAATCTCATGGTATCTCATAATGTATGATTTTTCAAAAGGATAGCCAGTGTCGTAATCATGCTACTAGCATATTACATTCCTCCTGAGTGATAGATCTGGCAGTATGAGTATCAGGAATAGTCTGAAAAGAGTAAAATTTTGTTTCACTTCCCAAAAATATTTTACTGGTGTACTTCATGTAATACAATCTGTCCAGTCATTTGAAGAAGATGACTATTCAAGGGCACAGGTAAAGAGTTCTGTGAATAAACTGCAAATGAAAAATTGATGCAGAAGACAAGTAATACATAGAAACTCTGCCTTGCATTAATGAGAATGCTGCAAAATGTCCATAAAGTTATTCTTGTCTAGAAGTAGGACTAAGATTGAATCGGGCTTTACTTTACTGAGTGTCACATTTGGCTGAGAAGCAAATGCAGTTCAATTTTGTCTCAGACATAGTCTCTATGCATGCTTGTACTGCTAGCCTTATTTTGGACATAACCATGTAGAATGATTGATACTTGCAGCTACTAAGTGTGAACTATTGTCAGTCTGACCCAACCTCCATTGAAACTGATAAGGTTTTCCTACTGGGAATATTACTGGATTGTGAGAACGAGTTCCTTGATGATATTCAGATGCCTTGCAGAGTATTGGCTAAGTGGATGGTAAATTCTCCGTGAACTTTGATTCACATTAAGGCTGTGGGTTCAGCTCTCCTGACTTTCAATGTCACTGGTGTAGATGACTGCACCTCCCACTAGAGCAAACATATACATCCAGCGTAGGAATCACACTGTAATCTTTACTGAGTTTGTTGATTATTTTTATCCATTTGCTGTAATCAGGACCTGTATGCCCCATTCAGGTATGGATACTTGCATTGGAGTCACCTGAAGTTGGATGGATTGAATCTTACCCAGGGTACCTAGTTGCTTTTGACAGTTTCACTAGACACGGGCAGACATACCAAGGTGCCCCTGTTAAATATATTGCAATGGAAGGTAGGGGCTTAAATGCCTGTTAGGTTATGGGCTTGTGATTAAATGCCCATATAAACCTTACCCACAATGCATGTCATCTGCAAAGGGTGACTTAGGCAGCAAAAGGCATGAATCTTTCATGAGTTGCTTCTCTCTCCATTTACATTACAGAATGGTAACAGTGACTGCCTGAAGCTGGGAGCATGAATCCTTGCTATAACACTTGAACTTTTGAGTTCATGTGTATGTCATCACAGCAGTGCCTACTTTGTGCTTTGAATGGAGCACTTGCATCAACAAACTATCCTATAAAGGTACTAAGTAGGCAACATATATTGTTTTACCAAGGTCTGAATGAAAAAAACTCATCAGACATTAACCAATGAAGTGTGCTAAATTCAGCTTAAATGCTTCCTGGTTTCTACTATAGCATATAGCTGGTTATCACTAATTCTTCCTTTGTTAATATATAAACTGAAATACTGTAACTGTATTAATTGCATAATTATTACTTCAGGCATTTAAAACAACATATTCTACAGAGAAGAGATTTTTAAATACAAGTCTAATAATAGAGAACGTATAATACAGAATAAAAGTTTGTTTCATTACCAGCGTGAATGTGCCTAGCCCTTATAGGAAAATACCCCTGCCACTGTAATACTGCACTTTATAAAGGGATTACTAAAAATTAAAAGATTTCATTCTCTTCTGCAACCTTGTTGTAAGCAAAGAGGTTTCACAGTCTCCTGACTTCTGTGGGGGTGATAGAAATATATTTGTAGTCTAAATATGCCAGGAAAGTGTTCCAGTAGAGATTATGGGGTAGCTGGTGTGCCACTGTGATTTGCTTAATTCAAAGTGGTGCTTGAAAGAGACATTTAATCTGCAGTGGACAGAAGCTGCAATACTGATACTGAAAATGACATTTAGCAAAAATTTCTGATGGCTTTTTCTGAAAGTGGCTTGGGAAAAGCATCTCCGTGATACCAGTGATGGAGTTAAGCTTTTGAATTTTACATATGAAGATTGTGGAAGGAGAACTATATTTAGATGAAAGGGATTCACTTCTTTCTAATACCATGCAACCAGAAAATCTGAAGTTCTTCATTTCAGTCCTGACTCAAAATGGCCGATGTTAATTTTTTCTTTACTTTGACTGACCTCTCTGGAGGCCAGTAAAAAGGCTGCCTAGAGATCAAAGGTCCAGAATTAAATGGCATTTATGTGTTTAACGTCCAGTCATTTCATGGAGTGATTTAGTTGATTTTAATTGAAAATTGAGATACTAAATACTTTTAAGAATCCCAGTTTAAGTGATTTAAAAAAAAACCCAAACAACTAAATCGAGTCCTGTGTTAGGACTGAATGTTTCCTTTTTTTCTCACACATTTGAGTGAACATTTGTATTACACGTGTATTAAGACAAACATCTGGCACTCCCTTCACATCATCTCACTGTGTGTGCATCCAGGGCCAAGGCAGAAGTTCCTAGAAGTCAAAAAAGGTAAATTTTTCATTGGCTGAAAATCCAGCCAAAGGTGTTGAACTACCAGCTTCATTTCCTATCTCTGGCTCTACTTTCTGCACCCTGATCTTGTTTTTCATGAAATCTGACTCCCCACCTTGCAAAACTCAGCAAAATGCACCACCTAGTTAACTTCGCTTGCCCCAAAATTCCAACAGGACATTAATGTAAGTTGAATCGTGTATAGTGATAGAGTAGAAGGAAAGGATTTATATAGAAGAGGCAGATGAAAATTCATCAGTAGCTTTAGTGTAAATAGATTTTACAAAATTCATTCATACCAAAACAAACCTGAAGTAATGTTGTTAGTAGTCCCATTTTTAAATAGACATGAGATAGTAGGTATGGCATACAGTTTATTGAGATATCTAGATAACCTCAAGATAAAAAAAACTAGACAGGGTTTAGATTAGGGTAAAAAGTTACAAAAGACAAAGGAAAAGGGACTCAAAGTCACTGTGACACACAGGATGTGTGTTTGGTTTGCTTTTCAATGAGACTTGCTGATAGAAAGGAAAGATTTCTGCAAGCACAGAAAGGAGAAAGTGCAGGAGATAGGAATAAATTTGAGTGAGCTGAATTTTCAAGAACCAAAGCAATTTCTGTCCTGGCAAAAAGAGACAGAAATGAAGATTGATAATGCAGCAATAGAAGCAGGAGCACAGTGCAGAAAGATAGTTATGGATGGTTAAATGTTTCTAACTAGAGATGGTGCCTGGAAAGCCTATTTTAGGTCCTTAAGGACGTGCTTGATTTTAATGAGATTTACGCTCAGGTTAAATGGGAGGCATGGTGCAAGGACTGCACCCCTTGGGAGGGACCCACATTGGAGCAGTTTGTGAAGATCTGCAGCCCATGAGAAGAATTCACATTGGAGAAGTTCATGGAAGACTGTCTCCAACTGAAATGACCCCATGCTGGAGCAGCGGGAGTATGTGAGGAGTACTTGCCGAGGAGGAGGAGGGACACAGACCAGTGTGTGATGAAGCAAATGCAGCCCTCATTCCCCATTCCCTTATGCTGCTGTAGGGTGGAGTAGGCTAGAGAATTAGAGAGTAAATCTGAGCCCGACAAGAAGGAATGGTTGGGTGTTTTAAGATTAGTTTTTATTTCTCATTATCCGACTGTGACTTGATTAGTGATTGTAGAGGTCAATAATAATAAATAATTTTTTCTCCTAGTCGAATCTGTTTGTGACAGTAAGGGGTGACTGATTTCTCCCTGACCTTATCTTGACTCACGAGCCTTTTGTTACATTTTCTGTCTTCTGTCCAGCTGGGAGGGAGAGAGTGATAGAGGGTCTTTGGTGGGCACTTGGTGTTCAGGCTGACACACTGCACAGTGTTAAGTTTTACTGCCTCCAGGGAGATGTCTGTCCTGTGTTTTCATATTGCCCTGAAAGTGTGTGTTGTTGCTCACCAAACAGTACTTCAGGCAAGCATCGCCCTTGCTGTTTTCAGGTTTCTGCTCCTCACACTCCCTCTCTGCCTCTTCCTTTTTCTTTCATCCTTCTTGCTCCCCCAGTACATTCCTACTTACATGCATGCAAGAGTATTAATAATTCACACCCACATTTTTCCACCTCTCATACTATACTCTGCTACAGATAACTTGGCATGAAAATGAAAACTGGAAGGCAAATAGGAAAGCAAAGACCAAGACATTTCAACTGTACTCTGTCCTCCATAGATAGGAAATACTCTGTTGAAATGAGGAAACACTATATAACCAACATGAAATATCTTTGCCCTACCTTATCTCCCTTTCCTCTTTAGGGTGCAGGGTTCTTCTGGCAGGAGAGAGAGTATTTTAGCATGTTCATACTGCAGCCAGGACTGGAGGGCTTTCATATCATTATGGAAGAGCTGCCAGAACACAGGTAATATTTATAATACTGATAAACAAACCCATATGTAAACATTTTTTTATCTGTCTGAATAAAAGAATAAAAAAAAAGGATGCAAAAATGTATGTCAAGTTTTATTTTATTTGTCTAAATAAATAATAAATAAAAGGAAACTTCCTACCTTCTAAGATACCAGATACATAAACAAACCCAGTAATCGATATATCTTCACTGTTACTAGGCAAAACAGTGAGGCCAGCAGCTGTCAGACATTTTGAAATCCCAAACAATTGAGAGTAAATAAAAAAATAGTTAGGAATAATCTAAAATTAGTGCTGCCTAATGGTTTTCCATGCACATGAACAGACACAATGATCCTAAATTTAGTTAAGCTACAGGTATTTCTACCAACTTCAGTGCTTCTGTATCAGTCTTACTAAGAGCAGAGACAGACAGTTCATTGCAAAGCAACACTTCAGCTGTAAACCACAGTGAAATACATATGTGAAATATTATATGTTTACCAGCAGCTGTGCAGTAAAAACATCATAGCCCTTATGAAAAATAAACTCCAAATGTAATTACACAGACTGTTTGTTAAGATACATGTTTGCATTGCGTAAGCATCTGAGTTCTTACCAAGTCAGTATTGTTCACTCTGCAGAGGCGCCCATGTCCGAAATGTCTTACAGGTCTTACATAAATGTACTGAGCTAGACCCTGCGGGGTTCCAGTTATTGCTGGCAGAAACGGTAATGTTTTAGAGCTAATGAACTTTTTTTCCAGCTTTTCCCTGGAAGGTGGAGGAGGAGAGAGCTTGCAGTGGTCTGCCCAGGCAACCTATGGAAGGAGGGTTTTGCTGACCTGCCAGTGACCAGGAGTCCTTGCACGCACTTAGTGCTATCAAGGTCAATGAAAGCTTATCTCTTAGGCAGAACTGCTGGGGCAACTGCACAAAGGGCTTGGCTGGGAAGTTTGATTACAAGGCAAAATAGATGATCTTACTCTGATTCACTCTACAGGTCTTCCTCCTCTTTAAATTTGTTTCTGTAGAATATATTCTGAGTGTAGGCACAATAGGCAGGTAATTTAGGTAATCGGAGTCATCTTGATTGGACCTGGCAAGGGCATTTGAAGTATTGATTGTAGCCTCTGTGTGATACAATTAAAGCCAGTAGGCAGACTCCATCCATAAATCTTGGGTGAACTGGAACCATTCTTCTGCCCTTGCTCGAGGATATACACAGGTTCTTAATGTACCAAAAGTAACTTAAAATGGCATTTTGCTGTCAATAGGAAATTAGCTGCTGGTGTTGTCCATGTAAGAGCTTTCCTCTAAAGAAAATATTCTGTTACGGAAACCAAGATAACAAAAAACCCTATCTAGTAATACCCACCTTTCTGTGGGTCGATGGTAAGGTCACCATCTTGTAATGAAATACACATTTCATTACACTTGACGAGATATATGCATTAATTTCTGAGACAGCAGTGGACAGTCTGTGATGGCATCTATTAATTTTCTTGCTTTTAGTGTTCGTGCTTTGTTAGTAGTGAAATAGCTAACTAAATTGGGTTTTGAAACTGGGTTTTACATATTCTGCAAATGCATTCTTAAATACATTCTCTCTTGACGCAGGAAGGCTGGGAAGAAAAAAAGCTCTATCTAGATTGTTGTCTGAGGCACAACACCTGCACAATGCAAACCCTAACAGAAAGCTAAAGGGTTCAAGAAAATCATATGATGAAAAAAGGCTTGACTCTTTTCTTTAGGGACCTAAGTGTATAGTCTATACTGGTCACATGGGCTCACTTTGCTGGACCTGTGGAGCAGAGTAGGCACTCCAGGGAGTAATGCATCCTACTTACCTCAAACAGTGAGATAGACAGTGACTTCGGACAAGAGCGAGTGAGGCTCACCTGGGTCCAAGTGTACCTGTTTGCTGCATCTGGCAGGTACAAGTAGTTTCCTACAGCCATTTAATTGATCTGTACCTAAAAGGTGTGTTGCTCTCTGTTAAGAGGCTAAAAGCGCTCTTGAGAACAAGTCTGAATTCATTTTGCTTTCTGCAAGGCTTATAATGATGAAACTTCATTTCAAAACAAAAAAATCTTATGTCTAGAATCTAGCCTTTTTAGTATTATTTATGGTTTTTTTGTGTATACTATCCCTGGTAAACATCACAAGCACTGCATAAGTACCATGGCCTGGATCCAAAAAGATGAAGGAAGAGGAAAGAGTAGAAGAAGGAGCTGAGAAATCCTTTTTGCTTTTGTGACCATCATACTGTATTGACTGTGTGCATGGCAAGTTGACAGAACT
This sequence comes from Grallaria varia, assembly GCA_013396735.1. Lineage (NCBI taxonomy): Eukaryota > Metazoa > Chordata > Aves > Passeriformes > Formicariidae > Grallaria > Grallaria varia. The sequence continues at coordinate 177,275 of VWZG01005495.1, read as the reverse complement.
GTGGGTGATCATATGCAGCTCCCTGAATTAACATCAGAGCTGCAGTAAGCACTGATTTAGGGTGCTTAGTTTCTTGTAGGGCACTTAACCTTCTGCTGAAATAAATATATATATGGAGAGTTCATGCCTAAATGCTTTTGGGGATGTGGCCATATAAGACATGATGAAGAAATGCTGTTTGTGTCTCCTGGAACCATGAGTAATTAAGGAAGAGTGGAAGGAAGGGACTTCTTTCAAGGTCATGAAAGAAATTTTTGTAGACAGACAGACAAATTAAACCTGTATCTTCATCCCAGGGCCAAAAGCAAAGTGTGTGAAAGGAGGTGGACACATCTGTGTTTGAATCTGTTGCCCACATGTATAGGTTTAGGACTGTAGAAGGTATAGTAATGTTCTGATCAACTCTGAGGTGGGACTTCTGTAATCTCTGTGTTACATTTCCCATTTCTATGAGAATATCCACAGATGTCTTAGGTGGCACTCTAGGTTTCTGGGCAAGCAACTGAAGCAAGTTCTAAGTGTTTGAGGACTAGGCATAAAATAATTAAGTGGTGGAAATGAGCCAGAAAATTAAATATTTGACTGGATTACTTGAAAAAAAAAAAAAAAAAAAAAAAAAAAAAAAAAAAAAAAAAAAAAAAAAAAAAAAAAAAAAAAAGAGGAGTGGAGAAATCTAAGCAAAGAGCAACAAAACAGAATTATTTCCAACTTAAAGACCTAATACAGAGGTTTTTTTCAGAGAAATCTGGAAGTGGGTGTTATATAAAGTAAACAAATAGTCTTAGATAAATAGCACTTTTCAAATGACAAAGGGGACAAATTATGATACCAAATTTATGACACCTAATCTTAAAAACCTTTTAGAATCCTTCAGAATCCTCTAAGGTACATTTTCTGACAACTTGAAGACCTTCAGTTTACCATTAGTTACTTTTCAAGAAGCTGTGATTTATATCTCTGAGTTGGATAGTGCTTCCATGATTCTGCTGCCTTTTGCTCAGTTAGAAAATTCCTCTGAAATCTGTTTGCATGCAGTTACTAAACTTGAAAAAGGAATCCATCTCTTACTACATTTTGACAGTATAATATTCTGAAACATCTTCCAAGAAAAAAAATTCCTTCTTAAGTAGGATTATAGTGAGATAGATACTTTGTTATGCAAATGTACATTTCTGTGCAGACATTATAATTCACGTTGGAGGTTTCCTTGAACTCTAAAGCCACTTTATTTTGGATTCACAGAGATATAGTTGAAAAACAAAATAAGCTCTGAGACAGAATTTTTGAGACTGAATAGAGAGCATTAAGTGGATACCAAAAGTCAGCAATATAAATGTTTCTAGTATCATTTTGTTTTGCCTGAGGATCAATTCTTCTCAAAAGTACTAGATTATTTTTTTTCTCCTGGATGAATAAAAAATTGAGTGCATGTGAAGTTCATTTCCTACTCTATACAAAAATCTCTTCCATCATGGAAAGTTTTAAGAATCCTGTTTACAAAATCCAGTTTAAAAAAGTAATCTTGATGCCTTCAGTTTCCAGAGTATCAGTTTTATGGTGTGGTCATTGCCCAGAATCTGCAGCAACATCTTGTGTTATCCAGCTAACCATGTATTAAATGATAATTCTGTTCTTTATGTGACCCTAAAGGATTGGTGGCTAATTTTGGACTTATGACTCAGTTTAACATGTGTATAAGACTTCTCTTCAATAGTTTATTTCTTTCATAGAGTATTTTAAGAATGTTAATATGTATTTTGTCTTTATTTCCACAGGCTCTTTCCCTGGAGATATATAAGACTCCATCTGTTACAAACAGGTGCCAAATATTTTTGTGAATGCGTGTGTGTGTGCCTATGTATAAATAAAAATACACTAGTAAGAAAGTCTGAGACTCTTCTGTAGTTGTGATATCACCTGAATCATTATAATGCAGCATTTTATATATTCCTGTGTCTGAAGCAGAGCTATTACCCTTCCTTTCTCAGCTGAGGTAGTAGGTTGAATGTCAGCTATCTGTCTGCTTCTCCCTGTAAATATGCAGAGATAGTTGTTTTTGTTTTTGTTTTGTTTGTTTTTAAATTGTAGGCAGTACTTGATTCTCCGGGAGGGGTGGATAGAGGCTGGCATTGATATTGAGATTGTTAAAGGGAGGTTGTAGAGAGATGTAGCTGCATTTGGTGTTGTGACAGCTCAAGAGTTTTGCTGGATCTGTCACCTCTGATCTACAGGTGACTGTGGTAAGTTGGTTTGCAGGGTGAAGTTTCCCTTTCTGAAGCCTGCTGTTCCAGCTATCCACACCACACCACAGCTAACTTCAGGTCAGCCTGCTGTGACACGGACTGTACTAGTCTTTCCTAAACAGAAAAGCAGTTCAGAGGCTTTTGATGATGTACAACACTCTGTTCGGCTTGCTCACCTGATACAAGTGGATGATCCCTGTGTTTCGGTTTCTTTAACATCTTGTTCCTTTAGAGACGCCATTCAATGTAGGCGTAACTTCCCACAAAGCCTTAAACAAGCTGACACTAGCCTTCTTTAGAGGCACACACTACCCATGTCGTCTTCATCATTACAGAGCATGTAACAGGAGATTATTAATGCAGAGATCTATGAGAAACTACTTAATTTTGGAGATGTTAGTGCACAAATTACTATAGAAAAAGAAACCTATCACACAACAATGTGATAGAGCATCTTTTGTTTTCAAGTGTGCTTCGTGTCATTCAATAATTTTGCCTCTGTTGAAGTTATTTGGACTTTTGAGAGCTTTGACAATACCCAGTTGTTTCACAAACCTGCTCCAGAAAAAGTCTGTTTCAATCCAGGGATACTTTGCTTAATTCTGAAATCAGTTTCAGCTGATTTCTGCAAAATGAAACAAACACATCTTCCTGAACTAGAAAACGGATCTCAAATCACAGACTCAAGTTAGTGAGCTTGTGCAATCACGTTGTCTTGTCACAGATGATATGTATAGGTAAAATAAATAAAAGCTAACAACATTTTATTTAGCATACTCATTTACTTTTCATAATTTACGGCACTTGTTTTCTTGCTGGTTTGCATTTTGGTTGTGAAATTATTTTATACATGTTTCCCATACACAGTGCTTTTCTTCTTATTTGAAGAAGCAGAAAACAATAAGTAAATATAAAATGTTTGCTGTTTTTTTAAAAAATATTAATGCTGCTTGGCACTTACATAGAATTCTACATAATCTAGTACTGTATTAATAGTAACTTGAATCCTTATACCATCCCCAGTAAGGAAAACAATTAAATATTGCTATCCTAATTTCACCAAAAAAAAAAAAAAAAAAAAAAAGTGAGCTAAAGACATTAAACTGTGTGTCCAAGGCATCAGAAACATTTTATTTCAGGAACATGGTCATTTAAGGATCCAATAGGTACTTTCAAACCGCTCTAATAGTTGTTTCTCCTTTACTGAACTAATGACATTTAAGAAAAGAGTCAGGATATTTTCTTTAGCTATTTCAATTAAACTTTTTTTTTTTTTTTAACTGCAAAAAAACCTTCCAGTAAGCCAGAAGCTTAAATAGATGCAGATATATATTTTTCTACCTTCTGCCTCACTACCTAAAAGGATAAAACCAATCAGGAATTAGGTTTTCAGAGATTAACTTACCCTCGTTAGACATGCTGTCTTGAAATCTGTGCACTCATTTGTGATGAGGCAAATGAACTCTAGCAATATTGCTGCTCAAAAATAACCCAAGGAAGTGCTGACATGCACAATTTCATTGTTTTTCAGGACACTAAATCATCTTATTCCAATGTGTGACAACCCTTCTCATGACGAACTTTTTCATAATACCCAATCTAACTCTCCCCTGGTGCAACTTGAGGCCATTTTGTCTTGTCCATTGGTTACTTGGGAGAAGACATCTGTACATTATTAACCCTGTGTTCAGCACAAATCCAAAACACAGCCCCATAAGTGACCTCTGTGAAGAAAATTAACTTTGTCCCACCCCAAACCAGCGCACAGAGAAAATTGGGTCATGGTCTGAGACTCTCATTCAAGGAGTGTCTGTGCCCATTGAGACACAGAGGAGACTACAGAGTGGTTAATCTCACCCTGAACTGAAATCAAGCACATAAACATGGTTACTTGGTGTTATTTCAAATATCCCAAGATATGTCTTGTGAGGCTGCCAATGCAATTAACAAACTTAATTTTGAATGCCTTACTTGAACCCTGTTTCTCCAGGGTAGCTGGACACGTATAAGTAGATATGAGTAAATGCTTTTGTTGACAGTTTGCCATTATTAAGTACTTCTTCTGTTTAGAGTAACATCAGAAAGGAGGAAATAATAAATGCTGAGGAAAAAAAGATGTAAACATAGGTTCATTAATGAAGAAATACAACAGCTGCAAAACACTTAATTAAAAGTAGGCATATTCAATTAAGGCCCTGCAAAGAGTCCAGAAAAATTATTTTCCATAATAATCTAATGTAGCTGAAGGATTAGGGTGACAAACATTTTAAAGGGACAAATATCATTAATGACCAAGACTGTCACCTGTTTCTTGCATTAAGGTTAAGAATCCTGACTATACCTTAGAACGAATGCTTAATAAACCCATTGCATAAATTTTATCTACCTATTTTTCTTTTTGTGGAATATCACAGCTAATTTGAATTTATAAAATTATAAAAGACATTGAGATGAAACCTTTCCTCTCTTGAACCTGATAACATTCTGTCTTCTTCCATGTCTTTTTACAAAGTTAACAGGACTTGGTCAGCAACTGTGAAAATTATCTACCCGTTTTCAAATTATTCCTGCCAGTGAATTCTGATAATCGTTCACACCTCCTAATATGAATTTTACTCACCTCAGATGAGGACAAGAGTCCTGATAGATCCATAGTAGCTGACCCATGGTTTAGTGGTTTATTTACTTACCAAGTAAGAGGTGAAAGATTATGTGAAAACCAAATAACTCTCATCTTAAAATTGTATGCTATTCTGATGTATGAGACAAATTCTGAGGCCTGGATCCTGTATTCTGTCCATTTAATGTCAGACATGCACCTGAAATGCTTACATTTGTAGGCTACATGCCTTAGGCAACCTTTATTTACCATGGAGATAGGCACTTCCAAGGAGTGATTTCACATCTTAGGTGGTGAGATAATGGGAGCACAACATTAAAGTTCCGTATCACTAACTCCTTGAGATAATCAATTTTATGTATTCATTTACAATTAAAATCTCTGCTTTGAAGTTGCTATCTCTATTTATCACCCAAGTATTCATACACTAGGGAATTTAGCTGAAAAATTTTGTAAGAAAAATCAACAATGCAGGATATCCAAGCACGATATAAAGGAAATGCAAATAAATCCCAAAGCAGGCCACAAACAAAATAAACACTGAAATGTCACGAAAATAAAAAGCCAGCTCCAGAAGGATAATACCACATGAGCTGCGGCTGAAGATCAGGATTCACAAAGAGGGATTACATGATCTGCCCATAGTCACACCCTTGTGGGCATGTGTCATCATCTACACAAATCTGTGCAGTAGCTGTAAGAGGTAATACTTTGAAGGGGAGGCTGCAGACAACGATGTATTGAGAGGGAGGTAGGCCTACTTTTTGTGCTAGTTTTGTTAATTTTTTTTTCTGCATACCAGCTACTGTGCCAAGTGTTAACTAGAACATCTTCCTTTGTTCATGTTTTGTGATTTACAGTTAGCTATTTATTCACACACAGACACATTTAGTGACATAAATAATCTGCTATCAAAAACCTAGAGTGCCTGCTTAATTTATATGTATGCTAGATTTCACAGGTTTGTAGACAGAAGGGTGAAGAATATTTCAGAGAAAGATGGTTAATAATGACTTTGGTTTAATTTAGGATAGACTGCCACCAGAAAATTTTATCTCCATGGAGATCTTTTTCAGGAAAAAAAAAACCAGTTGTGCTTGTTCCATGCTTTTTACTATCTTGGTATCACTGATCTCATTCACTGTCTGATAACTGAGGCAAACTGATGACAAGAACAGCACAGTGAGCTCAAAGAGGGACAAGTTAGTTTGTTCTGCAAACGGCTGACTAAGGAGTAGGACTCCCACCTAAAAGAAAAATTCTGCGTCTTTACTGAAAGTGGCTCAAGTTTCTGTCTCAGTGTTTGCTAGAGTAGAAACCTGCAACATACAGACAGACCAGCTGGATATCTTTATCATACGTTGACCATGATGGGACTCTGCCTATCAGACTGATTACCTACCAATCTTGGCAAGATGTTCTAGTAACTCTAACAACCCGGAGGCCTCTGAAATACTCAGTGTTGGCACAAGTGTGTTAAATATGCTTGTGCAATCCAAATCCTAAAGACTATTATTTCCCTTAAATTAATAATTTGCATTAGTGCACAAGTAGCAGTGAGCGACATAATGATTTCTTCTATTTATTAATAAAGGTGGTTTGCCACTTTTTTTGAAATCAAGTTTGGTTTGCATGTGGTGGTGCAGAAGAAGTAGTAAGGAAGAGCAGAAAAAAATACCTGGGCACAGAATAGTCCCTTTATAGAAACAGAATTATTCAGGAAGAAACACATTTGTTCTATAATGAATGTGTCATGAATAACAGCAAAGATGGACTTGATTTATTATTGTCAACTATTCCTCCTTACCTCTTCTGTGATACCGTCGTTCTTCCACTGGACCATTTGTTCAAGATTCTTCCATTCCAATTCAAAATTGCTTGAATGTTCATCTATGTATGTACTCTATTCTCTACCATAAAAATAGCTACATCAAATTATGTTTATCCAGAGTGAAGCCTTAATCAATATGGTATTTGAATTATGAACCAGCATTAATGAGCAATTTTTAGTGCAGAAGAACAGGAGAGATCAGTGGAGAGACTCCCCGCCACTGCATGGCTCAGTCATAGTTACATGTTTCCTATTCTGAGATTCCTGATGCGTTTGTGCTTTAGCTGATCTGAAGCTTGTATTTAGCTTGCCACAGATGTTAAAAGTGTCTCTGCTCAAGTAAGAATGAACGTGTAGACAGAAACCAGTCTAAAACTCTACAGTTTACTACACTAGGTTTATTCAGTTTACAAACCTGAATATCAAATAATTGTCACCTACTACTTATCTTTCCACCTTTTAAACCTAATTTCCATGTATTTAAGATTATGTGATAACTTTAGAACATAAACTAACTGTTTTGAACACAGCTCAATATTTTCAACATTTAGAAAATACAGACTACCCTTTAGATTCCTACAAGGAAACACACAGTCTAGAATTATTTGCGAAAGGAAATACACTCATATGAATGTATTTTGACATCTGGAATGTTCAGAAATAAAATGTTTGTCCAAATCCCAAATACTGAGTAAGAAAGAAATAAGAAAGAAAAGAGGCATGGGTGTCAAAAGGCTGTGCAAAGCTGGTATGCTGCAGTTGCAGTTGTGAGCAAAGCATTTTTTCTACTAAGAATTTTTTTAATTCTAGTGCAAACTCACTGTCATTATTCCTAGAACTTGAGATTTGTGATAATAGAAAAGTATTTCACAAATTTCACCTGATTAAAATAATCACTATTTGAAAATAACATGTGTAGCTGTAATCATAATTATATTAAGCCTCTTTGAAAAATATTTTGTGTAAAGAGAATAATATCATACAAATAGTAAAACACACACTAATGGAATCTACTTGTGAATGGTGAAAATGACTTTCATTTTTTGGCATCACACTGGCTTATTTTGTTGTGCAGACTGTTGTCATTCCTGAATTAATTTGGGCTTTTTTGCAGGCATTGCCACTTTCTATCCTGGAAGTTTAGGTAGTAGTCAATACACATATACTCTTGTTTCATACCTATTAGTCTATAGAAGTTGTACAAGATCAGTAAGTTTAGAGCTTGGTAGGGTAACAGAGAGGTGAGTGCTACTCCTTTCTTTCATCAGTAGAACAAAAGTCGTAGACATGTCCCACACATTCATTCATTCATTCATGGCTCGGCTTCGCGAACGAAGATTTGGGAAGGGCTCTACCCACGCTTGCTGCAAGCGCGCTGATGGCTAAAGAGGCTGATGCGAGATAGGCAAGTCCGGTTGCAAAAGGCACAGCAGAAAGTCTCCATAGGCAGTGTTGGTGAGGCACGGTTCTTTCTGCGTTGTCTTTTCTCCTCCAGACTGATTCTGCGTGCGTTCTCAAAGGAGTCAGCAGCGTTATGGATGGTGTGTCTCCATGCCTCCCGATTGGAGGCCAGAGTGGACCATTGATGGTAGTCAATATGGCCAAGGCTGAGGTATTGTTTTAGAGAGTCCTTGTATCTCCTCTTTGGGGCTCCTCTCTTGCGGCGGCCGGTGGCAAGTTCACCATAGAGCATGATCTTAGGGAGGCGATGATCCTCCATCCTGGAGATGTGCCCTGCCCAGCGCAGCTGCGTTCTCAGCAGCATGGCCTCAATACTGGTGACTGCTGCCTGTTCAAGGACAGACACATTGGTCACGTAATCAGACCAGTGGATGTTCAGGATAGTGCGGAGGCAGCGCTGATGGAAGCGTTTGAGGAGACGCAGGTAGCGGCGGTAGATGACCCACGATTCAGACACATATAAAAGAGTGGACAGCACAATGGCTTTGTAGACACTAATCTTGGTACTTTTCTTCAAGTGTTTATTGTGCCAGACTCTTTTATAGAGTCTTCCAAAGGCACTGTAGGCCTTTGCTAACCTGTTGTCTATCTCTTGGTCAATCTTACCATCTGAGGAAATGACGGTGTGTCTAAATAAGTGGTTATAATTTTAGAGCTTTCCACAAAAGAGTGAAAGGTTCAGTTTAACTAAAAATAAAAGGTAAACAAAATTCTGTGCCATTACCACCTCTGGTCACAACTTGCTAAGAAGTAGAGTCTATCACTCGAAGTTCATTTACATAAAAAATCAAATTCATATAATGGTAGTATTTGTAAATATTGTAAAATGGACTGGCCTGATGTTTTAGTTAATTTGAAATTCTTCACCTAAAGACATGTGCAAATATTCCTGGACTTGTTTTAATGAGCCTGACTCAGACACACACATATATCTAGATTTGAGCACCCAGTACTGGGAGTATCCAGACATCCTAAAATAAATGTCATTAGAAAGGTGGAGGGGTAAGCTCCCAGAAGTCCCATATTACAGTCAAAGTGGGAGGATAGCCCTCTTGTTTAACTGTGAAGAAAAATGCTTGACACCTAGTTCTTTTCAGTTTTCAAGCCTCACACATGGCTACTTACAAGAGACTATGCATAGCTTTTGACCGTAAGGAAAAAAAAAAGGCAAATATCTAAACCTTGTGGAAACATCTTGCTTTCATCCTTTTCAGACTAGTCTTGTAGTCTGACTACATGTGCAGGACTGAGCAGAAAGTTCTCTACCTCTTTGTCTTGAGTGGTCATTTTCATAACACTACTAGCACAATGCTCACTGGCGTTTTCAAAGAAAAAGTGATACAAAAAGTCCTGGGATCAGAGCCTGGAAGAGCAGGACATTACTCTAAACATTATACTGGATTTAGGCTGTTTATTGCTAGTTCTGTTTGGCCCCATGAACTTTACTTTCTTGGCAGCAGAGTGACTCAACGTTAGCAAAAAATGTCAAATGTTCTCATTACAAATTACTGTGATACAGGGCTTTGGGTCAGCAATTTGGCTTGAAACATGATTAGGATGGCTATGCCCAGAACACAGGTAAACCATTTCCTTTCTATGTGCCCTGATTACAAGTATATCATGAGAGAGGCAGCCTCCATGATTACTGACTGGTTGTGCTCAGGATCTTTGGTCCCTCTGAGGACTCATGCAGAGCCTTGGCAGTTGTCCACCTAAATTAAAATCACAACAGAACTCTAAATCAGGATAATAACAAAGCACACAACCCTGAACGGATATTTCTTACCATGCATAACGGCTCATGAAATTTTAATGGAAGCTGGATGGAAGCTGGAAATAATAAGATTTCTGTTAGGAGGAAAGGTGGATCTCCACATATGCAGCTTTGGGTGCCAAAAGGGATGGTCCTGATTTTTAAAAAGTTTTATTTATTTCTCTCCAACTGTTACAGCAGTTAAACTCTAAACATGCTATTTGAGTCAATTCTCTACTTGATATGGGCTGCATCCACAAAGCAAAGTAGCTTTACTCAAACATATACAACAATTTTCTATAGTTTAAGTATTATTCTTTAGTTAGTTGGAATGGGAATTCTCATGGTAGGTTTTAGCTCACTGTTGTTACTTTAACACCAACAGTCAGCAAGATCTTCATTGTCCACAGTTGGAATCCTGAGTGTATTTCCACTTTTCTCCATATCAGCTGGTGCAGTTATACAAGTCAGCACATCAGAGATAGAGAGAAAACAAATTAAGCAGAATAACTACCCCATTTTTTCCCTATGTTTCAGTATGGGAAAGACTATATTTTAGAACAAAACAATTCTGCACATACTTTTCTAAATTACTTTGGTCTCATTACTTTTTGTAACTTCATAGATTAGCAGACTCAGTTGAAACTTCAACTGATAACAATATTAGGGTTCAGAAATCATTAAGTGTATATCGATATGTATGTTAAAAAACCCATTGATTTAAACGAGCTTCCTTAATTCCTTCATTTAGGCTTCCTTCAGGCAATTTGCTGACTACAGTATAAGGCAAAGTGAACAATAAACTGAGTCTTTGGGAGGAATAAGGATGTCATGAGAGCTGTTGGCCATGTTTTGGATGGAAACTGGAAATCTCCCTATCTCACCAAAAGAAAATCTATTGTGATCTGCTACCCAAAACATTTCCAGATTCCCAACCTGACTCGAAGAAAGTCCTGTGCAGTCAAGTGGCTATAGAAAAGCAGAGTAAACTTCCATGGCTGCATCCACTTATTAACAAGGAAGGAAAACATCTCAAAATGTACTAGATAGAGTACAATGCTTTTCAAAAAAAGACCTAGAGGGTATAGTAATTCATTTAGATCTACTCATAATTAGAAAAAAATAGTTAAACAAGGATTTGTGTACAATGGATCTATTTGCAGACACAAGTTACACTCCACAAAGACATTTCAAAATAATTAGATTTAAAATATTATTTATTTTTATTTTAGGTTATGTAATCAGGGTAGTTAGATGAATATAAAAGGAGTATTTTAAAGAGAGACAATAGCTTACAAAATTACTCACAATTAAGGGATGACTGCATATCAATCAAGAGATCAAAAAGATACAAGGACAAAGACTTCTTTAAAACAAATGTTAATTTCAACAGCAATTCCCTACTGAATAATAAATCATAATATTTTAAACTAATTAGTGTTTTGTCACAGTAGTGTTAGGTCACCACAAATAAAATTATGTGAGTTCATTGTGGTATTATGGGAGTGATGATAGCAGCCAGGAAACAGAACAATCTATTGATTTAGATCTCATTATACTCTAATGTGGTTTTTATGTTGAAACCCCAGTCCTTGATGGACAGTCATCATCTTGCGTTTCCTTAACTCTGCAGCGTTTGCGCTTTTTAGCGCTTTCTTTTTGTGTCTTTTTTAAAGCACAAGAAGGGAAAAAAAGAGTCTTTGTAACAGATGGTACCTGACATATGTATTATATGTAGCAGGTGTATGAAAGCGAGGGTCATCAGAAGTTTTTCTGTCCATTTAAGCAAGGGCTGCAATGCATGTGCTTGTTTATGGAGGACAAGAAAGACATCAAGATGTCAATTGCCTGTTGTTAAATTCATATAGGGATGTGTATGTTCTGAATACAGGATATTATCACAGTTGGACACAAAAGCCTGTTGTCAGTGAAGCAAGAAAGAGAAACAAAGAAAATATGTTTATTTCATAAAAAAGATGAAAGTTTCCATGTGGTTAATGCGTGTTCTGTGTACTGCTACAGAAACTCGGAGAGCATAACAAAGCTGCAATAAAAATGAAATATTTGGCGAAAACAGATCAAAGATTATGATCTTTATTGAATTTTCTTTTTCATTTAGACTCTATATCAAAAGATCTCTGGAGTAGGGTCATATGAGTGCTTTTCCATTTGCCTTTTTTTTTTTTTTTTTAATTAAACATTCGGCCTGGTTGTAATTTATATTACAGAAGACTAATAATTCCTCTTCTATATAAGAAAACTGAATTCAGCATGTCTTTATTTTCTATAAATTTTCTGCTGCCCTTTTCTAAAGGAAGAGCTTTGAAGGTAGACTGTAATAAAAATTATTAAATTTATCTAAAAGTAAGATTTAATATGGGCACCTGAAAAAATAAGAAGTTTGCATAATGGATCACCTCTAATTTTTTTTTTGCTGGCCTTCTAACAGACATAAAACTTTCTGTGTGCTATAGACCTTTATGGCCAATTTCCTGCCCATTTTTTTTTTTGTCAGTATCTGCACTGATTCCAAATACATTTGATAGTGAAATACAGAGTCATTTTTCAATAAGGTTCTGAAGAGGGAGGAGTGAGGCTCATACTAGTGACCTCTCTGAATAAAAGCCTTTGGTGTGACCTAGCTGAATTAGTACGTGCCCCAAGCAAGCATAATGGTTATGGAACTTGTTATTTTTATCAAGTGATTTTTGCTTTTTTCACTTATTGGGTGATGGATTGTTGGTTTTTTTTTTTTTTGTTGTATATTTTTTTTCATCCAGAATCTATTAAAGGAAAAGAAAAAGAAATGGCAAATTCTGCACAACTGGATCTTGTGGAAGCAGTACCTGTAGTCCTTTACTGAATATGAAAATGCACATTACAAACACACAGTATTTGTTAGGATATCAAACACTTTGTTCTTATGCTATTGTTATTTCAAAGTGAAATTTCAGAAGTATTGGGAACCTGTCCATTTAAAAACCTCCTGCATCTCAGAGAGATACTGTACAAAAAAATGCCGAGCCCTGTAATGCCTCTATTCAATAGATACTTCACCTCTTCCTCTGACAATTTCCTTGTAGCTGGTATTAGACAACAATTTCTTAAGTGCCTCTTCAGGAGAATGACCCACCACCCCCCAGTGAAGCCCATTTCTGAGGCTGACTCAGGCTACTGCAACCTCCCAGCATTTACAAATAGCTCGATTTTTGCTGGTGCTTCCTCTCTTTGTATAGCGGCCAGGTTGGTGGGATATTCCTCTTGAAAGAAATGGACCTACAGCTTGATTGCACGAAAGACAGATGCGGAATGCAATTGCCACAACCCCAGAGTTTGCCATGAGTTGATAAGTCCTCCTTGGAGCACCCTGGATGGAGTGGTGTACTCACAACCAAGGGAGGCAGTGAGAAAGGCTGCCTGTCTTGCCAGGTTAACTCTCACCTTATGGTTTTAGCACTTAACTAGGAAGAAGAATCACTGAGCTTTCATACCTATCTCCCTTCATTGGAACACCTCTTACATGAAATTTCTGTTGGACAAGACATCCTGAAAAAAAATTCCAGAACCTTTTTTTTGCCTCTCATTTTTATCTCCACGAGAAATGGCTGTTTGAAACGCAAATGCAGCAGACTTGCTTATAGTAACACATTTGGTCCATTCTAAAGATCAGCAAGACGACTCTGCTGAAGTATTTGGCATTACTTGCCTAGTTTCAACAGGATCACACAAGATGTGCAACTGCAGCCAGAAAGATGTAAACAGCAATGACTGCATACATGAATTTATATTCACAAACACAACTTTCAATTTATGCAGCAATAGGGTAACCACTCATATTTTTGCTGTCCTTATTCTTACATATTTTGTCTTTAATATGCATTCAAAACCCAGAAAAAACATATTTTCATTTGGATCCATTTATCAATGTAATTCTATAATTTGCTGATATATGGTTGTTTGTTTCTTTTTATCTCAGCACTTTATTGTGTGTATATTATAGTTCGGGGCTGAATTTAAAATTTATGCCCTTATACTAACTGTTAGTTTACTTTGGATACATGATTGAATTCTTTTGTAAAAGAGTTAAAATATACAGGCAATTTCCTTCCCACTGCATTTTCTCAAGTTTTAACTCTGTTATGGCCTTAAATAATAAAAGAGGTGCAATGATTTCTATTATCACAGACACCAGAAGGGTACTGATATGACATCTTACTACACAATGACATAGTATATTAGAGAGATGTCACATTTTTATATTCAGATTCAATCACTGAGACTTCACATTTCTTCCCTTTCTTTCCTACATTTCTGCAAACTAGATACTCTGTAATGCAAAATATGCCCTTTATTTAAATTTCAGCATTTGTACAGTGTCTTGTACCTAATTATGTGAGCTTCACAGTGTGATAATTTCAAAGGCAACTATGGAATGAGGTGAGAAAATATTAAAATTTGTAAATTGTTTTGCAGGAACAGAGGTCCACAGTAGAGTATAGCAAACTGGAAATACTTGCCTTTGAAACATGTAATATAGCCCCTTTGCTAACTACAGCAAGATTAATATGAGTCAAGCACATAAGAAACTTTCTTAAAACTAACAATACCAGTGCTTTCAGCTTCAGGCTAAAAGTTATAGAACTTCCATATACTTTTACTAGGAGATTTTAATCCTTTTCTGATCTCACTGAAATGCTTGAAACAACCAAGGTTTGAATAGGCAAAAAGATAAAATACCATCTTGAGTGATCATCTCAAAAACGTATACGAAGTAAATAGTTGGTATTTTCATTCATTTTTCCACAAAACTGTGAGGCTATTCAATAAGAACATTTGACTTTATTCTTGTCACTCTTTAAATCTATAGTTCAGGGTATCAGAATGGAAGCCATGAACATTTCCCTACAGAAATCTGTTCCTACAACAAACACTGGGAAGACTTTTAAGCTTTGTTTTCCCTTACGATCCTGAGTGTATGTGCAAATAATATTACTAGAGGAACTTGTAGCAACTATCTAAAGTTTAGATTTGTGTATAAATGCAAATTTATACGACTCTTGTTGCTTTGGGAGATGGCAAGAGGGGAAAGAAAGAGAGCGGCAGAATTCGAGAGTAAGTGATTACCTCTAGGATGTCTCTGAAGGAGTGGTCTGATGACGACCCTTCAGACCAGACTTCTGACCCTTCTGTTTTCCAGACTTCTGAATCTGGTGACAGGAACTGCCAGAGCCCCCCTTGTGTAGGGTTGTGCAGGCCCAGGATGAGGACATTTTTGTCAGTGGTGCGCTCGAGGTTGTCCAGGAAGCAGTCATAGTGACAGAGGGGGAATGAACCGTAGCACAAGCCCTGCTTACAGCTGCTGTATAAACTGAGCAAATACAGACCCAGAACTGAATCTTTAACCCCATGTTGTGTGAGAGAAGTTTTTTCCTCCTGCTTTATACTGTCGTCTCTATTCTCAGTCAGTGGGAAAGAATCTCCCCCAAGGGCATAATGTGTGCAGGGCTGGATGCTCTGATCAACCCAGGGAGCTGTGCCCTCCCCTTCATTGTTTCTTCTGGGAGCATGAGGGCAGTCTTCTGCTGCTTTCACTCAAGCTGTAGGGTTTCAGACAGGGCCTCTACATTCCTGCCTGAACCTGGAATCCATAAGTAGGATTCAACCCTTTCCTTTGTTGTCTATTATTAATGTCTGTCTTTTGTCAAGAGATTATGAAGATTGCTATGGTACTGTCTTTTATTTTAAACTAAGTGTTGGGATGGGTTCTGCTGTGCCTTCTCCTCTTTACACTGCTACATTTCTCCCTACACAAAGGGTAAAAAAGAGGTGGTCCATAACTAGCAATTTCTTTTATAACAATTTACAGCATTTATTGTTCCTAGTATTGCATGGAATATATTTTTTAAAACAGAAGTCAGCTCATACAATGAAGTGCATTATATACTTACGAAATCTGTCTTAAATGATAAACTATTTTCTTGTATATTTCTCCATGAAAATTCATCACACAGGTTTGTTGTGTGGTTCCACCCAGAAGAAACATTTATCATAACATTAAAAGGGCTTCCCCACACTCCCTCTTTTTTTTCTGTAGTTCTAGAAGTAGGAAAACTGAAGTATAAATGGCACTTATTTTAGCTTTAATTTGTCTCAAGTGAGCAAAGGAAGCTTGAAATGTATTAAGCACTTGATTATGTGGGTGACTTCAGTTATGTTCTCATAAAACTGAAACAAATTACCTTTGGATTTTAGTAAATCAAAAATCATATTGCAAGTCTTCTTCTTATTCAAATGCACAGTTATTATTTTGAACCATTGATGGATATCTGTTTAAGTAGTCGTTGAGAATTACTGTGATGAACTGTCAGTACTTTAGTCTGCATCTAATTCAATATATAATTTTATTTCTGTCACAATGGTAAATATGTTATCCAACCATAGCAGTGTTTTTTGTCTAGAGTTTTATGTCGATTGATTTTTTTTCTTCTTCATTTTATTCCACTATTTCAGTAAGAACAGTACTTATAAAAGATCTCTGGAACTTGTTAGGAAACAGCAAAGCAACAAGAGAAACAAGCATGTAATCAACGTCTACCTTGTACACTTAATATCAACTCTATGTTAGCAAAGTCAGAGGAATGGCATTCATGATATGGCCTTTCTCAATTTGCTGTTTGTATTCACAGAATCACAGACTCATACAATGGGTAAGGTTGGAAGGGACCACAGTGGGTCATCTGGTCAACCATCCCTGTTCCTGAACAGCAATCAAAGACAAACCAAGCCTGTGAGCTGCCCTGTTTAGAGAGGGCTGTTGGTGTAGGATTGAGACAGTGAGGATGCCTTTATGGAAGGATTTGGCTCAGTTTCTGCTTTACAGACTCCATTGCTGCTTCATCACTTTCTTGACATGCTTAAACAAATTTGACTTCTAAGTATAGTTCCAGTCTAGAAAAGCAATTCTGTAGAAATAGCATCATAAAGTTCTGCATTTATTGTCTTTGAATTGGTTCCAAATTGAAAGTGCTCATTTTAACTGGGAGAAAAACAAGAAATTTTTTTCAGCTTTTAGTCCTTCAAACTCAATCTGACCTCGTAAATCAAGATAGATAACATTACCTTTTTCCCATTAAAAACGAAAACAAAATGATTATATCTTTTGTTGCAACTAACCCTTCACCTTAATAAAATTGTATTCATGTGACCCCTTGGTCTCTCAGTGAGAACTGGCCAAATAATTTCTGATTACCCAGGAAATAACAAGTCACATGTGCTATTTCAGAGGGGTTAGTTTTTCAGGGCCAGTAGGAATAAAAGGTGTTAGACATTTTCTTTACTGAAGGGAGCAGAAGTGACCTTGTAAGCACATAGGGAGACAACATGTTGTTTTCTACTGTTCTGAATAGAACTGCTCTTTAAAATACACAATGGGTAAAAACAGCTTTTGAGAAGTCCTGTGGTTATTTTGCACATGGAAAAGGACTTTTTTAATGGGAGTTTTGAGTCTTGAGCAGTCTTGAGCAGAATTAGTCAGGGGTGATAATGTTCACAATTTGATTTTAAGCTGAAGTTTCTTAGAGGTCTAATTGATGAAAGGAAAAAAGAAGTCAGATAGTTATGACTGCTTTGAAAAAAAGGGTACAGAACACACCAACTAACAGAGAAAAACCTGAAGATGTAGCACAAGTACACCACATGGGACTACTGACTGGAGATAAAGGAGATGTATTCTTCCATTTAAACTGCATGGTTCCTGAAGTATTCTGTTATTTCAGGGGCTTGCCTTATGTATTTTAGTGTTTAGGACTGATACTATTCCTCCTGAGCATAGGAGAGGGGGACAGGTTTTGCTGTGGCAAGGACGATTCCCAGGAGAGCCAAGCTGTGACTGCAACAGCTTTTGGCAGAGAGCTCTAGGCTGGATTTGTGCCTATGTGATTGATGTGACTTGCCAAAAGCAACAAAAAACAGTGTTATCATTCTATTTTGTTAGAATACAATTAATAATGCACAAAAAAATAATGCTGGGAACAAAGGAAAATAAGACCTCTTAGGTGTTATACTAAACAAAACATCTAAATACATCTTCACAGACACTGTTCTCTGTGTGCTGGTACTTTCTGCATGCTTTTGCTGGACTGAACTAAACCTTCCCTGTTCTTCCCAGGTTCCAGAAAAGTCTTCTCCTTTCCTTTGCCTTGGTCAGCGTTTGCTCCTGATGCCAGAAGGCTCTCCAGACATTTTACACGCTTGATGGAGCAGCTTTTTTGCACTCAAGGTCCTTGTGTCTGTCCAGGAGCTTTTGCACTGCCAGAACAGTATAAACAATAGTCCTGCTTCCCAGCTGCTGGCCATACTCTCTTTAATAGTAATTTTATTGCGCTGTAGTTCATTAATAGCTTACTTATATCGTACAATACAAAGAAACAATGGGTAGAATTGAGACATTTCTTTTCCCAGGATAAAAAGTTAAAATGAATCCTGAAGGAATGTTCTCTTTCTGAGATGAGTATTTTGAATGCAAACATCAGAAGCAGTCCCAAGTTAATATTGGCTGCTTTGAACACCTTTACACCTGTCCTTTCCTTTTTAGGCCTCTTACCTTAGTATATCCAGTCAACTGGTAAGTAAAAGGGGATATGTATCAATGCCTAATGCTTCAAGGTATCTATCATTACTGAAACAAAGAAGTATACATATTTATGCTTTTTGACATCAATTATTCTCATGTGAATTATTATATAATTATGTAAATTTTATGCAATTTACAATGATTGCTGTGAAAGTGAAAGGTAAGAGCACATTATCATCCTATTAGTAATGTGTTAGATGACAATGAGTTTTAATCCTGAAATCTGTAGAATTCTTTGCTTTAAAAAGTATAAAGAAAAAAATCCAAATTAGAACCTTTAGAAATATCTGAATTAATATTTTGTTTTCACTATTGTTGCCTATGTGACTTACTTTCAAATAAATTCCATAGGGAATAAATTCTATACACTGTATAATAACCTATACCTTTTATGTACTGGTGGTCAATATTTGATGAGACTCAGCTGTGAAGTTCAAATCTTTAGCTGCTTCCAAACTTTTTCAAACTTTAAATTTATGTTTTTGTTCAGGAAACTGACAATGGTATTTCAAAGTGAGAGGCTGTTCTTTCCCCTAATGCTCAAAGACTTCAAATCTAGTGTTTCAAACTTTACTTTGCAAGCTAAAATTATATGTAGTAAGTGGCTTGTGGCATTTTACATTTGTGACAGACATATTTGCAAGAGCTATATAAAATATCTGGCATTTTGTAATAAAGCATTTGTGTCACAACTAAGAATGAAAACTATCTCCCAATTTGCAAACCTTCATATTCATTAGTCAATACTTAGCTTTATACACTTATCTTTGCTATTATAGTTTGATAATTTCAGTTTGCACCCCAAAAATATGCTTTAAAAAATGAAAAGAGATCCATTTCAAGGTTCTGTTTAAAAAGCAGGTAAATGAATAGGTTTTATAGATTTTTTTTTTTTTTTATGCAAAGTAAAGATGACATTATCTCCCCATTCCTAATTTAAAACAATTTTGTTTGTGGGGAGAGAGAATAGTATTGTAAATGTGGTTTAGAATTAAATATTTTCTGAGCAATTACATTTCAGATGCTTTACTGTAGACACAACACACTAATTACTATTGCACTGCATCTTTCCACACTAATCTCTCTCATTTACTCTGGCTCTTTTTTTCACTAATAATTTATTCAAGGATAGTAATAGGCACATAATTGAGGCAATACTCATCTTACATAAACAGAATTGATAGTCATCTTTGTTTTCCAATCTGTCAGCTGTACTATCATCACTACTTGATTTTGAGTTGGCCTTACTTTTGTCAAACTTAGGTCTCAAACCTGAGCATTTTGCTTCATGAAGTACAAATACTAAAAATCCGTTTTGCTGGACTATGGCTTCAACCTGTGCCTTTTTCATTAACACTACGTATTCAAGATTTATAGAATGGCAATAAAATACAAAGAAGAAGGTGAAACAAATTAATGCTTAGAAAGGTACATGAGAGGTTTTTTCCAAATTACCTGCACTCGTTCTGTCGTGTTGGATAGATGTCTGCAAAACATGAGCACACAAAAACTGCCAGCAATGGAAAGCACTCAGAATTGGTTCCTTGGTGAATCAATCTTCTGAGTAGAAAACATTTCTAAAAGCTAATCTAAATCTCTCGTCACCAATTACTTCTTGCCCTTTTCTCACCAATATGATGACTACTCCTCAGGGTCCAATGTGTCTCACAGATTTGTTGAACGTCATTCTACAGCCCCTCACTTTTGTCATAAAGAATAAATAGAAAAAATTTCTTCAAAATTTCTCTAGAATTTACATTTTTAGGCTGCCACTCGTTCTTCTTGATCGGGCCTGGACCTCCTCTCAAATTTGTTCATGTCTATGCAGAATAGTGGTTCCCAAAATTGGACATAAGATTTCAGCTGCACTCCTACTAAAGCCGACTGAAATAGACATCCATATTCTGCATCTTCTGTGTAAAATACACTCTGGTTTGTATGCCCCAGATTGAGAGAGCATTATTGGTACTTATTCTCACTGGGTAACCAGATATCTTTCTGTAGAAGAGAGACTTTTCCTTTAATTAATTTCCAGACTACAGTAAGTCAGATATGCAGATAGGAGTAGGGTGATTCTGTGAGGCACATTCTATTCCCATTAATTCAGGAGGTGAAATCCCAGACAACTGGAAGCCAAGGGAGATCTTCAACAGATTTTCAAGAGAACCAAGCAGCCTGGGATCTTGTTGCAGGCAGCCCTGTGGTATGCTGGTCCCCCAAACGGCCCCTCTCTACCCCTTCTATACATTACAAAGGACACAGTCCCATCAGACAAGCTCAACAGGAAGGACTGTTCTAGGGATTTTTGATCTTCAATACCTCAAATTCAGGACTCTAACACTTAATATGACAAGCTATACTTTTAATGGTGTCCTACACTATTAATTTGTTATTTTGGTCAGTTACAGCAAAGCTCAGACTGAAGCATAAATGAAGTTGCTGCCTCAGATTGTGTAAGCTTAAAGCCTCAGGCCTGTGAAGATCAGAAGTGTATTTCCCTTCTTGGATCAGGGAGCCACTGAGGTGATTTAGACTACTGACAAGGTTTAACACTCAACACAGCTTTGTAAAGTTTTGCAGAACTGGGGCATGAAACAAAAGTGAAGAAGGTACTATGGCCAGGGATAAAGACTGTGGAATTAAAGACTGCCGAAGACTTTAAGGGTATGTGCTGGTTTAAAAGTAAACCAGCCGGAGAAATGAACCAAACTCAAAAGAGTTTAGAAGTCAGAACTACAATTTAATAAAAAATATTACAATNNNGTCCTCCTCTCAATCTGACGAGTGAATGAGTGCCTCAAGTTCCAAAACCCCAAGCTTATGCATGCTTGGGTTCAGATGGGAATGCCCAGTACCTCTCCCAGAGTGAGGGTTTTCACAATGGGCAATTTACTCAGTGAGTCACAGGATATTTTTGGTCTACTTGATGGCCCATTAGCAGACATGACCCCTCAGGTTGGGTGTGAAGGTGTAAATGATTCCCAGAGGGGAGTTATCACACCTGAATCATTGGTGTGAAGACAGGGAACCCTCTTATCTCTGTTTTCTCATGCACCCAGTTCATAGCCTGAGGTGTCAGGTGTGTCCTGGGCAGCTGTTGCAAACAATGCATCGTTAACAGTTCATGATAAATGGCAGAGAGGGTATGGAATACACAGTTCCAGTTACATTCCCACAGTGATAAACTGGTCCCAGCCGCTATAACTAGGACAGGGTAACAAGTTATGTACATGTCCTAAATTATAATGGTCTGTTTCCAGCTCTTAAGAACAGCAGATCGGTTTGCGTCCCTTCCTCTGGAGTTTGACAGTACCATTTACTCACCTGAAATCACAAAAGTGATATCCGTGTCCAACCAGAGGAGTTAGGGATGGATCTGTCTTGATTTTTTGTCCTTTGTACGTCTCCTCACAGGTGACAAAGAGTTGTCTCACTGTGTGTTTTTGGCATGACTGTGTCTCTATGTACTATGCGTACCTTTTGCCCTTTCAGTGAGTGCTGAAGAGGACAGCCATGACGGTCTTTTTTTGAAATGGGAGCGGGGTGGGGAAGAGGGGAGGTGAGACATTTTGAGCTGAAAAAATTCCTCTAATGTAGTTTTGAACATACTCAGAGGATAGTTAATACTTTAAAAGTTTATAGAAAATAAACCTTGAATGCAGGCTTCAGTGAGCAAAGTACTTCAAACACAAACTCAGATTGCAAGTAATTCAAAGGCTAATATACATTTATAAGAAGATGGAAATATTCTAAATTCCTACCAGTAATTTATGGACAACAGAAAAGACAAAATTCTTCCAATCGATTGTAGCACATGTTTTGTAGTTTTTTAGTATAAGCTTGGCGTAGAAAAAAATATTCAAGAGTGCTGGCATTTTTCAGTAACAATAACTGCTATACTAAAATGTTTCTATTCCTCACACTTAATTGTGAATTAAATGACTAAGAAAAAATGGGGGTTAATGTTGATTTTTTTAAAAAAAATATATTCAAACATACATTTTTCATCATATTCTACATTTACAGTCTCAGGAAGAAAATATGTGTGCAAAATTCAGATCTGTTTGTAAGGTAAATGTATTTGAAGTTCGTTTCCTTGTAATTTATTTTACACAGTTTGATGGCTTAATGTCAAATTAAACCTATGGAAGTCTCTAATGCTGTGTAACATCTCACGAGTAATGAACTGTATCACAATTCCTAATGTGGTCCTGACTGATTAAGAAACTTGACTCCTTCTTGGCAATTTTGAAATGTCTGTTTAGTAAAAGATTCATAGTGTGGTAATATTTATCCTCAGAGAAACATGATATAGCTTAATAGAATTTATTACATATAGCTGTTACGGGTTAGATTTCAGGGTATTTGCCTCAGCTTATGTGTGATTTAAGATCTAATATTAGTGGACTTGCTAGTCAGCAGGATGGGATGATGGTATTAATAGAATAACGGATGACATTTAGTACACATTTTAATTTTGTTTGTCCTATGTTCTGCCACAGCAAGCGTAGAAAACTCTCTTTATGCTAATGTTGCCCTGTATCAACTAAACTTTAATTGCTGCATTATTCAAAATAGAATTGTCAATTTATTTGTCAAAGTAAACAAAATTAATTGGCTTATTAATGTTTTTCAACACAGACTTCTTGTTACTGATGATACAGTAAAATAACACTTAAGTTACTATTAACATAGCAACATGGAGGAGTATTTGTCCAATACCAACATGAAAATAAGCAACCTACACTTATCTTTCCAGAATGAAATAATTTTGCTTAAAGGCCATGTACTGAATGAAATTGCATATGCAGTTAAACTGTGTGTGTGCTAAAGAATTGCATTTGCAATTTGAGCATTTCCACATAAAATCTAATTGCTTCCAAGCTCCCTAAATTGGGATTTCATCTATAGTGTGTTGTAAGAGAGACATCACTGTGATTTCTCTCTATTCCTTGCCAGATTTTTCTTCTTTTCAGTTCACAACTCTCCCACCACATCTTTTCCAGGACACTCACCAGATTACTGTGAGATTCTGACATGATTTCAGTGCAGAACTTTTTGTCACTTAGCTGCTCTTCAACTGTAGTGTGTGCTTCTTACAGCACGGACAAATTGTGCACTTTCCAGAAGTATGTTGTTTCAGGTTTTATTGCGTTTATAAGCTCATTCAGCAAAGTGCTGGACTTTATCATCATGCAGGGTGGTTTTTTCCCCTCCTGTCTGTGTTTTGAGTCGTGCAAGCTCTTAGTGAGACATGCTGGAACAAAATGATAAATTAAGTTGTAAGTTCTGAACACTGAGTGCTTTACAGGGTTCTGAAAAAAAACCCCAAACAACACATCAAAAATACCCAGACTAAATACGGATCTAATAAGGAAAATGTTTAAAAGCTCACTAAAATCAGCGATCATTCCGTGGGATTGGAAAGTGGTAAACATGTCTCTATTTTGAAACCATGTGGATGCCATCCAAAACAGATCACTGAACCTTATTTTGGAATCAGTTAAAATGGCTGAAATAAATGAAAAGGCTAATTATTACCCACTTGCTGGAAAAAAACATGGTACATATGGAATAAATAGTAGTCAGTGCTCTAGAATTAGAGCATTTTCATACAGAAATTGTTTAGTGTGAGGATCTCTTTCTTTGAGATTGTCAATATAGTTATTGGAAATTACCTGTATGTTTAAAATCTATCAACATGTTAAGTATATTAAGAAAAGCTTAAGTAATCTAACCTGCAACTGGGAAGTGTCAGAATGACGCACGCTACCATACAGCTGTTTCCAGTGTCTTGTGTCCTACCATTGGTTGTTTTACTCCAAAGTAATAGAAATAATAGTAAATTAAAATAATTAACATAATAATTACAATTATGATAATAACAATATCATAATATAGGACAGCCCAGCAACAGGAATCAAATCTGGGTCTTATGCACACCTTAGGGAAGCTCAGTTGTTGAGGTTTCTATCTTTCTGCATGTCAAATTATTTCCCATGTTGTGGCAGACATGGTAGGGTAGAAAAGAGACATAACCATTCATACGTCAGCATATAATCAAACACCTTAAGTGAAAAAACTTATGAAAAAATAGGTGTCTAGGAGAGAGTTTACAGGATAATAGAGTTCTCATACTTTCTTTGGAAACATCTGTCATTAACTGCTAATAAGACAGGACATTGAGCTGAATGGCCCACTGAGCTGATCAAGCATGAACACTCATATACTACTATATTCCGTGTATTTTGTGATAATTGCCACATGCTGGTGCTCCAGAAAAAAAATATAACAGAGTGACAGTGATAACAACAGGTTTCAGTTGTGCTTCTAGTATTTTATGCATATTTTTAAGCCTAGAGGTAGTATAGGTCTGATTTTAAAATTTAAGTTAAATTAGGGCTCTCATTTTCTCATTTGGACACTTGTAGTGAGAGAAAACAGTAACGGAGAAACAGGAATGTGTCCCATAATGTAACAGAAGGAATAAATTATTCTGATGCTTCTGTTTGCTGGACAATCCAAGCATTGTAGGACATTCTCCTGATATTGGTGCAGTTTTTTCCTATTTATGGCAGACAGCCTGAAACAGAGAGTGAAGCATACCTGTGTGTCATCTTCATAACATACAATTTTGTGATATTGTAATGAGTACTGCTGGAATGGAGAATAAAAAATGGAATTCAGAAGTCCCTTGTCATTATTTTTCATTAGCTGCATTTCTACATAAAATCAGTAAAATGTTTCATCACTGGGAAATGAGCTCTCTTTTGCTCAAACGGAATATTGTAATAATAAAAGGCATATCAATTGTGCTAGAAGTTAACAACCAATTTGCCAGATGTCTGCAATGATAACACTTCAGAAACAGAGAGTTCATCTCAGTGGTGTGATACCAATATTGATATTAATATCAGGTTTAGAATGATGGGTAATTTGTATCTATTAGTCAAAAAGAAGATATGTATTGTCTGAATTATTTTTAGGCACAATCTTACTTCTAAATTATATTGTTAGATTTAAAACTGTAGAGAGCTTTTGAGGAACATAATTGAGTCTGATATATAGGAAGCTTCTATACTGTTAATACTTACAGGTTTCACTCAGATACTACTAGTATTTTCACACAAAGCTACAGAAAGACAAAGAGGCATGATAGAGACAAGTAGCCACAGAAGTATATCGGCAACATGTCCAGTGTGAGCTCAAGATGTGATATGAAGAACACAGAACCAAATCTAAAAATGGTAAATTAAACGTTTCCTATAACAATCCCCAAACGGAATGCATCTACAATTGTAACAAGTGTATTATAAGAGCAAAAAAAAGGAAGACAGGGCAAATGGGAATGGTTTTATGATAAAAGAGATTTAGATTAGATGTTAGGTAGGAGGTCTTTACTCAGGGTGTGGTGAGGCACTGGAACAGACTGCCCAGAGAATCTGCGGATGCCCTGCCCCTGGAAGTGTTCAAGACTGAGTCTGATGCAGCCCTGAGCAATGAGAAGAAGTGGGTGGCATCCCTGCCTATGGCAACGGCAGGTGTTGGAAGAGGATGATTTTTAGGTTCCTTTCCAACTCAAATCATTCTATGATTTGCATAATGGCTATAATAAAGACAGTGGTTATTCAAAATAACAAATACTGGATATGTTTTGGAAACATTGGAAGCTATCAGGCAAAGCCAGTGAAGAACAAAGCAAACTCTGAAATGGCAAAGTAGCTAATGGCGCAAGTGGGATTCTGGGATAGCCCCTCAGGTCAAAGTAGTTGGGGTATTGTGCATCCCAGAAGCCTGGAAATCTGTATCCTAAAACATGCTTCAGCATCTCAGAGAAAGAACATTTAGTTCATTAGAAAGCAGACAGAGAGGGAACAGAAATGAAAAAGTCTCATGTCATTCCAAAATGATCCCTTTTTATGGAAGCACTACTGAACTGCATGACAGGACATTTCATTTGGTCCTCTTCAGTGAAAAGAGACATGGAGAAAATAAAGGCTTTTGAAAGGTAATGATGAGAATGCATGGAAACAATTAGGAGCCTCTTAAACAGAAATATTACCTGTAACCTTCCCCTTCTCATTATAGGTTCCATGCATCAGCCAGTGGGGAGTGATTTCACTCCAAAGCATGCTTTTCATGATTGCTCTTCATGTTGCACTAATTTTCTCAGTATTGAGCTCTCACTGGCTCTCCCACTGTAGCTATGTTTATCCTTTGATGTCAGAATAGGAAAAGAAATGCCAGGAAAGGAGGAAAAATGTGATTATGTATTATGTATTTTCTCACACGTGTCTGAGGACACCCAGGTAATGTGAAATGACATTGCATGTTCCTGCTTTGTTGGATGGATGACAGGATATAAATGGGTAATAGCTGCTTCCTTCGCACATAGGTGCCAGAGCCATGTGCCAAAGCAGACCACATGCCATAGGTGACGTTCCTTTTCTCCCATTTAATATAGGCTAGAATATACTTATTTTGTTCACCCCAGAAGAAACACAGACTGTGTTGCATTATAAATAAATCATGTTACCCAGAAATAACTGCAAAATAGTTCTTGCAGACTTTCCACCAGAAAGATTAGAGCGGTTAATGTCTGAAGACGAAGATTTGGAAGCAGACCTGTAGGGTTATGCTGGTCACAGAAGTGCTGGATGCTGGTCAAGATTTCTGCGATAGACTGTGGAAAATAGCAGTATGCCACCATCACTAGCCATATGATTGCAATCCAGGACAAATATAAATTCATAGCAGTTATCCCAATGATTTTCATCCTTCCTCTTATATTTTCTTTGTCCTTTCTCAGAGCATCTCCCTTTGTATGTAGTATTTAACACAGAACTACTGAGGCTTGAATGTATCTACATCTTTGCTCTTACAGACTGAAAAAGCCTGAAGCTTTTTTTCCCCTCAAGGGGATCATGAAGGCCTAAAGTATATCTGTGGAAGTCTGCTTATTGCACAGGCCATTGCCTTTTCCCTCCAGGTAGCCTAGAGGGAACCTGCATGTACTTTGACATCTTGTAAATAAAAAAGAAGTGTTCACACTCTTCATCCACTACTGAAAATCACTTTAGTGAACACAGTGGGGCAAAGAAACAAAAGCACTTGAGAGGGGAAAAAGGAAAAACCACAAAAAAATCCTCACCAGAAATAAAAATGGGTCCTGTTTTTAGAGACAGAAAAAGAAAAGCTTTTCTTATGAGATGTTTCTGTCTTTAATCCTTATCTCTTGGGTTGCTTGGTTTTTAATTTTTTTTTTTATTTTTCCCCCCCTTTCTCTCCCATGCCAAATAGATTTAGTCTGTTAGTTGCAGATTAATCTGGCTGTGTGTTTCTTGCCCTACCAAGCTGCCGCCGCTGTTATAATGGCTCACAGGTGAATAAGCTTCATTCCAATTTGTTTGCTAGATGCAGCGTCCTGTGAGGAAACAATTCTGAGATTGCATGCACTTTGTAAAGCCAGTGGATTGACTTCAGATGACAGCTCCTGGGTGAACTGATTGCCTACAAGTGAGAGGAGGAAAAGGGTCTAGCTCTCTGCCTCATGGCTCTTTTCTAAATATTTCTTTTCTGATATTGAAGAGTTAGAAACAACAACCTGTCACTTGGAAAAAAGCACATGCTCTTGATTCATAAGGGGGTAATGCTCATAAACCGAATCTCCAAGAAAGAGTATAAAATTGTGAAGGTCAGCAGGGAAAACAGATAAAAGTCAATATGAAAACAAAGAGGGCTTGATTTTGCAGGTTTTACTTTTGTTAAAAGACATTCACACAGTAATGCAGTTGCTTTTGCATCGGACGCACAACATGGCTCATTTTTATGGAGCAGATTTAGAGCAGGATGCTCAGTACGGTGTATGGTCGGTGTTCGAATATCTTCACGGCTGGAGACTTCACAACGTCTATGGGAAATCTGTGCCAGTGTTCAACTACCATATGAGTAAAAGAGTTTTTCTTATGTTTGAATAAAATTTCCCGTATTTCCATTTGTCGCCATTTTCTCTTGTGCTGTCCCTGAGCATGCCTGGAGTGTGGCTGTGTACTATTTGCTCATCTCCATGAGGGATTTATACAGATTGCTATGATCCCCCTGAACCTTCTTTTCTCCAGGCTAAACAATGACAGTTCTCACACCCTTTCCTCACAGAAGAGAGGATCCCATCTCTTATTGATCCTGAAGGCCCTTGGCTTGTCTCTTTCCAGTAGTTCCAAGTTTCTCATGTACCGAGGAGCTCAGCTCTAGACCAAGTATTTCAGATGCATCTCACCAGGGCTGACGAGAGTAGAAGGATCACGTCTCTCAACGTGCTGGCAATGTTCCTCTTGGTGGAGTCCAGGAGGCTGTTTGCCTTTGACACTAAGGCACGCTGCTGCCTCATGTTCAGCTTGGGGTCCACCAGGAGTCCCAGGGCTTTTTTTGTTTCAAGTTGCTTTCAAGCTTTCCAGTCCTCAGCCTGTTCTGGTCCCTGGAATTATTCCTGTTCAGGAGCAGGGCTTTGCACTTCTCCTTGATGAATTTCATGAGGTTTCTGTCAACCCATTTATTTAGCTTTTTGAGGTCCCTCTGGATGGCATCATAATCCTTTGGTGTATTAGTCATTATTCCCTGTTTTGTATCACCTGAAAACTTACTGAGAGTGTACTCTGTCCCACCATTTAAGTGATCAGTGAGGATGCTGAAAGGGAGTTGCCCCCATATTGACTCCTGGGATACATTTTGTGTGAAGGAAATCAACGCAAAAACTGTAGAATTTTCAGTTAAGCTGGTTTAAAGATAGAGATTTGTCTCATGAAATACTAGAAGATTATAAAAATAATTATTGTTCCATTCAATATCAGAATTGCCAGCTCTATTTTCAGAGTATGTTTGAACTTTTTTGGTGGGGCAGGGTGGAGTTGAAAGATGGAAAAAGAACAGCAATATGAGGTTTTACAACCACACAGTTATTTTTAAAAGGATTTTATCTGAAGATTTTGTGAAATTGTTTGTGTCAGTTCAAAGTAAAATGCTATCTATAAAGAATAAAAAACTTTCAAGCACTGAGTCAAGGTGAAAGTCTGAATAACTGCTTCTTTTTTTTTTTTTTCTAAAAATATCCACAGAATTGATTTTTATTAGAGTCAGGAAGGCAAACAGATGTCAAAATCTCAGCAGTTGTGGAATAGAGGTTTCATTCCATTCTGGTCCATTCTGTACTGAGAAATTTAGAAAAAGTTCCTGGATTACAAATCACCAATAAGTGACTGTAGCTATTGCTTTCCTCTAAAGAGGTCTCTTTATGTAGGCTAGCAATAAAGTACTGAGATTTAGAGAAAAAAGTTGTGATGCAAACAAAACTGTCTGTATCTGAAGAATCACAGTTTATTGAAAGGGTCACTTCAATTTCAGGTTACTCCTATTTTGTTTTACAATCACCATGTCTTTAATCAAAATTGAAAACTGCAGCAAGTCAAGTTTCATTTTTATTGATCCATGTAAATACATCGAAAAATTGTCAGTATAAACAATTGCAAGACAGAACCACCCATACAATCCCTGTTTTGTTTCTACTCTGAAGACAGGCCATCATTAAGTCACAATTTCTGGTAGTCATCTTTCACATTTAGGGCCAATTTTTGCAAGATACTTGAAATAACTTGTAGAAGCTACCGCTCAGCAGTTTCCACAGGCAATCATTCTAACATAAATCAGTAGGTTAAAATTGTCAGAAGCAGAGATGCGATTAGAGTGGCACTATTTTAAAACCATTGATAGATGAGGATTGTTGTACCTAAGCCATGTAGATATGTCCAGATATTTTGGATGTGCCAAATACACACTGGATGTCTGGCAAGACCAAATTTTGATATTATTACATCCAATTGTGGCATTATAGAATTAGTCATGAAGCAGCATCCAAAAGCATGATTTCACTTGGGAGCTACTTATACCTTTAAAAACTAAGGACTTAATTTTTTACCATCCAATAAAATTCCCAGGAAATGTGATCAACTGTTGGCTATGGACTTTTTTTGCCTGGCCATACAATAATCACAATACATTCAATAGTACTGTAGTTTCTTTCATAACATTGTCAATAGACTTTCTCAGTTTTTGCGAACAAGCTATATTTGTCTGTTCTGACCCTTAAGAATCTTGATGGTAGTGCAATATTTCCAAATAAACAAGTTTTTAGTCCCAGTTTTACAGCCATTTTATCATGCGTATTTTGCACCAGTCAAAGAATAAAACTAAATTTTAGTAAAGATTTGCAACATTGACTTTTTCTATAAGAAACATTAATTTAGTTCTGCTGTATGTTTATCAAAGGCACCACATTTAGAAACATATTTGCAGAGATAAGAGTCAATATTTTCCTCCTTGTGGCATTTATTCCATCCATGTGAGGAAGGAGTGCAACATTCCACAGATGAAAGAGAATAAATACCACCTGACAGAAAATAAGAATCTTAAGGCACTGTGCAGTAAAATTTTCGTTGTTAAGTGTGAAACATCACATGAGCTAAGAGAATGTGGAGGGAAATGTGAGTAATGTCAAAATTAATTGCCTTACCCAAATCACTATACTCAAAATTAAATATTCAAATCAAAGTCACTCAATGGGCATTATGAGATTATTAATTTGTTTTTCTTTTTCCTGGGGGAATTTCAATTTAAAAAAATTATATTTGAAACCTTCTCAGAGTCATTGCTCACCTTGGATGGAAAAGAAAGTAAGAATGATGAACAAGCTCTAAAACCTGCAATAACAACGTAGTTAGGTGTGAACCCATCTACAAAAAATGTTTTGTTGTTTTTAGTGGTGGGGCACATTCAACACTTTGCTTTATCTTCTGTTTTGTGGTATAGATGACTCATGGAAGAAATGACTGCAAAAATACTGACAGCTGAGAAAGATAGATTAAAAAAATAAAAAGGATCTATGCCTCAGTTCCTGAAGAATATTCAGGATTTTTATTGTGTGGATAGCTGTCTTTGAGGATCTGGCTGAGAAGTATGGGTTCCTTTTATATTCATCCCCACATAACTTTTGGATGTTAAAAGCTTTTTGGCTGCTGCTGACCTAAGGGGAGATAATAAATTCAAGGGAAGAACTTGTCTTTCCAGGTACCCTGTCTTGTCAGAAGATAATTTGTTTTCCCAAACAGGAAGGAATGGTAGAGGTGGAAGTAAAATGAAAACACGTGGCTTCCCCAGACGCTCAGCAGAAGCCCTCTGTAGCTTTAAAAATCAGCTCAAAGTTGACTATGTCTAAATGACCTTAGAGATGTCCATAATCTAACCCCCCAAACGTTTATCTGTAATTTCTCACAGCTCAGCACTTCTAGTTGGGCAAACAAGCTGTGAATAAATAAATCATCAGGTTATGGCCCTAGGGAGACGAGTAGAGAATGGCAAGTAGCCTTTCAAGGCCAGCATTCACCAGTGGTAAAACTGACCTTTGTTTAAAAAGGCTCTGCACTGTTCAAATTCAGTGATATCAATTAGACAGTTGTTATTTGTCCATGCAGAATGAACAGTTATAATTGTGTTGTTGCTGTTTTCTCAGTTTCTTTCCCATATAATAATTTTGGCAATGGTGCAGGGAAATGCTTTTTTTGCGGACTTGAAAACACCGTTACAGATGAAAGCATCTTGCATTTATTGTGTTGGTGACAGTAAGAAAAAGATGGCTTGCTTCCAAACAATTTGCCACACATAAAACATTTTTGTTTGCCCCATCTTTTTCTTTTCCTCTTCTTCTTTTTGTAATCACAGCACTTCATCCCTGCAGACTCCTTACCTAATGTTGTTAGATGATCTTTGTCAGGAAGGCTTTGTGAGATAAGATTCTGTAAGCCTGACTTTTGTACAATAGCTCAGACATGCTTTTCTAAAAATACTGTTCTACTTTTTAGATATCTTACATTCACCATTGAATCATTCTTGGACTGATTCTTAGGAATTGATGGTCCCCAAAACACTGATAAACAATTTCAAACTTTCTCTCAGAAAAACTGTGCTCAGTGGCACAAATTAGCTGTGTAAATTTAGACATATGTGAGGTTATATAAAGTGACGCATGGGCATATGTTTGCAAGACTGGAGCTCTGGTTTATGCTGGAGGCATGATATGAAGATTCAAAATCTGGACAGTTATAATTACACAAAAAGCCAGGGCTTATTGGGTAAAGGATGTCTTTTTCTACTAGTCAGGTGTATGAGACATATCTTAAGCGTAGTAAACTAGAACTGGGAAAAGCAATGATCAGTTCCATTTTTGTCCTAACTTGAAGTAAACTTTTGGGTCACACCCATGAAGAACAATAAACAACATGCCTGTGGCCTATTACTATTAACCAGCCATCTAAGATGAACAACAATAAAAAATTTTCTTTTTTTCTTGCAAAATAAAGTGATAATTCCTTTAAGTCTTTTTCTCACTAACATTTTATAAATATCCTATCAAAATCATAAGAAAATATAGTATTTTTTAAATTTCTTCACCTGTACTTCTTCCTACTAGTTCCGCAGTGATGGGCAGCAGTAAAAGAAAGTATACAGAACACTTTGGTTTTGGACTATCAGCAAGTTCTTGGAAAGTCAGATATTGAACATGACCATGATAATTCTAAACTAGCCCTGTGAGCCATCAAATCCCACCAAACAGCTACAGAGAAAAAGCCTCAAGGTATGTGTGACATTTTCATTCTCTACATACTACACCCTCACACATATCAGCCTGTCAAAAAAAGGGAACAACCCAGAGACCTGAGACATCTTGGTTGAAAGACAAAAATATTAGGACAGGAACTCAAATAAGATGCACTCCATATACAGCAAAACCTGCTGCAGATACCTCTCATTGTTAATATGGTTTGGTTAGTGGATGCTTTTCAAGCTGATACCAAAGTCCATCTGTGTGTCAAAGTATCAAGCATAAGCTATTTGATATGGCTTGTGGTGAATTAGATCTTCGTGATGGGAGACAAACATTTTCCACGTGAGGTACCTTTCCAATAGTACGATTTTGCAGCCGTTAATGCATAATATGGCCATATGTTGTGTCTCACTGAATCAAGGTAAATTGGAATGCAACATGCAGTAATCATAGTTTTACATTATAGAGGTGCAATATAGATAAAATTGCTATTAGTTTACACTTAAGCATGAAGTGTAGATATATCAAGTTGGGTCAAAGTGTGAGAGACAGGATAGGTATTCACCAACTTCAGAGTTTTGAGATTTTAATGCCTTGTCGATTTCTTCTCCTGAGAAACTCTATTCTCTCAGCTCTGGTTTCAGATGCATCAAAGGTCCTAGGGATGAAAGCAATCATTCAAATATATCCCTCAAAGCCAGGGAAAAATTAAATGGTTTTGACCCAGTAGTTTGCTTCTCTGTTGGTTAATCAGTGCAGTTTGACTGAAGCTGGCAGACTGACTCAGATTTCCCTGACATACATAAGCAAAGTAGTTGCCATAATTGCTCACAATTAAGTCATTTTAGAGATGTCTCCTTATCCTTAGAATTGCTTCCCTGTACAGGTTCAATGGGCCTTGACTTCTCACTGGGTGCAGCTGTTCTTAGAAATCTCTGTATTATATGGTGGACACAAAATAGTCCTTACTATGGATTCCTCTTTTTTATCTCCTCCTATTGTTCTGCTGCAGTGTGTATTTCCTTAAGAAGAAAAGCCACAGTGGAACATTTAACGGGATTTAAGTGGATCATTGTAACAATCTGAACAACTGAATTTGAGGTCTTATTGCCTTCTTCATATATTTTATTTACATTTCCATTATCTGTACCTACACATCCGTTGCCACTGGGGTAAAATTACCACAAAAATCAGTATTCCCAATATTTTATTTTATTTTAAGTGGCCAGCATTTGACTTTTGAGATTAAAGTGAAATACCTGCAAAGACCTTTAATTCATGAGTTAATTTGCTCACATAAGTTATCTCACTGAGTTCAAAAGAACCAAACTCTGTCATCAGTCAATTTGAAACTAAGTAGATATAAAAAATAAGATTTTTTTGCAATGAGGGTTGTAAAACACTAGAAGAGTTTTCCCAGAGACATGATAGATGTACTATTCCTGGAAATAATCAAGGTCAGGCTGGATGGGACTTTAACTTGTTCTAGTTGAAGATATCCCTGCTCATTGCCGGGGAGTTGGGCTAAATGGCCCTTAAAGGTACCTTCCAGTTCATTTTATGATTCCCTGATTCTATAATCTGAATTTATCTCCATGCATGGAATTTTGCAGACAGCATGCAAGAGATTGCATGCAACCTCTAGACATGGTTAGAATTTCTGTAAAGTAGTTAATGCATTGTTAAGACTGTGCACTAATTCAGTAATAACATTCATCATAAAACATAAAGATTTAAGGAGTACAGTCGAGAAAACTGAGGTGGATAGTTGATATATAATTTTTCCATCTCTGTGCCAATGCAGCTCACCTGTAGCAGTTGGAAAAATGCATGTGTATCTTCCTGTATCTTCTGCTCAGAAACTAACCTGACCAAGAGATCTCAAAAATGCCAAAAACTTATGAATGGCACTGAATCTTCAATTTCACATTTGCACATTTCTTTTTCCCTATCTGCTATTAAGCACTGGATCCAAAAGAAATACTTATTGAAGTTAAATTAAAAAAAAATCCAGCAAAAATGTAACCTCATGCTACAGAGTGCAAGACCATATGCAGCATTTGGCCTGAAATTTGGACAAGTGAGAGAAGCATGATGAAGGATTGCCATAGGGCAGATTTACTTCCTTACTACCTGTTCTGTCACTGCTCTGAAATACTTTAGCAGTGTTGGTGTAAAAGCTGCAGCTGTGTAGCATGCAGCACGTGAACTACTGTGCCTCTGGATTAGTGGCATACTGATCAACAACCTGATTACTGTTTTTCAATGTTTTAAACAAACCAAAGGGGAATTCTAACATACTCCTTTCAGTAAAAGGTCAGATCCCTAGTCGATGTATAAATTTGATGGAGTTGTTCTGGCATACGTTATCTGAGGCTGTAGACCATTATTTCTAAAATGTTAGAGCACAACTAGAGCTAGTGTAAATCAGTACAACTCCACTGGCTTCAGCAGAACCGCTCCAGTTTTTGTTGGCTGAGGATATTGGGTTTTATGTAAATACAGAGTACTTGATTTATTTCTATATTGTGCTGTTTTTCCACGTGGAATTAAATTATTTTAAACTGAATCTGCTCTGTTACAAAGGCAGAGCAGCAGAGAGGGATGAATCAGACCCCAGCCACATGGAGAGGATCTTATCAGCTTGTCAAAAAAGTCTTCTCTTGTATGAGTGCTCATTATGGTACGGTCCCTATGGCTGCTCTGACATTGAAATATTCTGTGACACCAGCACACTCGGACCATGGAGTACCTTGATTGCCTCCTGTGCAGGTGGGATTGGCCATCCACGAACCTTGCCATAACACTTACCTTTCATCCTCTTTCTCTGTTCCAAGTACAGTCCTTGAATATCCATATCACAGAACTCCATAGAAAGTATGCATCAGTGTTTTCTGTTGCTCCTATAACTTAGTGCAAAGCTTAGTCAATGTGGAAGTGCCAGCTGGTTCACCTCCCCACCAAGCACAGTCTGGGGTGAGATGTCCTCTGAAATTCCCAGGGCTTGGATTGATGGTCAGGGGCACTGATCCTGCAACCATACCACTAAAGGCTACAATATTACAGATGTACATCACTTCCCTGGTGTGATCTTAGGTTGTTCTAACTCCCCTGGCAACTATTTCCAAGAAGTGAGAGGCTACTGTGATTGTGATTCTATCAGTCTGGTAGGGCACCTACCCTTGGTCCAGAAATCAGTAGTGCTGTCTCCTAGGAGCTTGGAAAAATGTTTGCTACAGATCAGGGCACAGTGGCTAGAAGTTCACAAGCTATGATTGCTGCAGCTGGAGCTTTTGTGCAACGGAATGACATTTGTACAGTCTGATATATACCCTTGGGAAATACTGTAGAGAAGTAACATACCCAGGACACTTGCTCTCTTGTCCACCTTAAACACCCATGATAACTCTATGTGTGAAAGGCAATATTCCCCATGGGTCTCAATGTTTTATTAATAAAATAAATAATAACAATCTGCTGTTTGCAGCTGCTGTTTGCCACTGTTTGCAAATTTAATATCTTCCTATTTGTAGAGAACAAGTTGTACATCACTGATCACCCAGAGGTGGGATCTCCATTCCCATTGTGGTCGAGTGGGAATTTCCAACTAGATGAGTACAAGTTGGTCTATACTGTATTTTTCAATATGTGCAAGAACTGCAATAAGTTTTCAAGCTGGAAGACTAGAGAAGACTTGTCAGCACAGAGTACCTTTGACCAGGATTTGCTGAGTTTGGATGTGACCATACGAGCCCCAGAGTATCCATGAGTGAGTCACTAGGGCACGACACTCTCCACGGCATTGTAGAATATGGATTGCCTGAGCTCAGCTGCCCTAAGCAGGGTTGTTGCTAATATCGGTAATCCACGCTGCTGGAGGTAATCTCCATTGAGAGCTTTTCTGTAGCATTCCCACGACTGCACTCAGGAAACCCGGGAAGACACTCCAAAAGAGGGATAGTGTTGCTGAGACACCCCTTGGTACTAGGGGTATTTGCAGAGACACTGCGACAACAAGGTGTGGATAAAACCAGTCTTCCCTCAGGGTAGAGCCCACTTCTTCCTTCCTGAGCCATTTACTTCCTTAGCCTCTGCTGTCATCACAAGACAGGCTGAAAGGCTGCAGACACATCTTCCCATAGCCTTGCTGATCTGGAGCTGCCATTTGAAGCTGTGCTGTCGCTGACAACCACAATCACAGATGGTTTTGGGAGACTTAAATTGATAACGATCAGAAACCAGCTCATGATAAGGAGTTACAAGGTGAGGCTTGTGTCAATCCTGAGACCCATCTGTGTTTGTACAATGCAAGCTGAACTGCAGTTCAGCTCAACCAAATGAAATACATGGCTTAGACAGTAATGCTGCTGTTGCTTATATAGACAAGGCAGTTTTATTTATTTTGATTTTTTAAGGTGTATTAGATATAAGGAAAAAATTCCTTCTGTAGGGTATTAATATTGTTTGCCTTATGACCTGTGATGTTTGTACCTTTAATCTGTATTCAAAATTACTCCTCTCTATTGATTAAGGGCCCCATCTGTCAGTCACTCTGCTCTGAAAATCCCATTGATTTCAAAGGGATTTGGTGAAGCACAGTGTTAGCTCTGAAAACCAATTTTGGCTAGATAGATAAAGTCGAATGTTGTGTGATTTCCAGTTGAAATTATGCGATTATTATGGTTCTGACTGAATAAAATAAAAGTATGAGATTAAACTGACAATGAAAATAAGGGGAATAGTATCTATTTCTGACCCTGTAACTAAAGCAAAAAGTCTTTTGTCGCCACCTGTTAGGGTATATGTACTTGGTCTAAGAACATATTTTTCCTTTGCCAGAGGAGCCTTAAGCTGAATATGTGATCCCCTAACTCAGGGTGACAGTGCAGGAAAGCTGTGAGCATGCAAAGACCTTGAAGTTCACCAGTTCTTGCACTTGCTTAGTTCTTCTTCTCCTTTTTCAGATTAAAAGATTTATTACCAGAACATTTTATTGTTGCCACATGTTTTTAAAGTTAACAGAACAGACTTTAATGGAACAATCCCCTCAAAATTTTATTAACAAAAAGACCATCACAGAACAATGTCATGGTTGGGATGGACACATGACAAGACATCCAAGAAAGTAAAGAATAGATCCCCTTTATTTTTAGCACAACTACTTTATATATCACTGCTAAGTGTACATGCATTAACATTATTGGTGCTTACTACATGCAAACAAACACTTATTGGCCACAGTGGCAACTTTCTGTCTCTGTACTGATTCATCCATCTTGTTATTCGTTATCTTGTAGTTTTCTGAGTTCTCACAGCACTTGCAAGTTGTTTACAATTCTCTAGCTCAGGGCTCAACTTCTATGAGTACGCAATTATTTCATCAAGACCAACTTTTTCTTGCTCTCCCAAGAGGTTTGTCGATTCACTATAGTCCCCCACAGAACAACATCTCACAGGTACGATTTCAATACATCTCACTATAGAGTAATTAAATTTTTCTAACACAGCATCTTTTTAATTTGAGTTCTTTTTTTTCCCCCCCAACAATTGGCTTATATATACATTCATCCGGAGAGTTCCTCTCATACTTACCATTACTGTGCCAAAGGATAAGAAAGTGTCTTATATTGTAGAGAAGTGCATCTGGCATTGATCTGCTTAGGTTGTTTTTTAAGTTAGTGGTAATGCAATGACAAGCCTTCTAGAGAGATGATGAATGCAATGTAATGTGTTTGAACATTAATTTTTTGTATAGAACCTAATTAAAAAACCCAACGTACTTCTATTCAAATACCTCTATAAGATAACGCCAGTCACTACTGTTAAATATCTGTTTTGTTTTTCTTTGCTTACTCATGCATTTATTCAACACTTGCTATAGCAGTTTATCTAAAATTAGGTCCAAAGTAATTTAGGCAGGCATACCTTATGTGAGAGATTCTGTAGAAGACTTTAAATCATAGTGACAGACATTAGAAATGTCTTAAAGGAAAAATATTTCTGGACAATTTTAGGCCTAACAATAGAACTTTTAAAAAGATTAAAAATATCCACATTGTGTATAGATATTTGAATGGTCCTTACTTTCAGGAAATTACAGTGTATAAAAGCTTGAAGGCCCTGTATAGCTCCTGTTTTGTATATAGTAGCCTTGCTCGTACTTTAACTAAAACTAAACTTGTCAGCAGATAATTTAAGCTATTTGGAGTTTCCAAACTCTTGACCTCTTCCACTTTGCATTCAGCACTACTCAGAAATAATTCAGTAGTCAAGGACATGATGCTCTGTGCTCAGCTTTTAGCTTAAAAAACATCCGGCTTTTCAG
The DNA here is from genome assembly GCA_013396735.1 of Grallaria varia. Lineage (NCBI taxonomy): Eukaryota > Metazoa > Chordata > Aves > Passeriformes > Formicariidae > Grallaria > Grallaria varia. The sequence goes on along the minus strand of VWZG01005495.1, from coordinate 137,760 downwards.
CACCTTCTGTATACACCGGAAAAGGTGGGCTTCTCTGGCGTGGCCTTAAGGACCTCACTTAACAAGTACTGGTTGAAGGTCCATGAATTCTGAAGGTGAAAATTAGACTTTTCAGTCTCTGTTTCAGCATCAAAGTGCTCAGAGTCGGGTGTTCAGGACTTTGTCTAGAGCAACTCAATAAATAAAAAGTTTTGTGTTTTCTCTTACATCAGCCTTTCTTCTGGTTTTGTCCATTCATGTCACCTCTTCTCTGCCTGCCCTCATCTGCAGAAGGTGCTGTGAAGATAAAATTTCTGGGGATGATGGTTGCACATCATGTGTTCTGTCAGGGTTTTATAGTTGTGGTACATATTTCCAGTTCATCTTTATCCAGCCTGGCAATTATATCAGGGATCTGCATTTCTGCTCCATGTATTTTTTGCATATATTTTGAGTATTTGAATTATTTTATTGCAGTTGCAGTAAAATAATTATAATTAATTTTTAATTTAATTTATTTTATACACATTATTAAAAAGTACTGCATTGCAGACAGTTAGATAAAGACAGTATTTATTACAGAGGAAAGAAATGTTCACATATAATATGTATACAGTTTATAAGTAATAAATAACACAATATGCACCTGTATTTTCAGCCAGTCTTTGTGTTGGTACCTTACGTCTTTGAGATTTATGAGGTGCTGCCTGTATCACAGTTTGTACAGAGCTGTTCTCAGTCCCTGCGTGGCTCTGTGTAGAATTTTCCTGTGGTAAAGCCTAGCCCACATGCTTGGCTCTCTTTTTAATGTTTTACTCTTTTATCAGGCCCTGGTGTCTAACCATTTTAACAAAAAGGGGCAGCTTCATGGGAAAAAGGTCAATAATTCAGATGCTTGAGATCACATTGTCAGGTGGTTATGTAATGGCTGACTTAACGTATTGGACCTCTCTATTTGCTGTTTTCATTATACTTAAAAAGAATTCACAATAATCCTACTTTTAATAGCACTGATGCAATTTTCCCCTCTTATTTTCTAAATAACATAAGGCCATGGAGAATTTATATTCAAGAAGTACTGTCTTATAACTTAGCAGAATCCAGTGCAAAACAAGCTAGTAGAGCAGGCTTTTAGAAATTCTTCAAATATTTTGATAGTTTTTTTCCATTTGACTATGTCTGTCTTGGACCTGAAAAAGTACACCTAAAGTAATAAACCTTCACGATGTGTTAAACTTGTTTCTTATATGTCCTTACTGTTGCTCATGTTATATCTTGCAAATATTGATTTGTACATGAATTCAAATTTGTAATGGCTGTGTTTTTTATTCGTTATCCTTTTGCTAAGTGGGAATCATAATCCAAAATCAATATGTATTTTCCAGCACATAGAAAAACATCTATTTGAACTGTGGATGATTTATAAAGTTTCCTTATTCTTATATGCAATATGTATAACATTTTTGAGTCTCGCTCTGATGTGAATGTTGTTTTTTTAAAGCGTCAGTATTATGTTAGCATTTTATTTATGTAGCTTCCCAACTTCCTACGAACAAGTTTTGTTCCTTTGGGTAAAGCATCAAAGCCTACCCGAAAGCACAGATCACTTAAGTGAGACTTCAACTAACCTGCCTAGCTCTTACTTATTATTACATGATAATGGCATGTGCTGGGAAAATAATTGAAGAACAAACAATTGTTATAGGGGAGCCCTATTTGGAACCTCAGAACTGCATCTGTCCACCTTTAATGTTGTAGGTGTGCATGGGGAAGAAACCAAGAAACACAAAGCTGTTCTTAAGAACTCTGCATCTTCGTAATACTTTTGGGGTGGGAGATCAGAAGGTAAGAGAAAACTATGTAGAAATAGCTAGCTGGCTTTAAATACAGAGAAATTCAAAGATATTTGTCCTGGGATGACAGACTGGCAAGGCCTTTGGAAAGGTCGCCTGATCTGGTTTAGAAAGCAACGAAGAGGTAAGGCTCCTTGATAGGAAGACCAGCATGCTGCAGAGGACTGAGCCCAAGGTGGAAGCACCAGCTTGGTGAACTCCAGGACACCAGCCAGGTCTTGGGCACTTTGTCTACTCAAGGAGTCCTGCTGCCTCAAGACCACTGTGATTCCCAGGCTGGAGCCAAAGTGGTGGCTGGTGGGGGTGTGTATGTACAGGATATGCATGAGTGTATAGTGTTGTTGACTAGAAATTGCTATGCATCACTATACTCATCCTGGTTAGTAAATAAATTTTAAATCGTATAGGACAGAGAGCTGTGGCTTTGTTCTTGCGTTACCCTACACCTAAATTTTGCTGTAACACCTTTACTTTTCTGTAGTTTCACTTTGTCGTTTTAGCTTTTCATCTTCTCAGCCTTCTGCCTCTGCACTGTAATCCCTATCAGTGAGATTTAGGGTCTGATACATTTTCAGCCCTGCAATGTGTGTTAAATCTCCTGCAACAATTCAAATCATGTCTTTTCAAGATTTTGTTTTGCCTTTATTTTTCCTTAATAGGAAGCATTCATCTTGTGACTTATCTGAATGTTTCTTATCCACACCTGTGAATAAGACTATGTTTTAAATGTCAGATATTTTCTGTATTTTTAGATGTCACATTACCTTGTCTATGAGCAACGGATGCATACAGAATGAGGACTTATTTAATCTTCAGAATAACCAAAGGGCCTTGTTAAAACATGCATTATTTTCACAAATTATTCTTTTTTAAAAGCTCTTTTTTTCTTAGGAAATTTCAAATTTTTGATATCAAATTTTAGTTTTCCTTAAATACAGTTGTTCTTCTGAAAGGCTGAACACCAAAATCATTATGCTTCTTGATCTCTTACTCTTATTAGGGTTGTATTGACATGTTTTTAGTTTTTTTATTTGCTCTGATCATTTCTGTGAGCTGAGACATACAGGCAAGAAATTTCCTTCCCCACCCCGAATATTACAAGTGATTCTGTTTCTTATTCAGCCTGGTATCAACATATTCTTTTCCTAAATCTAATTCATTATGCAAATCCAATGCTCTTCTTTTTCTTCATTGTGAATTTTTTTACAGGTTTTGACAGGTTTCTGATACCTGTTTCATTCTAATCTGAAGTTAGGGTTTTGTTGAAGATTTCGGAACAGTCTATTTGTCTTAACACTCTCAAATATGAATTGATTTCTTGAATTACAATGCTTGCAAAATTTCAGTAACGTAGTATGTTAACTAGCTTGCTCTTTCTCATTCAGCTGTTGATTCTTAAATTAATCTTATATTCTGCAATGTTAAAATGAGAAAACCTGTCTTACTCGACTTCTCTTTTTAGTGTTTCCTGTTGGCTTCATAAAGACACAATTATCTTGCTTGAACTTTTTCAGTCATCTGTTGTACTCCAGGAGAGTTTCAGCCTTGTTAGATTTTCAAATTCAGGCTCCACATTGTCCAATTATTCCTCTATCACACAGTTTCTCTTGTCACTCTTTTTTTTTTCATCAGACTTTTACTCCTGATACCATGCTGTAATTATAGACAGTGATCAGAGAGAACTCTGTCTTAGAGATTATATACTCTGATGAGTTTTAAATGCAGGAATTCTTCTTAATGGATTTTGGTCAGATATCATGTGTCCCAAAACTACCAAAGATTTCTCCAGCATCTAGAGCTGACTTAATAACTTGGGTTAATTTTTAGAGTATTCTCACAGCCTTTTAAAATTATCTACAGTGTTTACTAGCCAAATCCAATAAAAGTCTAATTCACTTGGAGTTTTTTTTTTGGAACTGAGAACACAGACTTACTGTTTTCTTTTAATGTTATATCTGCAGGTGGTGGTACAGCTGCCCCCCTTTAATCCTACACTGTTAAACCTACTGGGAAAAGCCACCCAGCTCCAGAGAGGCTTTATTTCAATCCCCTGCTTTTTTGAAGAATTTCAGACTTTTTTCTTCTGATACTGGGAGAATGCTGGTAAGGTCAACCTCAATATCTTGGGCTCAGCACCATGTCAAGAGAGAAATCTGGAGGTTAGTTTGGAAGACTGAAAAATCATATTCACCTTTCTCCTCAGAGCCACGTTTTACTGGCTAATATCAATATATGCTTATAATGTGAGAAATACTTTTATATATGTTTATTAGCAGGAAAAGATATGGATGTAAAGAAAAAAGTATGAGGAATTGTGCAGCCTATATATGAAGCTGTTGCTTAAATTGATTAGGTGCCATGTCTTCTGATGAAATTGTTGGACAAGTATTTGCTGTTCACTGGAATAAATTTAGTTTGAAGAAAAAAACTCTAAATGAACTCCTTTATCCTAGCTACGTTGGAGGTAAGATTTTCCTTACAATGTGATTAAAACTAGTTTAATTTACATTCTCAATTTAGATGTATGTAATATTTAGAAAAAATTATGACTGGTGTGGAGTAAACAGTTGTCATAGAATCACAGAACGGGTAAGGTCAGAAGGGCCATCCCACAGTGGGTCTTCTGGTCCAACCTTGCTGCTCAAGTGAAGTCATCCCAGAGCGCATGGCATATCATTGTGTCCAGGCCATTCTTGAATATCTCCGGTGACAAAGACCCCATAACCTCTCTGGACAATCTGCTCCGGTGCATGGCCACCCACACAGTAAAGAAGTTCTTTCTCATGTTCAGGTGGAACTACTTGTGAATCAGTTTCTGCTCATTGCCTCTTGTCCTATTGCTGGGCACCACCAAGAAGAGCATGGCTCCACCCTTTAGATATTTACGCACATTATTAAGGTCCTCTCCCAGCCACCTCGTCATGAGGTTATCATCTATTTTAACACAAAATTTCCAAACAAAGTTAATTTGCATATAGCCAGATTCATGGTGCTGAAAGTACCAAAACATTCTTCCATATATCAGTTTTGCAAGACACCAGAAAAATTATGCTATAATTGCTAGGTAACTAAACAGTTATGTGTATGTAATTATATTGTAATTTTTACCTACATATGTATACAGAATGTACTGTGATATTACATGCAACTAAATAATTTATTCTACAATTACCTCATCGGTTTATATAGCCTGTGAAGTGCCAGCACAGAAATTACCAAATAATATGGATTTAAAAAAAACCCAAACAAACAAGAAAATTTTGTAACAGTCAAGAACGGTAAAAACGGTTCTTGAAAACTGAAGTCAGTTTTTAATTTTTCTTTGCCAACTGTTTTTTGTCAAGAGTTTGTTTCCTGAAAGTTTTGAAATATAACTGGAATAACACTGAAGTAACAGGAGAGTCCATTTAAAGAAACAACAAAATACACACTTGTCAATATACAAAGGAGAATATGAGAACTGAATAGAGTGAGATCTATTAGTCTGTGTAATTTTTCCCCAGTGAGCACATAGTACATTTAAAATTAAATATATCTGAGGAAATAGAAGCCTTTCTGTAGGCAACAATTTTATGTGCTATATGGAAGAGGCAGACAAATAAATGAAATAAATGTACTTTTTTCTTCTTCAAAGTAAGTATAGCAATTTTATCCCTCATACAGCCCTGTATCAGAGAGCACATTAGGACTGTGATTTTGTGAATATGGGTTTGTGAAGTTCAAATTCTTGACTATATTTGGTAAAATTATATTAATTTTATATTATATTAAAAAACAAATCCACCCAAGTAGTAGTTTTGGAAGGTTACATAGTTAAATGGGTAGAGGAGAGGATACGGATAGCAATATTAGCAGTTCTTTCATTTCTTTTGAGAAGAAATGTGAGGGATCTGTACACAAACTTTGCAGTCCTGTCATCATCAGCTTAACTAACTAGTCATCTTCTGCAGGGAAGTGGAAATTCTCTACTGTAGTATTTTCCCCTTGTTTGCTTGTGTTTCCTCTGGCTTGTCTGATTTGCACACCAGCCAAGCTGCTGTTAATGAAACCAAGGGGACTAACCATAGGGAAAGCAGTCTTACTGTCCAGGCCTAATTTCCTGCTAGGGGTACTAAACAAGAAGGTTTCTCTGCTGTTTTACCCTTGTACATAGTTTTCACACTCTGTTCTGCCTTCTTTTCTCGTTCTGCTGATACCCTCCTTATCAGCGTTTTCATGGATCTATTTCTTAACGAAAGTAGAGAGGAAAAAGACTCTCTTCATATATTGGCACAAAAGAAAAAGTTTTTGTAAGTTGGTCTCCAGAAAGGAAACAATTCCTGCCTATTTGACTCTTCAACTCATGCTAGTATCAGAGATTCTGAAGCTTTAAGTATTACATGCAGTGTAAACTGGGACTTTTCCTTCAGGGGAAGTCACAGTTGATTGAAAACAACAGTATAATTTAACACACCAAGTAAAGGCTTTTGCTTTCATTTTCAAATACATTTTTGAGGAAAGTGAATTTGATTTAGAAAAACGATTTTTTTGAAACTTATTACAGTTTTTATGTTTGCAGTCTGTTAACTTTGCATGGACAAAATGCATTGCAATGTCTACCTTCAGCTTTCTAAATTCAGTTTGAATGATAAAAAAAATACTGTACTCTAGACTTAAAAATGTATACTATGAAGCAGTTTCAAATAAAAGTATGAAAACACCAAGGATAAACTAGATTTGTTTCTAGCTCTGACAGCTGGAAAACAAAATATAGCCAATGTAAAATGTTTTCAAGACTTAACAAAGAAAATAGACCTCTGAGCTGGTTAAAACTAGCTACAATTCCCTAGCGAGGCTCTCAGCTTCAGACTTTTCTAATATATTTTCTTTTCATTAATGCCCATGTTCTCCAAGCTCTCCCTGATTTGTGGGAAATTTCCTTTGGTAGATACTGTTTGCCATGGATGAGATAGTGAGCAGTGTCATCACTTCAAAAAATTGTGGATGAAGGGATAGAGGATATGAACTGGGAGATATTAAATGGGTAAGTAGACAGGTCCTTCTCTCCTTAATCAGCAGTATTTACGCTTGAAACGAAGGGAATTTTGTGATAGTGGGGCTGAAGTGAGATGGTTTGGTCAAAGCACATCCTTTAAGCCTCTTCGCTAGCTGGAGATGTTCAGAGCTTTCTTTCTACTGGTTTTTTTTCTATCAGCAAATATAGAATAATGACCTTTGATTTAAATAGATAGCGGTTCTTGATTTAAAGAGATGACAATCTGCTAAAAGGCAAAATTTTGAAGGATAATCAGGCAATACAAGCCAAGAAAACCCTCCTCAGGAACAAGATAGAAGTAACTGATGACCTAAGAGAACTGTTTATTTTCTCCTAGAAATCAATTTATGATTGGATTAATGTCACAGTCATGCAGAGACAATTATACTATCATTCTTATTAATGAGCCACATTCTTTATATTTTAATATCTTGCTCTAATTATTTTAAGAAAATGAAGACCATGTATTGGCTGGTTAGATTACTTACCTTATCTCTCATCACACTCTGCATTTCAGAAGATAAGGACTGAATAATATGATTACAGTAGTTATTTCTAAGTCAGAGGGAGTGTGTAGTCAAAAAGTAAGCATCTAATCTTCATAGCTAGGAAAGTTAAGGTGGGTAAAATCAAGTATCTTCTTTTTCCCATGCTCAAAGGTACAGTCTGGTTCAAAAACTGTATTAGAAATGAAGTAGTTCACTAGTCTGTGATAGTGTTTTGTCCTCAAAAAGCTGCAAGCAGGTGACTTTTGCTGCCTCACTTGGCTCTAATCCATCCTCTCATGGCTGTCATGTTAGGCTGGTGAAGTCCAGAAGCCAAAAATATTCAGTATCAGACCAAAAGGTAAAGTTGCTCTCTCTGAGCAAAAATACCTTGGATCTCAATCAAAAGACAAATTCAACTGTATATTTGAGGAAGATGTGCCCTGCTGCCTTGGAAAATCCCTACGAACAGACCAGTCCTCAATTTCCAATAAATCAGAACTCCACTTTAAGGTTTTAAAGCGAGCCTTTGACATTAGGGGCTGCTGATATTACCTCTTATCTCTCCAAATTCAGATTTGGCTCTGCTAAAAGATTCAGTGACAAGGATAAAAGATAGAATTTTCATGCCATACAAATGTAGGTAGAGCTGGCTGAAGGTATAAGCAGGGAGCATAGGGTTAAATACCTCTTTTCCAGAAGATATTGCTACCAAGGAGGCAGTTGTTTTTCACTAAGGAAATTTTCCTGCCTGGAATGAGACTTCCTTCCTAGACACAGGTTTGGGATGTGTTCTCTGCGTGCATTCCACAGGGGGTTACTCCCTGGGCACAAGGGCGATAGCACTCACAGATGTGCTGTAAGGCCTTGGCAGCCAAGAGGGCAGCCGAAGCAGGGAAAGCGATGATAAAGCCTCAGGAATGAATGAAAGCCTTTGACTTTTGCCTTTGCTCTGAGGCCCAGTGCTGCCCATACAGCATCATTAGGATCTGTAAGTTTTCAGTGTCCTCACCTCTGAAATAAACCCTTTCAATCCTTTCCACTGTTTTGCCATTCTTTGGGGCAATAGCTGCGTATGTTTTGTTTTACAGGGAGCTGCACAGAGAAGGCAGTCATAGGGTGGCTGTACAGTTACAACCAGTTTATTGGCCCTTTCTGGTGGATGACTAGAAATCGTGCATATAACAGATACTGATATTTGAAGAGGGGTTTGTGTTGTTTGGATTGCTTCAAGGGAAGAAAGGGATATCCCAGAAGCCATATATTTTGCTCCTGCACCTCCTTTTGTCTCTCCATGGCACAAGAGCAGTACACTGGCTGTGTGGGATCTTCCCTTTGCTTCCTGGCTTTCTATTGCCTACTCAGGGCCAATCCTTTATCATTGATATAACAAGATTAAGGAGGCCTCAGAAGGCTCTAAGATTAGGTTGGCCAATAATGTGAATAAAAAGAGTAACCCTCTGGGGATGAAATCTAAAGTTTCTTCTTGTCTACAGAGATAGCTCAACAGTTCAAAAAAAGCTACCCAGACACAGCAAGGACAAAAGCAATTTTTAAAATGTCATATTTTTATGTAGAAATCAGAGAAGAATACAAGTTGCAGCAAGAGATCACAGGCCTTCATGTGAAATTTCAGAACTACTGTGTTGTTTTAGTCGTTGTATTTTGATAGAATTCACAATCGGTAGACAGAGTGAGTGGTGAGCTGTGATATAGGGACATAAAGACATTGACTGGATACAGACCAATCCAAAATGCAGAGCATTTCATTAGAAAATAAATCCCCTCTATATAGTTTAAAATCATATTTGCTTACAATTTTATACTGACTTGAACTTATTGTGGCTGTGTAACAACCCAGACCTTGCCAACAAAATGGTTTAGTTTCACCATAGAAGGGGAAATTTCTGGGTAAACAGAAAAGCATTTTATTACTGTGGAACTGTTACACCCAGACTGAACATTGAATAATTGTTCAAAATATTTTTTTCCTCTCTCTCTCCAATAAAGCACATTACAGTTGACAGGGAGATGGAGGACCAGCCTGCTGGATGGAGTGACTGTAGGTGTTGACAGGTTCACATTTCTTCCCAGGCGTGACAAAATCAATATGCTATTTCCCGTTCTTAAATATGACCCAGAAAAGGCAATGTATTATCAAGAAGCTTCTAGATGCAGAGGGAAGTAAATAAAACAATCCTACTGTATTTCACTATCCATAACCTTTGCAGGCATTTCAGGGAGTATCCACACAGTACCAGTGGAGTGCCATGCAGAGAGAAGGCTCTGAATGATACTGTCAAGTACTGACCACACTGTACTGTGGTACTGTGGCTTGGCTAATTAGCTGTGTGGAGAAGCTGGGTGCATTTGCAACACTACCCTGTCACACAACTGTCTGTCTGCTGCTTAGGGTACCCAAGCCACCTTGTTCAGACACCTTTTAAAATGTCCACACCCATCAAAGGCAGTAAGCAATATCAATGTTAATTACTTAAGCTTGAGTGAAGCTCCCTGTAGACATTGGTGAAGCTCCCTGTAAACATCTGTGAAGCTATATCATTACCCTTCTTCAAATCCCTCACTAAAGCTCTCCTTTGCAATCATGCCTACAAAAAGCTTGTCAAAAATTAATCTCTGGGTGTGCTGAGATAACTGCTCGTCATGTTGGTTCAGACGTCCCACTGGCTCCATATATTTTCCCTCTTCATCCCTGTCTTGGCTTGTGTTATTCAAGTGATTCAAGATCTATGGGACTGCGGACCACCTTTAATTCACTGGATTATCATCCCACAGGGAAATACCTTTTTGTGTTTCCTGAAAAATCGGAAAGTGTCAGAAAATTGGAGTGTCGGAAGAATGGTTCACAGAATAGAGGATGCTTCACACAACTCTGCTTAGTTAACTATGAAAATGACTGAGAGACAACATAACTAGCGTAAGCATGGTTTCTTCAGAGGCAGAATAGACAAAGAGCTCTTTAATCGAGTAGAGAAAGACAGAAACAAGAAGTAATGGCTAGCAGTTAAAACCCAAGTTCTTATTAGAAATAAACTACCTATTTTTAATAGGGTGGTCAACAAGTGGAACAAAGTGGTTAAAAGCTCAAGAGCTTCTGTCTCTTGATATCAGGAGAGAATGCTGCTCAGAATTGTCTGCACTCTCCAGCCCAGGTAATGCATTGCCAGACTTCACATTAATACAACAGCTACTGATATGTATATAGAAGGTCAGTCCAGAATATATTCTCTAGTCCCATCTCATTTTATGAGCCTGCAAAAAGGGGGCAACAGCAATGTGAGGACTATAAAGAAGCCAGAGACACCTAGACAGTTTGTCCCATCCATGAGTAGTGTAAAGCAAAATATACGCAGCTTTGCCAAAAAATGGCAAAGTGGTGGAAATTATTCAAAAAGGTTAATTTTGGAGGCAAGGATGCCAAAAACTTACAAAACCTCAGAGTGCTGCGAGAGAGCACTGGGCCTCAGGGAAAGGCAGATCCTGCGGTCTTCCAGGACTTTTTTATCTTCCCTCTGTCCTCCCCTGCCCTCTCTGGCCAAGGAGGCCTTGTACATGTCTTCAAACATTATCTGTCCTGCAGACCAGAAAGAGAGAGTGCTCGCTCACAGCCCTCTCTGCAACTTTCTCTGAAACGCAGAAGGAAAAGATAAAAAAACTATCTAAGCCTCTTGAGAGAGGCACTTCGCAGGCAGGAAAGGATTCCTAAGTGAAAACAAGTTCTAGCTTCCTGCTGCAAATTCTTCCGAAAGCAGATCTATCCCTACCGTAGAAAGACAAATGATATGTCTGTGTGCAGTTTTGCTTACCTATTTAAAGTTGTTGGGTTTCCTTTCTTTCTGATTTCAAGTGTTATATTGGCTGAGTAATACAGCCAACATATCTGCAATGAGGAAAGAGTAAAGTAAGAAAGCTAGCTTATTACTTCCAAAACTCACAAATCTATATACCCGGTGTTGTTCTAAATTATTTATCATATCTATTAGTATGGCAGAGGAAGGTTTGTAAAGTGCAAATGAGCCAATTGCTATGGTTTTTATATGCAAAAGAAAATACCTAGAAGAGTAGTGAAATATCTAAATTTAAACAGTTTATAGTCAGGTTAGTAAAATAGCTTGCACCAGCCTCCCTAAGCAGATTTTTTGGTCTTTAAAGACTAAAAATCTTTCAGAAAGTTTCTTTCCCCCCACCATTGTGCATGTTGCTTATAGACAGTGACAGTTATTTGCTTCAATTAGTCAACACCACAAATATTTGAAATGCACAATTTACGTGCAGAGGACATCTTACCATATTCTTCACACAGCCAGCCCTGGATTGTGTGAAAGCTTAGATGGCATCACTGAACTATTTAGTAAAGCAGTGACCTTATCAGAGGTGTGCATTTACACTATAAGTTCAGAATTAAAAGAACTGCAAAGGTAATGAGAAAGTGGTTACTCCAGCTTACGCATTGAATTCTCCAAGGATTCTTCTATGTGCAGCAGTAATATTGCAGATGGGTAACTCCTTCATTTCTTCTTTGGAGCTCCTAATAAAGCCAAGATTGAAAAGCAGTTCTGAAAGAGAAGAAAATATTTGTGCAATTAATTGGATTTTCTTAGAGAGTCAAACACATCCCTTATGCGCGTGAAAGAAACATACTCAGATACAGACTAATAGTAACAAATTAAAATAACATGCCACATGTGCTTAATGAAAAACACTGATGTAGTACTGTATTTCAGTCATTCTGAATACCTTTTCGCACTCATCCTTTACTGTGAAAGAAGAAAAAAAACACGTCCAGATCAACAGCACTCTTTTTTTTTGGTGGATAAGTGATGCCTTCTCAAAAAAATCACAGACATGAACAAGAATTTAAGAACAAAGCCGTAGGATGGAGACTAACAGAAATAAGATTTTGACAAAATGAAGTCAGTCTTGACATTAGTTACTAGACTAAAAATGTCAAGACTGTTTTCTCTGATTTATATCAGTCTTGAATTTCACTTAGCTAGGTGCAGCTCTCCTCACCTCTGTTTCCAATCAGACCAGTGTCTAGTAATTGCTACTGCTATTTTGCTTATCCGCTAAATTATATATAACTTGGATCAGGCTCCAGTAGAACTATAGATAAAGGACAAATTAATTGTAGAAAATCAATGGATTATAGACTACAAAATAAAATAGGACTCTCAGTGTGCAAAGTTGTTTGTTTTGTTTGGTTTGGCTTTTATTGCTTAATTTATTACTTCTTGCTTTTCAAACAGAAGGCATAGTAATTTCCCTATAAACATGCTGATCAATATTTAGATAAAGGACTGAATATAGTTTTATCAAACTTTATAGGGCTATAAAATGGGTTTGAGTAAAAAGTTGAGACATGAAAATAGTAAACAAGAACTGTCACAATAATTACATACAGGCTGAAGACTGCTTCCTTCCACAGTCCCCAGACTACTAAAAGACACTTTTGCAAGGAATGAAGAGTAGGGTTAGTATTGATTCATCTACTGCTACTTTCATTTGTCCTTTCAATTAAGGCTTATGGATAAATGAACTCTGCTTTAAAAAACATGAAATTGTGATAGGCCCCAAAAGATTGATTTCCTGGAATTGGTTTACCTAAGCCTTTGCCTGATTGATTTGCCCATGGCTCTCTGCTTTTCTTCCAGCCCAGGCCTCCTCTTGTAGATGAGATGGGAACTAGTCAATACCTGTGTCCCTTCAAATTCTGTTTATAATGCCTTCATCAGAAAGGAGAGAGTCTGGGAAGAAGCTACAAAACAGAAGCACCCCTGTAGCTAGTGAAATAACTTATTTTCTGAATCCTCCCAAACCACCACAGGTTTAAGGCAATCTGTAGCTCGGGAAAAATCAAAGCTCTTGGGTTTCTGCATGGACTGGGAATTGACTGCAAAAGACATGCCAAGAAGTAAATGATGCAGGCATTTCATTTCTAGATCTTACTGCTATGGGCTTTACCACCGAAAACAGTTTTTGCACCTCCTTAAAGGAGTTCTTCCATTGTACTGAACATAATCTAAACATCTAAAATTATAAGAGACATCCCAAATCTTGTCTAGTGCTGCTTACCTCTTCATGGACTTTATTTTCTTATCATGCAATTTCATGTATGATTAAACTACATCCTCTTATATTGACAGTTTTCTTATTCTTCTCTGAGAAATTTTTCCTTCATCCAAAATACTCCTTTCAAGAACTTTTCTCCTTCCTATTCTTCTCCTCTCCAATTCTCTTTCCTGATTCTTCTATAAATGGAGGGAATAATTTTTGACACAGCTGACTTTTTTTTTAAATTTATTTGGTATTTAGACAGTGATTCAGAAAATTATCATTAACCTTTGGAAGTTTTAAACCTTTGATATTTGAAAAGTCATATTTTACTAGCCTAAGAAAGAAACCAAATCTTAAGGACGGATAGGCAATGCAAAGCAAATCACGGACCTGGAGTAAGACTGATAAAAGAGAAAGCATAGGCTTAAAAGTAGGCTATGTGGTGTTGATAAAGTCATTGCTGAATTATCGTTTTGTCTCCAGCAGTTACTTTAAAATCAAATCTTTTAAGTAAGATGGGATCAAATTCTAATCCTTCCTCCCTCAAATCTGAGCAATTGCCATTGAAATCATCCTTCCCTATATCTGACAGAATTTGACACTTTCTTTTCAAGTGAAGCTGGGAATCCTACTTCACTGAAGGTAGGGATTCCTATTTATAAAACAGGAATCTTTATCTTCCTTTCAGCCAGTAATAGTTATAGGTAGGTCTCCCTGATGTACCAGAGCACAGCATGAAATCCATTACCTGTGTTAATATTGCCTTTTTTTTTTAAGCCTACCGGCATTTCGGCAGCAAAATCTAAACCATTCAGACTGAATAAGCAGTTTTATTATATCTATTCTATGCAAAATATAGACATTTTATTGTAATCCAGGAATATTGTCCTCTTTCTTTTAAATTACATATATGTATACATACACATGCATGTATGTATGTATGTATGCGTGCATGTATAAAGTGAGCTTAAAGTGAAATAAACACACAGAGGGTTTTTTTATATTTCATAATTTATCTTTCATCACTGAAATAATTTCAAACCACGGCTACTCCTGGCTCAGGTTTGTCTTCAATTCTTTGGGTATCACCTGTTTCATTTGTGTTCATCAGTTGTCATTTTTTATAGATAGATATTCAATTTAAATGACTGACATCTATCTGTGTCCTCATGGTAGTGTTTGACTGGCACAGATTGCACCACTGATAATATCTGCACATAGAATATTAAGTCTGAGGAAATGAAGGAAACAGCAACTACATGAATTGGAGAAAATATATCCACAAAATGACAGCACCATAAAGCGAGTTAAAAAGGATTCGTAGCTTCACAACAAATGCAAAGCTAATAGGGGCCTTTTAAAAATAGGTATGAGAGCAAAAAACAAATAAAAACCCAAGCCACATAAAGTATCAGCCTGTCTGCAGGGGGAATTCAAGTACTGCAGGTAGGTAGAGTATTTTGAAAAGAAATTATAGAGTCAAATTATAGAAATATGCCAGAGATTCTTGATAAGAGACAAGACAAACAATGATTGTTCATTGTGCATGATTTCAAACACACATAGATCTGCTCCTGCAGTCAGAAATATGTTGCCATGATCACCTGTAAAGCTGTGTTTGTCATGGAAATCCTCAGCCCATCACTCCAGTATGCAGTTTCCTTTACCTGAGACTCACATAGCACTTGCACTATGAATTTTTCCATTCACAGTATCTGCAGCAAAAGGACAGCTGAATCAACAAACTGATTTTCACAGCCATTGTTCCTTCTTATTTCATTTGCTTGGTGGTTTTCACACTTGTAATTTCCATAACTACAAGACGAAAGAAATTACAGTCACACAATGAATGTTTGAGATGGACAGTAGTAAGTGGTAGTATTATGTTCACAGATCCTTGACATCTCTCAGTGTTACTGCAATCACAGAGACAAATATTGGCTTTTCCTACAGTGATAAGCCAATCATGGCACTCTTACCTAATAATGAAAAAAACATGCAATGGGAAAATTACTAATGTTTTCCACAAAAACGAATGGAAATGAGAAAACCTGATTCCATCTATCACTGCCTTTTTAGAATTAATAGCTCTATTCAGTGTATTTTTAATGTGATTCTACTAAACTTAAAACATACAATCATTTCTATATTATTGTTATCTTTACATTGCTTGATGTATATTAGGGATGCAGTGTGTGGTTTGCTGGAAATGCAGCATCTGCAAAACAAACCCCTCTGGATCTCAGCTCACAAGGTTCCCTGTAACAGTGTCGACTCGTGTCATTCCTCCTGTTAATGATATTGTACACAGCAAGACTTTGAAATCACTGAATGACATTCATGCCATCAGTCCAGTGGGGAATTTGTAGTAGACCATGCTCAGGAACAAAAGCAGTTGCTGAAACCTTCTAAGTAATGTTCGGAACCAGAACATGGTGTAGTTTTGTTCAGATCGCAGACACAATATGGTAGCTTTTCTGACATGAGGTAGCTCTAGGAAAATGATGAGTTTTCTTAGGTTTTGAGAGTTTTGTTTGGTTTGTTTCTTTGTTCTTTCTGGAGGTGAACTAGAAATTCTCTTTTTTTTGTTGTTTATTTTCAGCTCAGGTTGAATTATTAAACTAAATTAAACTAAATTAATTTTCTTTTCTTTTGTGAGGGAGGATCTAGCAAAACAAAAAGCAGAACAAAATTAATTTGCACATGGATGCAAAAGAAAATTGAATAGCTACAGGGTTTTTTTTTTTTGTTTTTTTTTTTGGCAAATATTCCCATTTAAAAAAAATAAATCTAAGCAACACCATTCATGAACTGAAAGAAGATCCCTGAAAGCACATTTGCCTCTGTGATAAACCCTCTAGAGAAGAGTTTGAGTGTGCTCCCAAAAAAGCATTTCTATTTTTATCCAAACATTACAGCCTTGAAACAATACTAGAAAAAAAGTGAAAAACTATAAACCTGTTCCAGATTCATTCCAGATATGGATACCAGGATTAGAAGTATAACCCCAAATCTATTTTTCTGAGATCAATAAAATGTATTTTGAGTCAAGGCTCTGGATTGAGAACTTCATTTAACACTAAGATCTGCAACAGTCCTTTGCATATTTTATCTGGACTTTCATGATTCCAACTCCATGGCTGTAGTTGAGGATTCCTTACTGATAACACCAAGAAATCAAACTTGTTTGAGGAACTCTGTAAGATCTTTGCTGGAGCTTCAGATTTCCATAGCAAGATGTGAAATATTTCAACATAAAAGGTTGCCTTCAGGTTAACAGAAGTGAAAATGTTTATGTTTTCCTTCCCCATATTACTGTAGCCCTTTTGCTCATATCTTTGTCTCTCTCAAAGTTTCCGAATTTCTGTCTTTCCTAAACCATGACTGCCCTTCTTCCTATCTCTTCCATAGCTTTCTTTCATGCTTGCCTTTACATTACTTCCACATCAGTACATTTTTTTCACAGAAGGAAGGACAAAAAACACCCTCTTATTTTTTTCAGTCTGTTTCTTAGCTTTAAGGTTTTGGCTGATGCTGAGCAGCGTGGCCAGCCTGAAATCAAGAGAGAGGCAGGGTGTCTTGGCAGATGTTGCTACAGCCAAGGGTCAGAGCCAGTGCAGGTGCAGAAGGGAGTATGGCAAAGTCTGGTGGCAGCTATCCCCTTCTGCAATGGTCCTGGGGCACTGCCTGGGAAGAGGGACTTGTTTGTCTCAGTTCTGTAAGATTTCCATAGGTAGGCTGCAAGTCTCTTTCCTTGGTTATTGGGATAAGAGCTCATCAAGCAGATTACATTTATTTATTTATTTATTTATTACTAGCTAAGATTTAGATGAAATTTAAAATTCTGACCTTACAGAGACCCTTGGAAATCAAGAAAGGTTCTGTGAGAAGCAGCAAAGCCCCACAGTGTGAATGCAATGTGGGCTGGAAGGCAGTTGGGTACAGTTGAGACAGCATAAGATGGATTCGTCTTCAGCAGGAGGGGAACCAGACTGGTAGATCAGAAGTCCACTCTTCAGCAGGTGTACCAGCACAGATGTGTCAAGAATATATGTAGATGTTTCTGGTCTAAAACCCTTCAACACTTCCCTGTATTCCTACCAGTTAAAACAATGCATAAATGCATGAAAATCATCTACCTCATTGTCTCAACAGGTAGAAATGATGTAATGAACAGGAAGCTTTTTCATTTTACATTTACCTGGATTAAAAAAACGAGAATAGAATAGTGAAAAGGAAGTGCAGCCTTTAATCTTGTTTCCTTATTTCTGAGTTGTCATTGGGGAAAGAAAGAAACCGCATGGTCTCTGTAATGCAATTGCAAAAAGTATCACTGAGATGGTAAATTTTAGTGACAGACAAGAGGGCGTTGAAAGGAAAGAAGCTTAACTACCAGAATGATAAATACCTTTTAAAATACACTTTTTAAAATGTAAGAAAAACAGACAGGGAGAACGTAAAGGAAAATCTGGGAGTGTGGAAATTTTTTTTTAGTATTCATTTAATAAAAACATTCCCTATATCTTGCTTGTTACACTTGGTTCCACTTTCTGTTCTATTTGCAAAACTCAAACCCATCAGAAAGCTGAAGGGGAAAGAAGGATTTATAAATTAGTGTATGTCTCCAAATGATTAATGTAGCAGTCATGTTCTCGCTCATCAGTTCAAGACCACTTGCACATTTATAGAAATTGGGCATGAGGTGCGCTGAAGCATATTAAAATCACTTCTTCTACTACTTTTGTACTGAATAATTGTTCCTGTTCTTACTTTTGTACCACTTAAATGGGAAGGAAGGCAATTTAGCCACTATCGCATACAGCCTGAGGCAAATGTGTCATATAAGCATCACTCAGAAAGGTATTTTAAGATACCTATTTATTTTCCTTTAATACAGCTTAAAGACAGCATTTAGGAAAATGCATTGTTTTCTACATTTTTTTGCCTGCCTACTCTTGACTATTCTCTGTCTAAGACAGATAGTACATTACCTATCCAAGAATCAAGGAGATGGAGATTAATATTTCCTATTAGGCCACATATCTCCCTCAAAAATCAGGTTTATTTCTTACTGAACAGATTATAACATTTTTCGAGATGTTGCATGAAGGTAGAGCCAACTTTTTTGTCTCTTTCAGTTCATCTGCAAGCCAGATTCTCAACTCCTCTGCAGCATTTCTCACTAGAGGAACACCACTGACCTCCTAGAAACTTGAACCAGTTTCAGTTCAATTATGTTACGCTCCCTTTGAAATATAAGCAACTAGAAATGCTTTATTTTGTAAATAGTGGAGATGATATTACTACCTGTCACTCTTTGGTTACACCCATGCTGCCAGAGTCCGGCTGTGCCTGAGAAGAAACAGTCAGTAAAGATGGGATTTAATGAACCTAAACAACTTTGCTGGACCTACATGATTAATCTCTCCAATGACCACTCCTAAAGCCTGAGTAGGGGAACAACAACCTCACAGAATCACACAACAGCTGAGACTGACGATCTTTCAGTCTGACGTCCTGCTCAAAACAGGATCATCTAGACCAGGTTGCATGTGACTGGTTCCAGGCTGTGTTTGAATAAGGACAGGGACTTCACGACCTCGCTGAGAAACCTGTTCAAGCACTTACCCGTGCTCAGAGTGAAAAAAAATTCTGCTAATCTTTAAGTTAAATGTTCTGTGTTTCAGTTTGTGGCCACTGCCTCTTGTCCTGTCACTGGGCACCACTAAACTATGTCTGGGGCCAGCTTACCTATTCCCTGCCTCCATCAGACATACATGTCCTAACACAGATCCCCAGCTCCATATAACAGCAAGCCCGTGTTTCCCCTCTTTTCCCTTTGGCTGCTGATAGACCTATAGAAACCCTCCATGGCCCTTGCCAGACTTGGCTCTGGAATTTTTAGCTCCAGTTATTTGCCTGGTGGGATATTAGGATTCTGGGTAGACATGAAAAAGCCAGTGTCCTTAAAACTCAGTATGCTTCCCAAAGAGAAAATAAAACCAACAATGGTTTCAGCTATCATGTATTCTAGGCAGGAGGCTAGGTTGAACTTTAATTAAAATCAGGACATTTGTCCTCAGAGTGCTATCAGAAATAGATCTATATTGTTCATTGCCCAAGTTGAGGTTCATCAAAGAAGTATGAGTAAAATAAGATAGACCTGAAATAAAATAATAGAAGAGATGAAAAGAATGAATTTCCTATCAAGGTTTCTCTTTCAGCATTTCTCAAAAAAAAAAAAAAAAAAAAAAAAGAAAAAAAAAAAA
>VWZG01005495.1:101031-118027 GCA_013396735.1 Grallaria varia | reverse complement strand
AAAGGCAAAAAAAAAAGCTTTCCACAGTGAGGCTATTTAAAGGTTGTGCTGCTACAATAAAGGGAGTGCTAGTTCCAGAATGACTTCCTCTTTTAAGTGTAAAGAATGTTAAACAGGAAAGACTTAGCCAAGAATTATATTTCTTCTATTCATTAATTTATTTCTGTTAATAATTCCTTTAAAAGTAACAATAAGTTATTTTAATTCTGTGTGAATTTCATTTTACAATAACTGCTCTATTTAGGAAGGATATTTCAGGGAGGATTTTTGCCTCCATAGCTTGAGAAAAAAAGATAATTTCAACAAAAAAAAGAGGATAAATGTATGTACAGATAGAAGACACATTATAGTGCATATATTCTCTCTCCGTATCTTGTATACACACTATATATGGCCTCACTGGATCATCCAGTTTAAAACTAGAATTTTGGTTTAAATTCTGCTAGCAGCTTTATGTAACAGTTGTTATTAATTTTTTCTGTGTTTTTTTTTTTTTTTTTACCCTGTTTTTTATCTTTTTTATATTTTACCTGCTGGAGATGGATAATTTATATAAATTTGACAGTAATCACCAAAGCCATTTTACAGCAGCAGAAATTTTGGCCCTCACACTGCAAAATCTTTAATCAAATGGAAAGGCTGACCCTCGGCAATTCTTTGTTCTGATTACTTTTGCAGCTGCACCTGAACAGTGAGTGACAAAAGGGGTTTTCTGGCAAATCTGCATAGGCAATGTTTTTGGATTTCTGTCTTTGGTGCTTCCGTAATACTATGGCTGGGTGAGATTAATTTCAAATTAGTTCTTAGAGCAGCTGATAAGATTAATTGAAACATTTTTTGACACAGAACATTCAAGCATAAAACTCAAACTAGTTAAAAATGTGGCTGTATAGTGATCTGCGGTGGAGAAAATGGATCTGATTATAATGTCATGAAAACTGCAAAGTAGTGTTTGCGAGCACATCTATCATTTCAGTTTCCATGTTCTATTGTTATTCCCTTTCCCAAAACATTTAGGTGGGCAGGGTTTTTGTTTGCTTGAGTATTTCCAGTATGTTGGAGATTTTTGTGCTCCTACTCGCAGTGCTAACCAGGATGAGCATACAGGCAAAAGATTATTGATTTTCCCTACTCATTAATCACCTGGCTGAGAAATGTCAGTCATTGCAGCCTGTATAATGTGAGTCAGGGACCAATTGGACACTGTGAACAAGGAGTAAATAAAATGAAGATCTGATAAGCAACTCATTCTTAGCTTAAATACCTCTCTAAAACATTGGTTTTCCCAGTTTTCCCCACCCCTTAGCTTGGGCTTGTATCCTTGTTTGTCTCTACAACCTTTACAAACCACAAAGCATTAATTTTACTTTGAAAATGTGCCCAAATGGAAGGGATCTTTTTACAGACCAATAATTGTAAGGTAATTTGACTATCTTTTTCTTCTTTAACTTTTTTAACAGGTTATGTATAAACCATAAGAATTAACTTAGGCACAGGGAATCATGCACAAGCTAGTAAAAGGTTATAAGAGAAACAGCCTATGGAGAGGGAGTAAGAACAATTGAAAACGAGATGAGGAATTGAACTCTATTATTTCTCTTACTCCTTGGGAGCATGAGTTGCAGTTATGCTAATGTTTAGATCAGCACCATTTAGAGGAGCAAAATGATAATGGATCCACATGGCTGCTATGATAACACTCAGCATACTGAATAATTACAGAGACATTGGTAGCATGTTGAGCTTCGCAGTGAATGCAATTAATATGGTTGGGGCCTCATTTAGTCACTGAAGCACACCGAAGCCTAAATCTGGAACAAGGGCTCCTGTTTCTGCAAGGTTCTACTGCAAAAATTGTGGTGATTGCACAGTCACTCCAGAACAGAGGAACGAAATGAGAGGAAAGGAATAATGCTGCAAAGTCAGTGTTTAGGCAGAACACTTTCAAACTCCTTGTTCCATGAAAGTGGGGGCTTAGTGCTTGTAATCAAGGCTTATGCTTCCTATTCACCAGAGCCACACCGATTTATCTTAGTAATAATTTTCAGCAGCCCTGAGAAGTAACAGAATCATTGCAACATTTAACATGTGACAAAATACTCAAAGCTACTGAGTAAATTTGGTTTCTTTTTTTTTTTTTTTTTAAATGTGATGTAAAAGGTGTGCTTCCTCTTATTTGTGTTTTGTGCCAGATCTGCTTACAGCTGGGACAAAATTCAGTCCTGACCATGGACTGAACTCATTTGACTTCTGAATTTTTCAGCCTATCAGTTAATGGGCAAAGAACTCCATAACTCTGGGAATTTTTTCTTCCATGGTTTCTGTGATTTTCCTTTCCCCCATGGCCCAATCCTGGCAGCTCCCTATTGGCACAGCTGGCTGCTCTCCCGTAGTGTCAGATCTGCTCTCCTATCCTGGTAAACTCCTGCCAATGGATGTTCTTTATTAAACAGACACCAATTACAATGAGATTAAATAAAACAGAGTTAATTTGGTGCAAGTAATGAAAATGGAGAGAAAAATCAAAGTAACTAAATGTAAGCAAAATAAATCATAACCAATATCTAGGCAGCCTAGCCAGTTAGACTAAAACTCATAATTGCAAGATATTGATTGAGTAGAACTAAAATTCTTATATCTTCTTGATGCTTTGAGGCTATTTTCAATAGCCATTTGACTATGACATCTCAAAAGTCCTCTCAACAGAACTAAGGTATTTCTTTTCCTCTGATGGTTATTTCTTCTGGGTTTTCCACCCTTCTTCAATACTCCTGGTCAGTATCTTTATTTTCTTGTCTGGTAATGCACACTTGAGGAATCACAGACTTCACATTGAAACTAATATGTTCCAATATATAATATTAATAAATTAGTTAATAGTTCAGTATATGCAAATATATATCAATATCTATCTATACCTGTATATCGCTCTATCTCTACATCTATATTATACTGTTAATATTTTAGTAACATTTATATCAGCATCAGTGTTCATGCACAGCTCACAGCAGTACAAAAGTAGACCATGATGCAAGAGGACATTTTGCCTCCCTAGGGCTCTAGCAGGTGCACATTTTGCTCTCAGGGTAGAACAGTGTCAGCACATCTCAGAACAAAGCACAAGGAAAACCTGCTGAGGACAAATTTTCTGTGTTTTATATTATATTCTCAAATATACCAACATGCCCTGTGTTAACCTAGTAGTACTAGACATTTTGGAGGTTAATAAACATAGATTCAATTCCTCTTCTGCCTGCCTTGTCCCAGGGTGAAAGTGTCATTATGAAGCCTGACCTGTGAAACACAAGAGTGTACATGCAGAACTTAAAAAAAATCCCAATTTAAAAGCCTTTACTGAAAGGCAAAATAATAAAAAAAAAAAATACAGAGAAGTTGATAGCAGCACATGTTAATTATTTTTAAGATATTTTTTAAAATAACATCCTCTTATTTTGACCAAACATCACAAAAAATTTATTTATCAGTTATATGTTTGGGGATGTAATATTTAGGTAATAGTCACCAAACACATCTCCCAGTGAGAGAAAATTTGTAATATTGTACACAACATGAATGTATCAGAAGTTTGTTTATTATCAACTAATTCAAGGACAGCAGACCACAATTAAAATTCTATTTTTCTATACCACTTATCTTCTATGCAATTACCTCTTGATTATTTGGATCAGTTAATCCTGGGGTGCCATTTGGTTGTAATAAGCTTCATAGCATTTTTTCAATTAAGAAAAAGAATCACTTCTGGTTCTCAATTTTAGATGCTATCTCTCAACAAATATATCATCAATCTTACTCAGAACTAATATGTCACAGTTTTGGATTCATAGAAGTAAAAATTCTGAGTCTGCTACCATTTCCTAGTTGAATGCTTAGGTCAGTGAATTGAGAGTAAATACCTGCACCTGCAGTAAAGTTTATTTCAGAATTCTTCTCACAGCTTTTTAATTTTTCTTTATCTCTATTATTTATNCAACTGATTATTTTCACAGCAAACTGAATTTAGTGAAAGTGGATATGTTGGAATTATATTCCAATTCCTATTCTCATAACCTTTTATTTTTAGTTCTTTTTCCTTTCCACAACTTTAGCATTATTTGCTGATATTTAGTTCAAGATCTAGCAGATAACCTAATCTGGAACAAATTGGGCAGAATATCAATTGGGCAAAAATAGCACATCAGCAGGTTGTTTTTCAGGTATCTTAAGTTATATTTCTATATAACACTGCTGCTAGAGTTTGGACAGTGTTCTTTATGAAATTTTTGAACCGTATAAGGAAGGGATAGTTTTCTTAAGAGAAAAGGCAAACTGGTATATATCATAAGTGATAATGATGGGAAAGAAATTATGGAGGTAGGTTTAGGACTGAGCATCCACACAGTATTTTCTGAGGTCACAATGCACCTTATTTCTGTTTATGTTACTGGCAGATAGCAGATCTGTAATAAAAGCTGTATATGAAAACATAGTTAGCCTCTTGAACTGACACCTACAAAGTTATGATGTTATTTGGTGCACCTCCATGTCTTACAGTTAATTTCCTGGCTCTGAGGCTCTGCATCTCTCTGCTCTGTTGTTTTTTTCAGCTGACTGCTTCAGTGCCCCACTCTCAGGTTAAGCCACATTGCCCCCTCATGGGGATGATGCCATGAGCCCCCTCTCTTGGGTCTCACTGCCTGGTATATTCTGGGGTACAGGCAACCATGAGGAATGATTCCTGGCTTATTTTCAGTTTGAAACTTGACCACTGCCAAGCTAGAAATGCAAAATACGTAGCTCGAACTGCTTGTTGGTTTCTCATTAGAGGCATATTGTCTGCAAGTGTGACAACATTTACTTCTGTTTAGTGCCTGAGCAGGTTGCTTAAACCATGAGAATATTCTATTAACATAGCAGTTTTGAGTCATTAATGACTCATTGCACTTAAAGGCTGGTGGCAAAGCTGAAGTTGATCATTTAAGGAGGTCATTAACACCTGGAGAAAAAGGCTAACACTGTATGAAACATATTATTATGACCAACTTTTTTAAAGGCAGAGACTACATTTATAAAAATATATCCTTGCAGTACTTTTACTCCTCACTCCATTTTAAAAATATTTTATTTCTTAAGAATATAAGTAATTGACCGACAGAAAAAAAAATTTAATTGCCATTGTGTTGCATTCAGCTGCATGTGTTATGCACGAATACTCTTTATTTGTCTTCTTTTTTTGCTTTGCTCAGCAGAAAAACTGTCTTTTCATCCTATATGGGATCCATCAATATGATTTTTTTAAAAAATAAATAATAGAGCAAATTCTGGTCTTACAATGCTATAAATAAGAGGCAACTCCACCGAATTCAGTGGCTACATTGATGTAATATGTCAAAGAAAAGTATGACTTCGCTGGCCAGAAGTCCTGAGCTAGGTCATTTCAGCAGTGCTGATTTATAGCATTTGAGGTTCTGACCCTGTATTTAATCAACCACATTAACACAAGCAATAACTAAAAGAAAACATCATCCAACTAGTATAAAGGTAACTGACCACCTACAATTCATAGAGTTCTCTGAAGAACTCCAGAGACAGTTTCCCTGACACGTACTGCAGCAGTATAGTGTAGAAATACCCTAGCTACTGAATGAGGGAGCCAGAAAGAAATGCAACGCTATGGCACATTTCAGCTGTATGGCATGTGTGGAGCAGCCAACTCTGACAACTGATGTAGATGTGTATCTCTCAGACTCCTAAGAGGAAAGCAAGATCCACCAAGATTTGGAGGTGAAAGAGTAGAAAGCTGAAGCTCATGTTTCTCCTGATCTTGCCGCAAGTAATTAAAACATTACAAATAAGGAATTTGAAAACAAAATAAGTTTTAAACAGCTTGGAAGTCAGAGAATATTTGGCCACATTCAGGCTTAGATGTTAACATAAGTGATTTTTAATGAACCATAATTGCTACTTCTAATTTATGTCTTTTAATTACACTCCGTGAATCTCCTCTGTGTATACACGATGGAGAAAGGAGAGTCAGAGGGCTATCTTTTATTGATTGAAGTGCTGTGTTTGCTCCTCATGCTGAGTAGAAGCCCATCAGAAACAGTCTGGCAGAAAAGAGCACTGATTTCTTCCTCTGGCTGCATGTATATATAACACATTATCTTCTCATTAAAGTTGAAATAGGAACACACTTCAATTTTGATCTGACTTCATGAAGTTTTAAGTTTCATCTAGAGGAGTTTGGTATTCTTTTGTCCACTTCATGGGTATTTGTTTGTGCCCATTGTCTCTTGCAAGTGGGTACCACTGAGAATAGTCTAACTCTGTCCAGTTAATCCCACTCCCATCAGTTATCTATATACTTGAACAAGACTTCCCAAAGTCATCTTCTCTTCAGCCTGAACATTTCCAGATCTCTCAGCTTTCTCTCATAGAAGGAATGTTCCAGTTCCTCAAACATCTCAGTGCCCTTCAGCTCAACTCTTTCCATGTCTCTCTTGCAGTGAGGAGCTCAGAACTGGACAGAGTACTTCACATGTTGCCTCACCAGTGTCAAAAAAAGGGAAAGGATCATCTCCCTCAGCTTGCTGGGAACTCTTCCCAATGCAGTCCAGGAGGTTGTTTGCCTTCTTTGCCACACAAGCATGTTGATGGCTAATTATCAACTTGTCCACAAGGACACCTAGACCCTTTTCTGCAAAACTGCTTTCTAGCTGGTTGGTCATCAACTTGTGTTGGTGCCTGGGGTTACTCCTCCCCAGGTACTGGGCTTTGTATTTCTGGTTGATGAACTTGATTAAGTTCCTATGAGCCCATTTTGGGCCATGCGCTCTTTAATGTCTTCATAAATGAATTGGACAGAGGACTGGAAGAGATACTAAGCAAGTTTGCAGATGACACAAAACTGGGAGGAGCTGTCGACTACATCAAAGGCAGGGAGGCCCTGCAGAGAGACCTGGACAAATCAAGAGACTGGGCAATCACCAACCATATGGACTTCAACAAGGGAAAGTGCTGGATTCTGCACCTGGGATGGGGCAACCCTGGGCGTTTGTACAGACTGAGGAATGAGAGGCTGGAAAGCAGTGCCAGGGAAAGGGACCTAGGGGTCCTGAAATATGAGTCAGCAGTGCCCTGGCAGCCAGGAGGGCCAACCGTGTCTTGCGGGCCATCAGGCACAGCATTGCCAGCTGGTCAAGGGAGGGGATTGTCCTGCTCTGCTCTGCGCTGGGGCGGCCTCACCATGGATTTTGTGTGCAGTTTTGGGCACTGCAATATAAGAAAGATATTAGCCATTAGAGAGTGTCCAAAGGAGGGCAACAAAGATGGTGAAGAGCCTTGAGAGGAAACCATATGAGGAGCAGCTGAGGTCACTTGGTCTGTTCAGCCTGGAGAAGAGGAGACTGAGGGGAGACCTCATTGCAGTTACAACTTCCTTGTGAGGGGAAGAGGAGGGGCAGGCACTGATCTCTTCTCTGTGGTGACCAGTTACAGGACCGAAGGGAATGGCCTGGAGCTGTGTCAGGGGAAGTTTAGGTTGGATATTAGAAAGAGTTGGGTCACCCAGAGGATGGCTGGGCACTGGAAGAGGCTCCCCAGGGAAGTGATCACAGCACCAAGGCTGACAGAGTTCTAGAAGCATTTGTCTGATATTCTCAGGCACACGATGTGACTCTTGGGGATGATCCAGTTCAGGACTAACGACTGGACTTGATGATCTTTGTGGGTCCCTTCCAACAGATTATTTTGTGATTCTTCATCCTTTGCTAGCTAAGGTGGAAATATAATGTATTAAAGATGTTAGGATATAGGAAGGCTGGGGCTAGCAGCATGACCACTTCCAGCATCCACGTTTTAAAGAAAAGAGCAAGCTCTTCCAAGATCATTATGATGAAGAGCAGATTAGCCTACTTATTGAAGAAGCATGCAAAAAGGACACTTTTTTCAGACCAGAATAAGGTAACGTAAAGGCAGATTTTTTTTATGTGTTCAAGTGCATAGTCTCTTGAATCACTAGCTACATAGGTTAAATTTCTTGGATCCTATTTCTGGATACTTCATCTTTTATTGAAAATTTAGATACTCAACAAATGTCTTAGATTGCATTTAAGATTTCACCTTCAAGTTTTTAGAAAACTGTTTCTATCAAATGTTTAGACTATAGGAAATTTAATATAAAATCTTCACAGATCTTAGCAAGAAGAGCTTATCATCTATGTATAATTTTTTCAAGGGTAAACTTTGCTGTAACTTTTATCAAATATTAAATTTTTGTGGTTAATTTGAACCTAACACAATTATCCTTCTGCTTGTAAAAAGAATCAGATGCTGTTTTAAACAATCTTTTATTGTTTTAGGTGTGAATGCAGAAATCAAATAAAGAAATACTAGCAATTCAAATACATGCAAGAATGTAGTTTTGATTTTTAAATTGGGGAATAAGAAAGTTCTATAAAGCCAACACAAGATAGTGTAAATTGCAGTGAATTTTCTCATTTTTCTTCTGGATTTGATTTTATATTTTACCTCTGTATATACTATAAATCATTCTACTTATGGTATTCATAGTTTTGACATGAATGGGCAATACATTTGAAAGACAGACAATTTTCTCTTTGATTAATTCATCAGCCAGTTTACTCATTCAAAGGCAAGCTCACTACATTCAAACAATTTCACAATCTTCCTATGAAATAATTTGGCACAGGGTCTGCACTGATTCTAAATGCAGTTTGGTTTTTTTTTTTTTTAAATCTATACATATGTAGTTAACAGCTAGGCAGATAAGTTATATAAAATGCATGAAGTATCCTTGGAGTGCTGAGCATTCTGGGTTCTACACAGCCCAAATGACAGCGGAAATATGACTTGCAGATTTCAGGCCAATGCGGCTGAAGTCATTGAGCGAGCCCCTGACTCAGCTCTGCTGTCAGCTCCAGAGCAATCAAGGGATCACCACCAAAGGGCAATTCTAAGGCAGTACAAAAAGGACGTCTCCGTGGGAAGTTGTTACCTTGGAAATTGTCTCTGGGGCGAGATGCCTTACTTATTTAGGGATTTGGTTTTGACTCAGGAGGTAAGCCAGATGTACAGATTTGCAGCTACTCCTCAGCCAAATTTCAGGTAGCAGTGTGTTTTTGGCACTTTTCATGATGTGAGTATAAGCACTGTGAAATCGCCTGCTGAAATGGCTGTGAGTTGCAGCAAGGTTGAGGGGTCCTGTCATAGCTTTTTCATGTCCCTGTTCACTGAAGCTACAAGAAGTACCATACAAGCTCTTGTATGTGGCACTGCTCATGCAGTTATTATTCTGTACTCACCACTGAGCAGTGTGATCTGCATAAGTTACGCTAGGCTGAACTCCAGTGATGTGCACAGTGTGTTGCTTTAAAACCATAGTGTGTTGAGTGTTTAGCAGTGTCAACATACGGTACTGCAGTTATTGCTGTGCCATATGGGGATGTATAGAGCTCTGTTTTCTACTTAAGGAGACAGTGCCAAGAACACATCTGTATGATCTCGTCGTCAGTGGGCACTGTCGGTTCTGGTTTGTTACACCTTTTTGAGCACCACTAGCTTCTGTGCTTATTTTTCAGTTTAGATTGAGTACGAGAAGTTCACTGGAGATTTTCCAGATTCTAATTACTTGAGTTAATTGGTAGAATTTTAGATTTGTCTTAGGCGGCATTTTCTTACCATGGATAATAGCTTTGCTTTTTCCATAAAAGTTTAAAAAAAAATCTAATGCAAGACACAAACAAGTCTCTGTGCTGTGACTGCCTCCTGTTTGTAATTATCAACAAAATAGAGAAAATCACAGATCCTCTATTTCCTGCAGTGTTACTTAAGGAACATCACAATCTTTTAAAGAACACAAGATTTCAAGAAAAAATATAGATAGGGCACCAAAATTAGGTATCTCCACGACAGTTTTTTACTCAAAAATAATTTTGAAGTATGGACTTTGTACTGTTGTGATGAGATTTTTCACAACTGAACAATGCTTAAAACATTTTCCCAAAGCTGTTATAAAGTGCCTTCAAAGGTCTGTGGCAACTTCTTTTCTGCTTTTTGAGTCATGAAAAAAAGTGAAAAATAGACACCCCCTCTTCTTTTACTTATTTGAAAAATTCTTCACATGCTTATTTTACTACATGTCTACCGTATGTTAAACATTCCTGATACATTTGTTGCTTTGCACGTCTTTTCCTCTTTATGATTAAAGTAATTGGACAATAAATCAACGTCATATGTTACCCTGAATGGCAGCTGCCATTAATTAAGGAGGTTGTTGGCAGTCCAAGCTTGGCAGGGTAAGAATGGGAGTCTGTATTCTGCAGATGGAAATCCAATCAGAACAGTAGAGTTGGAGTGGTGTAGATTAGAAAAGAAATGAGCTTTGTGGAAAATAAAAATTCATGGTTGTCTTTTGAAAGGTATAATGCCACCTGCAGCCTAGAAGTCACAGGAAAAAACATCATTTTGTTGTTACTTCACACAACATTGTAATCAGCTTGCTAAATTCATCAACTCTTTCCTAAATTTTAGAGAAATAGTCTCTCTGGTCAAAATATTAAGGGTAAAGTAAAGCTGAAGATATGTAATGGTTGTGGATCTGTGTTCCAACAGCTTTACTGCTGTGAGGCGTTCTGTTTTAGGCAGTGAATATTATCAAGTTGTAATAACTGTTACTATAGGTAATAAAACCTAAGTAAATCATATGTAGCATATAAAGGGCAAGCTGCAGGGACCAATTTACCTCTGTTGGTGAAAATTACATCTCATATGCCAGCAGGATGCCATCCCTTAGGAGCAGGGGGTGAGGAATTCATTGTCAGAGAATTGAAAACACCAACTGTTTTCATCTGCTGCCTCAATGAGGATTTACAGGGTGGCAGCAAAATATGCCACTTGGGACATTCACTCCACCATAGGTCCACTTGTTTTTCAATGCACCATTTCTTTTGCCTGTATTTTGCTGCTATACTCTCTGTAGTATGTATATAACCCGCCTCAAATGCCTCAGACATCCCAGAGCTTTGGCCTTGCTTTACAAACAAGTACCCAGTCGCATCCTACTTACCTGTTATCCCTGTTGCTTGTCCTCAACCTATTGCTGTTGTGTGCAGTAACATTAAAAGAACTAAACCCAGTGATTTTGTATCCATTAAGTGCTTCATAGAAACATTCCTGTCTGTCCAAGGAAAGTACTAATTCATGGTTTCTGCAGAGAACAGACCAGAGCCTTCACCACCCACAGATAAAAAGTCCAAGTAGAGGAAATACCACAGCATTTGTGACATTTTATTTGCTGTTTATACCAGATCATGCAGAAAGGGTCTTTGTAATCCACATTCAAGCCAAGACCCTGAGTTTGTCTGTGAGTTTTTTCTAGCATCTGAAGTATCATTTTTGAGCAGTGTTCTTTCAGATGTGTGAAAAATAAATTACAAAAAGAAAAGCAGAAGACCATGCAGATAAAATAATATAATTTCCTTTGTTAGCCTGAAGTAAATTTAAGAAGGATTAGCAAAATACATAAGATCAAGCCAGAGACTGAAAATTAAGTAGGCTATCCCAGTTAAACAGTGAGGAGAGCTTCCCAGAGTTATAGAAGAGAGATTTCTTTTATTTTCTGGAAATTCTTGTTATAAATAGCACTGAGCTATTAGGCACAAAACGCATAATTACCTTGCCCTGTATGATCATTGAAATGGAGTGACCAGGGAGGAAAAGCTACTTCCTCCGCAGGTGAAAACTGAGATTCCTCTGGGCTTCAGAGTACTTTTTGCTGGTTTCTGTTTTCTGAGAGTCCAGCTACTACAATTTCCTATGAGTAAAGCTCTGACAAAGTAGAGGGTGCTTTTTAAGTTGCTTCTAAGTTACAGGGAAAAGAACAAAGACAGTACAGAAGTGAGAAACTTAAATACGAGGGTGATGGGATGAGTCGGATGTGTATCTGTGATGAGGCTTATCATTTGTAGACTGCGTCCTAATTGCAAGGTTGTCATGGGTTCTAGGACAAAGCTTTCAGCCTAGGAGCCTCCTGACTGCATTCTGGGGCAAACGTGGAATGTGTGCTTTTGCTTACAGGCATGTTGGGGCAAGAACAAAAGCAGCTTCTGGGAGGTCCAGCAGAAAGTTGGATGTTGCTGCTAGGAAGGCAATAGCAGGTATAGCCTGATAGATTTGACATAAGCTTCTCAACAAAACACCACTGTGTCCTATAAGTGGGTTTCAATAAAATCTGTCACCTAGACTTGGGCATCTCTACATCCCCCCTGTTATATATCAGGGGCCGGGCATCTCAGACTGGCACTGAAAATGTGACCAAAGTATTGACCTGGGAAATATGTACTGAGGGTTTGGAGGAGGCACTGCAAGGGTTAAGTTTTATAGCTCCTAGAGCTTTGCTTAAAATTCACAAATCTGTTTTATTTCCTGGAGGTAAGCAGGAAACTCACACAAAGGAGAAATGCACAGAATTAGAGAAAAAGAAGCGGGAGAAGGTTTGCAGACTCATTCTGGGTAGGAGGATACGTCTAACCTTGCCAAAGACTACAACGAGGATTCTTTTACGAGTTGGAGGGAGCGCAATTAAATCTATTTCTCCTTGATTCAGCTACTCTAAGCATTAAAAGAGGCAAATGGGTGGTGATACTGAGCCTGGTGATTAGGGTACTGAGCACCCTTCCTGTGGGGATCCTCCTGCAATATATACGTAAGCATCTGGTACAGACTGAATCCCTCTGACAGCCTTTCTACGGCTGTGAAAAAGTCAATTATCAGTTTTGAAGTTATAAATTGGGATAGATGCCTAAATGGAAGGTAGATGACCAGGCTATTCTTTTGGATCTAAATCTGGATACAACCTTTGACTTGTGCCGTAGGTACCTCCCTAAAAACACATTGAGAAATATGAGCACTTGCAGTTTTTATTTATGAAATGTAAGAAAGAAGTGAAATTAAACCAGGAAATAGTACATCAGAAAGATAAAAGCATGAAAGGCAAAGCAAAATTATGCTTTCACCTTAAGTCAGGTTTCATCCAATCTTGTCCTGTGTATCACAGATTACAGTTAATGTCTTTTGCCCAATTCTTTGCCTTGAGGGGATGCCAGAAAACTACTTGTATTGGCAGTATAGTTCACACAGTTACTCCAAAGCATGTTTATTTCCATTGTATGTGGGTTTTGATAAATTCTGAGCTTGGCATTCAGATGCCCACTAAGCAAAACAAATTGCTTCCTAGGTCTGGAGAGCATATTATAACAGTTATTATAAAGCAGTTCATATCATACGCATTCTCAACAGTGCTCTGACTATTTCAGAGAAATTCTTTGTGTAGCAGTTGAAGTGCTATTTGGATCCAAGAGCAGAAACGTAAATCTAGTGCTAGTCCTTTGCCAAAGTTACCACATATTGTACTTTTAGCTTCACAGCAAAATAGTCAAGGGGGAAGAACACATACAGAAATGTGAATAAATACAGAAAGTGACTGATATAAACCATTTTTTAAGATTAAAATAGAAGTGTATATGTTCCTTGATTCACACGATACACACTAAAATAACTTCTACATTCTTGTTACATTATAGATCTGTTATAAGAGACAGAGTGCTATGGAGATCTAACAAAAGAAACCTTATCATTGACACTAGACCTCTGGCCAAGCAGAGACACATGAAAATTATTGGAGTTCCATCTTGAAGATGGATCTGCAGAATCAAGTTTAGATCAAGACTGTATTTAACTAGTGAATAACTAGTAAGTAAAGAAAGTAGTAAAGGATGTCAGAGAAGGGAACAGATTGCAGCTTCCTAGTTATAGTTGAATTTTTTATGTCTGACAAATGTACATATGGGTTTGTAGGCAAAAACTCTTAGAACACACTTANCTTAACATCCTGCTTTGCAGAGGCTGCTGAGCTTTTTGGGCTGGAAGTCAGCTTGAAGAAGACAGAAGTTCTCTTCCAACCTGCGCCTCAGGAAGCCTTCCATCACCCCCGCATCACCATAGGTGAATCAGAACTCAAATCAGTCCAGCAGTTCACCTATCTGGGAAGCATCATTTCCTCAGATGGTAAGATCAAGACTGTATTTAACTAGTGAATAACTAGTAAGTAAAGAAAGTAGTAAAGGATGTCAGAGAAGGGAACAGATTGCAGCTTCCTAGTTATAGTTGAATTTTTTATGTCTGACAAATGTACATATGGGTTTGTAGGCAAAAACTCTTAGAACACACTTATAGTACACACAAGACTTCTCATATAATCTCAGCACTTACCTAGACATCTGGCAGGGTTTGACTCAGTAAATTTCTCCCTTTCCTTGTCTTCTAGAAGTTTTGCATTGGCCTCTATCTTTCTTATATGGTATTGTGGCTGGTTTAGTTTCATGCTGGGTTACGCTGAACCAAGCAACCCAGCAATATAATGTAAATGTTCTGGTACATGGCAGGAGTTTGGCATAGCCCATCTCATGTCTTTGACTAATGTGTGTGAGAAGATGAGTCAAGGGTGGCAATGGGAAGGAAAAGGACAATGAGGAAATGTCCTGCTAATTAAGAAAGTTCTGTGTTACAGTTGAAGAATATATTAACTCCATTTAAAGATAATAAAAAGACCACAGAACATCTGAAAATTTAGTAATGTTATTATAAATCCATTTTACAGCTATTTATAAATACAGTGCAAGTCAATTCAGCTGTCTCAGAGAACATCAGTGTAAATTTTCATCTTGAAAGCCTGTCATTTGTTTGTAAAAATTTAGTTTCTTCTTAGGTAGTTTTGATCCTTTACAGTACTTTACAGCACTTTACAACTTGATTTCCTTGAGAAAATTTGTGAAAAGGTTTTAGAACATCCTACTAAAATAATATAACTGTTTCTCCTTCATATTATATGCTCGTCACACTCAAAAAAATCTTAAAAACCAGTGAAGCACATGACTTTCTTGTTTTCTATAGAAGCCACTATAGTTGTGTATTTAATTTTTACCCTTTAATGAATTCCTTAGGTGTATCTTTTACTGTGATTTCACATGGTTTTCACTCTGGAACTGAAGCTAGGTGATGGGAATAGCAAATACCAAACATAACTGTTATAGCTATATTAAAGCTGGGCAAAATTTTTTCTGAATTCCAGGCATTGAGTAGAGAAGTTGGCTCTGAGACATTATACATTCTTGCAGTAGCTCATCTGTTTAATTTTTAAATTTCTTCAGAACTCTTAATTTAAGATTTTCCAGTAACAGTGAATAGGCACCATTGAATTTTCCAGTTTGTTTCAGCACCTCTTCATTTGATACTCAGTTTCACAGTTCGTTTTATATTGTGAAAATAAAGGACTGTCATTGCCACACACTTGTATGTTCAGTGACAAAAAGTAAAGAACTACAGGACTGAGAGGGAGGATGTTTTTCTTTTCTCCCCCTGCTTGTGGGGTAGCTGGATTGATTTTATTTTGCACAGTGAATTCTATAACTTAGGTCTGTGCTTAAAAACCAGAAACTTTTAAAATCCTTTTTTTTCATAATTAAATTAGCTTTCCCCTTCACTCCAATCTCAAATAATTCTGTATGNAATTAATTTATGAACTGCAGCAGCTGGTACCAGAAGCAACTTCCATCAATTTATTTATTCAACAGACACAGTTTGGCATAAATAATGGAGACGCATACCTTTGCAGAGGACTGTTAACAATCTCAGTAATTGTCTCCGCACTGCTCCATCAAGGTATGTTAACACTTTCCTTTAAGTGTCTTCATTTATCCTTTATTTAATACTGTTGAAATGTTGCAAAGTTACACCAGGCCCAAACGACAAGATATGTGAAAGTAACATTTAAACGGTGTTGATACTAATGCTGTATGGGTCTGCCATTTGATAAGGGTATTCTAGTTAAATGTATTTTCATTAGCACAACTTGATGCACAGGAGTCAAGAGCCCAGATAGTTATAACTGATGAGCAGAGGATAAAATCTAAGAAGTGACATTTCCTCTGACAGGCTAAAAAGTGAAGCAGAGATTGTATTTTGTAATTTCATTTTGTTACAAAAGGAAAAGAAAAACTAATGAACCAGGTCACCCTCACTATGGTTACTTAGGGCTATTCAAATGTATAGATTTTACAGCTAAGTTCAGAAAGTCCTCCACTCTAAATCTATCCTGTATTAAACCAGCAACTCGGTCTGGATTGTCATTTTATGAATGAATCATTTCAAAAAGATAGTTTAGCAGAAAAAGGAAACTGAAAAGAAAGAAACAGTTGCTTTCTTTACCCCTTCAGGGATGTTGTTGAATATATTATTTTCCTTCCTGTCTCAGACAGTCAAGTCTGCATTGACAGGGATCAAAGACAACATATACAAAAGGAGAAGAGATCAGCAAGGTATTTAGCCTAGAAAGCTCCATTTGTCATAATTCTCAGGCTATTGTTTTGATCAAAGAAGTTACAGAAATCAGTCTGCTAGGACTCTTACAGGGTCCCAAAAAGATGTATTTTAAAACCTCTGTAGTTTGAAGCATAACAGTGGGACAATAGTTTCCCTTGTTAACAAAATCCACGAAACACTGGGCAGCGATCAAGCTGTGAATACTGATTCATGTCTGTAGCAAACTATCCTAGTAATCACATAATGCTGTTATTAGCCCAGCTGTGCTTCTATGAGTGAATGAAAAACACTCTACTTTTTACCTTTCCTCTGGGTGGGTTACAGTGGCCCAAAAGACTTCATAAGGTAAGATCATTTTTTCTCTGCTTTTATTCAGTGTGTATATAAGATGTCTGGAGAATATTAAGGGTCTTTTTAGAATTCAGTTCTATCATATTCCTTGTATTTCCACTCTCTGAACTCACTAAGTCTTTCTTTGAGACAACCTGCTTGCAATGTGGACAGGACAGAACATCTCACATACACACACACACACACACACACACACACACACACACACACACACACACACAATATATTGAGACATGCATGAAAAATTAAC
>VWZG01005495.1:82164-101023 GCA_013396735.1 Grallaria varia | reverse complement strand
CTATAGTGAGAAATGCATGGAAGATTAACTATGAAACTATCATTTTTTTTTTTCCTAAGAAGGGAACATATTCATTCCTTGTCAAAGAAATTTGCAATCACATTCTTTTTGCACTTAAATATACTTCTGAGATCTTTGTTGAAGGTAGCAATTGAATATATGTTTCCCCTTTGAATCAAGACAAAAGGCAACCTGTATTTTTTCTGTCTTTTAAGATGGAAACCCTATATTAATATATCTGCTGGGAATACTGTAATATAAGAGCTAAATTGCCACTTTGTGATAAACATTAATAACAAACAAAAATAACATTGTTTTTCTTGTGTCACTTCGCATTTTGGGAGCAATTGAAAGTAAATACTTATAACTCTAAAACTAATTTTTTTTTGGATGGGGATACGTGCTAGATACACAGCTAGAGTCTTTGTCTAGGGAGATGGTCAGAGGATGTCTACATCAGCAGGTAGGGCACTGTGGTGCTGCATGGTAAAACTGTTATTGTCTGAGTGAGAACCTGATGTTCACACAGAATTGGTTTCAGTTGTTTGACTCAGACTAGGTTTAGTCTAAGCTCATGGCCCTTCAGCAACTGGAGTATATTCCATGTGCCATGGAAGAACATCTTTCTGGCTTTGTTTTGGTCACAAGGAGCCTATTCTGCATGCTCTGCACTTGTCTGTGATGTGAGCCCAAGGCTGAGAAGTTGCCCTGACTGATCCACTCCAGTGAACAGTCCTGACTTGCACAAAAAGCTAACGCAGAACATCTAGTGACAGCTCTCTAGCACACATTATGCACAGTGGGAATCTGCACCGGAAGCAGGAGTGTAACTTCATGTTTACACTTCCTCCAGAGCTTATTTTGGAAAGGGATTTGGGTCATTGGCAGTGCCTCGTAAAGGGTTTTCAAACTGTGTTCACTGACATGGGAAAAGCAGCAAATGTTTCAGGATTAGTCAATGTGAAGGCAAGGTGTAACAAGAGCCACAGTTGTCACCTTTCATCACTGAGAAGTAGAAGAACTATTGCTCTGGAGATCTGTGGCTTTAACACAAGTCTCACTACATTTTCATGTTCCTTTGAGATGTTTACTCTTCAGGGAAAATTCTTTGCCTGTTTGTTTGTTTTTTGTTATTTTGTGGTATTGTATGAAAACATAGTATCAGCATAAAATACTTTATTTTTTTCTCAGAGAAATTCCCATAATTCTCATGTCCTAAGCTTGCTATCTCAGAGCCACTTAGCTAGAAAATTAAACCGAGAAAGGATTAGAAAAGATTAGTCAGATGTGTATAGCAAACTGGTATCAATACTGAGCTTTTCTTTTTGTTGTGTGCCATAATTAGGTGATGAAATTCACAACTTCTTCATACTGTTCCTGCATCCTGAGGAAAATTGCAATCAATATTTTCCTATATGTCATTGTAAGGAAACAAGTCATTCAAAGAATGTAATTAGCCCATAATTATCAGGTGATAATGAATAGACCATCCAATACCTTGCCTCCTTTGAAAGTTACAGTTATGCTGTGAAAGAAAACGAGAAAAGAAACAGCATTTAGTGTTGTGCACTCAAAATGGGTGACTGAGATTCTAAATACTTCATGAGGCAGTTGTTGACAGATAAAAATAATTGACAAGTATTGAATTATCGATTCATGGAGAGGTAAAGCAGAGGGATGAAAAATTTTAGTGATTACTTAATTGCAAATCCAAAAAAACAGAAGAGATAAAGGGAGTAGTTAGTTAGAGGGATTAATAAGGAATGAAAGTACAGATTTAGGTGATGAGAGAATATACTGGATCTTAGAAATGAGAAAATTCAAGGAAGACTGTTCTTTTGAAATCAGTCAGTCTTTTGCACATGAAGCATGTGTTCATGCAGTGTAAATTATGGCCAGGGGAAGTAACTGAGGCCAGGAATTAATAGGATTTCAACGCAATTTGACAGGTCTGTTGATATGACAAATATCCCATTATCCTTGTTAATGCTAACTAAATTGCGCAGAAATGTTTTAAACCTCATGCTTGAATCTCACCTTTAATTATTTTTGATCAGGAGGAGACTTGAGCAGCAGCAAATTAACCTTAAGTTGGCTTACTTAGAGGTCTTTGAACTCTTCTTTGCCACATCTTCTTGCAGGGCTCTTTCAGAGTCTGTGTGAGTGGAATTTGAATTCTAAGCCAGAGGGTGGTTCCTGTTTCTTTCTACTGATTCTACTTCATGGATTTAGGATAAAGTCCTCAATAAACCATGTGTGTTAAGATGGATTTTTAAGATTAGTGTTAGATAAAATATGCCCTGGTGCTCTCACAGATGGATCATGTTAATTACCTGGTACATGAACAGAATGCTTCATATTTTAACAGGTATCGCCTGAGATCTAAGCTATTCACCAATGTACCTAACAGGGAGGAAGAAAGTGCTGTGATCTTATTACACTAGCTACTACAAGCATTAGAATCAATGTCATTAATGATATGATTAGTATTGGTACAGTAGCCAATACAAACTGAAACCAAAGGGGTTTTACAAGCTGGAGAGGGACTTCCACCTAGCACCAAGTTTCCTATCTTCCTTGTGTTCTAAAAAAACCCCAAAGCCTCTTTTTGCCTAATATTTTCTATGCTCAGTCTTATACTTTTAGGATGCAGAGACATTTAGGCAAAGGCTATTAAGCTGTCTTGGGAGGAAGCAAATATGTGCATTTGGTAGAACACAAAAAAGTTCACTGTTAAATTGGCTATTCCTTATAATCTGCAGTTTTTCAAGCTCTCTGTGGGGAGAGTAACAACTCTGATTTCAATTTTGACATCAAATCCTTATGCAGTATTCTTCTCTTACTGAATTTTACATGAAATATTCTGATTTGTATTACTTATTAAATTATTTGAAAGCAAGACAATAAAATGCACACATTAGAATAATTTAAAATATAATATCTATGTGCACAGTAGCATCCGTTCCTGATGTTTTGACTCTTTGTCACAGTGCTGGTGCTGTCAGTTCATATTTGCATAGCAATGTGGAAAATGTTTGAATAGGGATGACTTTCTCCAGAGGCAGAAAGTACAGAAGCACATTCCTTCTTGCTGTACTGTGTCTTCCACGCTATCATATTATCATAAAATAGAATCATAGAATAGTTTAGGTTGTAAAAGACCTTTCAGTTCATCAAGTCCAACTGTTGACAGAACACTGCCATGTTCACCACTAAACCATGTCCCTAAGTGCCACATCTAGATGTTTTTACCAGAAATAGTGACTCAGGCAATTTCCTGGGCAGCCTGTTCCAATGCTTGACAACCATTTTTGTGAAGAATTTTTTCCTAATATTCAATCTAAACCTCCCCTGGCTTGATGCCATTCTCTCTTATCCTGTTGCTTGTTATGTGGGAGAAGAGACTGACAAACACCTGGCTACAACCTAATTTCAGGGAGTTGTGGAGAGAGACAAGGTAATCCCTGAGCCTCCTTTTCTCCAGACTTAAAAACCCCAGCTCTCT
The DNA here is from genome assembly GCA_013396735.1 of Grallaria varia. Classification (NCBI taxonomy): domain Eukaryota; kingdom Metazoa; phylum Chordata; class Aves; order Passeriformes; family Formicariidae; genus Grallaria; species Grallaria varia. The sequence continues at coordinate 97,518 of VWZG01005495.1, read as the reverse complement.
CAGCTGCTCCCCATCATATTTGTGCTCCAGACCCTTCACCAGCTCCATTGCCCTTCTCTGGAATCACTCCAGTACCTTGATGACTGTTTTGTAGTGAGGGTCTCAGCTGAACACAGGATTCAACATGCAGCATCACCAGTGCCCAGTACAGGACGATGATCACTACCTTAGTCCCGCTGACTACTATTGCTAATACAAGCCACTGTACTTCTTGGCCACCTGCACACACTGCTGGCTGATGTTCAGCTGCCTGTTGACTAGCACTGTGAGACCTTTTCCATTGGGCAGCTTTCCAGCCACTCTTCCCCAAGAGTGTTGCATGGGATTGCTGTGACCTAAATACAGGACCTGGCAACTGGCCTTATTGAACCTCATGCAGTTATCCTCAGCCCATTGATCCATCCTGTTCAGATTCTTCTGCAGAGCCATCCTACTCTCCCGGTAGATCAACACTCCCACCCAACTCCTGCAAAGTTACTGATGGCGCACTCAATCTACTTGTCAAGATTGACAGTAAAGGTGGTAAACAGGACTGGCCCCGACACTGAGATCTGGGGAGCACCACCAGTGACTGACCATCAACTGGATGTAACTACATTCACCACCACCCTCTGGGCCTGGCAGTCCAGCTGTGTTTTTACCCAGTGAACAGTGCATCCACCAAAGCCACGATCAGCCAGTTTCTCCAAGAGAACGCTGTGGGAAATGGGGTCAAAGACTTTAGTAAAGTCACGTTTGACAACATCCGCAGCCTCTCCCTCATCCGTTCTGCAAGTCACTTTGTCATAGAAGGAGATCAGGTTGGTCAAGCGGGACATGCCTTTCATACACCCATGCTCACTGGGTCTGATCGTCTGGTTCTCCTGTATGTGACATGTAATGGCAGTCAAGATGATCTGCTCCATGCCCTTCTCTGTCCCTGAGGTCATGCTCACAAGCCTGTAGTTCCCTTGATCCTCCTTCTGGCCCTTGTAGATGGGCGTTACATTTGTGAACCTCCAGGATGTTGGGACATACCTGGTAAGCCAGGATTGCTGTTTAATGACTGAAAGTGGTTTGATGAGCAACACTGACAGCTCTCTCAGTACCTAAGGGGTACCATTGGATATCACATTGTTGAAAAAAGCAGATGGAGCTGTAGAGACCTTTTGGACTCACTGAACTCCCGAAGGAGGAGCAGAAGCAGTTAGTCTTTGCTCCCTGTGAAACCACAAGCAATCCTCAGTGGGTGATACAATATGACTTGACTTATCTCCAGTGTACAGCAGGACCTAATAGAACCAAATGAACTATAAACGATAGTGGTAGACAACAACTGGTACTCCCTTTATCAGTGTAATTACCACTATGTGTGAAAATCTAAATTAGGAATGAGATTCTGAATGGCAGCTCAGCTGTGCAAGATTCAGCACAGAAGAAGTAAAAAAATTACTTAAAGCAGCTTGTATTTTCTCCACATTCAGGGGCCATCTCTATTATTGTTGGACAATCTGAGTTGTGCTCAATGAAAATTTGAAACGCAGCTTGATTTTTTGACAATGAATCTTTTCAACATGCTTTTCAGCTATAATATAGGGACTAAACGTTATCTCCGTGTACATAATGACTTTTTTTTGTGTGTGAATATTCCATTTTTAAAAATAAGCCTCAACTTGCCTATGGACAGGAATAAGTGTAATAGAATGAATTTTCATTAACTGCTCACTGTGAGTATGTCTTCTATCTTGGTGGTGTTTGACATATTTTTTCATAAGGCATTATGTATTTGATTCACCCACAGATATAAGATGATCTCTGCAAATCACTTGTGGATGCAGTCTGAAAAATATCACTGATTAAAGCATTCACACTGTAACAAAGAAGTTAGAAAGATATTGGAAATTTACCCAGATCCCTTTGTGGTGCTCACAATATCATACGCCCCATCTTAGGACTAATAATAGAATCATAGAATAGCCAGGGCTGGAAGGGTCTTTTAAGATCATCTACTTCCACCCCCCATCCCGTCCTGGGCAGGGACACCTTTTATTAGATCAGGTTGCTCAAACTCCTGGCCTTGAAAACTTCCTGAATGGGGCAGCCACAACCTCACCGGTCAGCCTATTCCAGTGCCTCACGACCATCACAATAAAGAATTTCTTATTAATAGCTAGTCTAAACCTATTCTCTTTCAATTTAAAACTGTTCCCTATTGTCCTGTTACTACATGCTCTTGTAAACAATCTCTCTCCATCTTCCTTGTAAGCTCCCTTCAGGCGTTGGAAGGCCACAATTACATCACCCCAAAACTTTTCCATGCTGAACAATCCCTCTTACCCTTATTTTAGCCAAATTCTCTTAGCCTTTCCTCATAGGAGAGGTGCTCCATCCCTCTAATCATCTTGGTGGCTCTCCTCTGGACTCACTCCAATAGGCTGATGTCCTTCCTATGCTGGGGATCCCAGAGGTGGATGCAGCACTCCAGGTGGGGTCTCCCCACAGCAGAGTAGAGGGGCAGAATCAGCTCCCTCACCCTGCTGGCCGCTCTGTATTTGATGCAGCCCAGGGTACAAATGGCTTTCTGGGGTGCAAGTGCACATTGCCAGCTCATGGCCAGCCTCTCATCCACCAGCACTCACAAGTCCTTCTTGGCAGGGCTGCTCTCTGTTTGTACCTCAGCCTGTATTGATACAGGAGGTTGCCCTGAATCAGGTGTGCCACCTTGCACTTGGTCTTGTTAAAACTTACAAGATTCACACGGGCCCACTTCTCGAGCCTGTTCAGGTCCCTCTAGGTGGCATCCCATCCTTCAGGTATATCAACTGCACCCTTCAGCTTGGGACACTGGCCCCAGTACAGACCTTAACACTTTGCTTAATACTTTGGATAAATGTCTGCTTAAGGAAGTTTCGATCTTCTCCTGGACTTCTATAAAGCCTTTGATAGGGTCCCCCACAACATCCTTCTCTCTAAACTGGAGAGAGATGGATTCAGTGGGTGGACGGATAGGTGGATAAGGAAGTGATTTGACAGTCACATCCAGAGGGTGGTGGTCAATGGCTCAGAGTCCCTATGAACATCAGTGGCAAGTGGTGTTCTTCAGGGGTTTGTAGTGGGACCACTGTTATTTAATATCTTCATTAATTGAGTGCACCCTCAGCAAATTTGCTGATGACACCAAGCTGAGTGCTGTGGTATTTTAGAGGTGTTTTATTGCAGAATCACAGAGTGGTAGAGGTTGGAAGGGACTCTGGAGATCATCTGGTCCAACCCTGCCGATAAAGCAGGTTCATCCACAGCAGATTTCACAGAATTGCATCCAGGCAGCTTTTGAAAATCTCCATAGAAGGAGACTCCACAGCCTCCCTGGCAGCCTGTTCCAGAGTTTTTCCTTGTATTCAGGTGGAACTTCCTGTGTTTCAGTTTGTGTGCATTGCCCCTTGTTCTGTTGCTGGGCACCACTGAAAGGAGTCTGGCTCCATTCTCTTGACACTCTTCTTTACGTTAACATGTTTATCCCTTCAGATAAAATACTCCATTCTGTAATCTCTTTCCAGTATTCATACAACCCTTCAAATTTTAACAGTAAGAAAAATACCGGAAAGGGCTGTTTGCTATCTAGAAAGCTGTGGAAACCCTATGTAGCACTCAAAACACAACCGTTCACATAGATTGTTCTATTGCACAGGGCTTTGTGTTACAGTACCTAAAAAAATCAGCCACAGGGTTTTTTTGTTTTTTGTTTGTTTGTTTGTTTTTTTTGTTTTGTTTTTTGTTTTAATAGGCTTGTCAAAGACAAAAAAGACAAACATTCTTTGTATTCCATGCCGGTTTTTATTTGTAAATTTTGAACAAATTGCTATGATTTTCTCTTAAGTAAGGCACCTTTATTCATACATGTGCTGTTAGCTCAATATAATAATCAATGGAATGTCTGAAGATTGTCCATGTTCACCTAGCTCACATCCCATGAGATGTCTTTGTGGAATATTGGAATATTGAACTTTACCATGATGTCTACAAAAGAAATGTCTAAACAGAAAATTTTCTATCCTTAGAAAAGTTGACAAAGGTTCACTACCTAACACTGGCAATGGAGAGTTATTCTCCCATACAGAGATATGCTACTTACTAAGCAGATTGCTGGGAGCTGAATATTGATTCTATTTTCTTTATGCCTTGGTTTGTTTTTAAACTATCTTGTATGTTGGACAGTCATGAGGACAATATTATCCTCAAATAGGGCAGGTGTATGCAGCACAACAAAGTACAGGTGTGTTCTGGACTTGTACAATTAACCATCAGAAATACTAATTATTATGATGATACAATGCTTACTGAAGTGAATATGTACCTCTGCCTATTTTATCCATGGTTCTTGTATAAAATATTCTCCATAACAGCAAAGTCTCTTTTCTCTTTCCAAACGTATCCTGTTCTATGCTTTTATTATAGCTGTGTCCAGATCATCCATCCTCAACAGTTTTAGAAAGCCAAGAGAAGTGCACAGCTATTAGAAAATCTACTGAAAATTCACTTGCAAGGGAATGAACTGTGTTCTGATACAGTTGTGGTGAAAAAAAGTTCAGATTGTAGCTCTGCCTGTAATAATGTTTTTCCTAAAATCCAGTTACAAAACGAACATACATGATGTCAGGACTATCCGAAACTTAGATCATGTTTCATAAGTGTTAGATTAAAATATTCACACACAAACAACAAAGGATATAAAGCATCAGCACATTATGAAAGCTCCTTGCTTTGATGTTTTTGAATGCCTTTTATTGCTTAGTTTAAATGCCCTAAAATTCTTTATATCATCTTATAAGCATTTTTATTTTGGGACTTAATTTAATGTGATGACACTTCGCAAAATCCTTCAATACAGCAAAGTGCAGACAAACGTACTCCTTTGCAAGTACTGAGATTTTTTCTGTATGTATTTTCTTTCACTGGGAGACAAAGCAGTTACAGATTTTCTTATGCAAATGTGTGAGAATTCAAGCTTGCCACTGATTGCAGAAAATTGTGTCTTTCATTAATAAAACTCAGTAAATTCTTCTAAGGAACACACTCATAATGAAACCAGACTTTTATCCTTTCAATCTGTAATGGTGTGTAAAATTATTCATTTAATCTCTAAGTATTTATTTTCCTTTTCTTAGCTTAATAAAAATTGAGAAGGAAAACTTTCATTTTTTAAAAAAAGGATGGAACTAAATAATTTCATACCATGGTGTAAAAAGCTACAAATTTTTGTTACTTGGTCTTACAGATGAAAACCTATCATCTTTATTCCTTTATATGAAAATAGGTACAATATGGAATGAGCTTGTATATCATATGTGAAACGTATTACTCAGTGTCTGGATGGGTCTTCTGTTTTATATACAACATCATTTTAAGGATCTTGCTCAACTCAAGGTGAAAAATTCCTGTAATTTCTAGCAGGAATTTTACATATTTAAGAACTTCAAATTGCCTATAGAAGAATCTACAGTTTACTGAAAGGCTCTGTTGAGAGCAATTCCTGTTAAGGCAGACAGCATAATGCACCTCCCTTGAAATAAAAGAGTTCAGGAATGTGCAAGTATAAAAGTCCAAAAAAACTGTCATTATCTTCACTGTCTTCCTAGTGAGTCAATCTCCCCTTACATTCAAAAGTGGAAAAGAAGAAGTAGGTTGGTATTTGTACAGGATCAGAAAGAAACCCCCTTCCAGTAGAGAGCTGATGAAGAACATGGATGGTTCTCTTCTGTGGTCTTAACAGGCAAAATAAGGCTGCCAGTGTGGAGAACATATTTATAACTTTTCTATGAGCTACTGCATTGTGTCAGTGAAACCAAATCTACTGAAATAATATAATGCATTTCTAATTACAGCATATTTCTTCAAAGCAGAAGACTGGAAGGCACTGCCAAGACGAAGCTAAACAGGTAATTGACATCAAATCTGTAACAGTCTGCAGAGAGTCCACTGTATGCCCATTCTTGGTTTCCTAGATCAGCTTTTGCACAGATAACATAAAAAATAGCACAGTGTCTGGAAAAGCCATTGCAGTCACTTGGCAGGGAGCAAATATCTTAGAAGCAGAAATCCTCACATTCCTACCCACAGCTAAAATACTTATACCAACTGTTACTGCAATTTAATTGTGTAACAAACTGTATCCATAACAAAGGAGAACAATTATAGGTAATCTGGCCTTGTAGGCAAACAGAAATCACATGTAATGATGTTGCAGGCCAATTGTTTGTTCTGATTTCTCTAGCTGGGCATTTAACTCAGGATGGACTAAGACAGAACTCGTGGAAGATGAATTTTTGTAACAGTCATGGGAAAGATTATTTCAGCAAAACTGCAAGGTGTCCATTTCCCTTAAAGATGCTGTTTTCCTAAGATTTTTTTTTTTTTATATGGATGGTTTCTCTAACTATCTCCCTGATTTCAGTCTTTCAGGGAGCCATGATAAAACAACTCTTATAAGACCTGGACCCTTAGTATTCCTGTGATGTTTTGTCTTTTTCATTTCAGTCCGGAAATGACATGAGCAGTAAATAAAACCAGGAGTGGGGTGAAATTCTTGACTGAAGTACACAAATTTAGATGTCTAGATGTAGACTAGGTGCCCAGACTTTCCTTATAGGCATTGAAGACTTGGAACTTTGTTCAGATGGTGACACATAGGGATCTAATGTAATTTGTGAAGTTCTGAAATGTAGGAGATGTCTGTGTGAGGCTGACAGATATGACTTAGGAGACAAGAGTATACCAATGCCCTTGCAGATTTTGCAGTATAAGGCCAGGTGATATAGTCTAGGGAATGCAGATGCACTAGAGCTTGCTTGTGGAAATATGAGTGGAGCCAAAGTCAGTTGATATGATCAAAAGCCTCTATAGAGCTGTTATGTAAACCTTTATGTAGCCCTATATCTGATTAAATTGGACCCATTTCCTCAGGTTTCATCCACAGGTGCAACACAGACATTTTTGAGTGGATTAATACAAAGAATACAGTTCACAAACATGAATTAGCTGCACGATTTACCTACAAAAAGCTACACTAAATTCTGTGGTTTGATTGTTTTGATAAGTGATTTTAGGAGTTGACAGAATAGAAATCAACTTGCCCTAATTTTAGGTGTCTGTGTACCAACTGAGAATATAGTCTCCCTTATGTTTAATAGAGATCTAGGGCTTCACTGCAGGAATTGTTTACCTCAGTATCAGACTCTGGTGCCACATGGGACCAAGCAAGGGATCTGAGATGTCTAAAGGGCCTGGCAAGGGAAACAGATATTCTCCAAGAAGCTTGTATCCTTCTAGAATGGCAGGTGAGTCTAGGTGGAATGATCCAAGCCATCTAACTAAGCTAGGTGCCTACTTGTAGGCAACTGAATAATCCTTCTAGTTGACCCAGTAAATGTGTTGCCCAGAGATGGATTATTTTTAGCTAGATATATACTTCGGTGCAATGTAGACTTACAGCTGTTATTAGATTTTGCTGTAAAAGGCATGATTGTTCACTGTAACATCAGTGTTGCATCTTTTCCCTCTTTGAATTCTTGTTTTTTGATTCTGACTTTGGTGACATTATGATTCAAACAGAATAAGCAAGAAAACCATGAAGGTTAAAGCTGTTCACAAGCTCTACTTGAGCTGTAAAATAGTAATCAATATGCCATATCTGTGCAATAATCACGCTTTGATGAGTGTTGCCCATTTTTGCTCTGTGTTGGTCATTAGCCATGTTTGATTCTGCTCTTAATTATATTCTGTCAACTACAGCTGGGGATCCCATTCTTTTCCCTAAGGTGTTTTAAGTGTAAACACACAGGACAGACAAAAGATGGCAGAGGAGGGACATATACAAATTACTCTCCTGGTTCAAGACACAACTGGGAAAGTTTGTTTCATATGGTCTCTGCTTCACAGCAAAACCAAACACTCCTCACTCTGTTTGTAGTGCATTACAGAAGCAGCACCAGAAAACAGTTGTCCAAATCCTACTGTAATGTAGTTCTACTTGATAGGAGTCTTACAGCTGCTATGGATCTAAACCACATGGGTGACGTCCAATCCTAGGGGAAAAGCAAGTAAGAGATGTTAATCCTTATAAAAATCTTCACACTGTACATTAAGAGAGATGCTGTAAACTTCAACGCTTTATTTGCCCCTGGATATCAAAGGATAATTTTATTTATGCAGCTGTAACAAGAATTCTTCTCAGATGAGAGTAAATAATACTGCTTACTCTGAAATATTAAAACCAAGATATATATACAGAGCCATCCTGAAATATTTATGCAAAACATTCCGTTAACTTGCTTGGAAGTATGACAAATGAACATTTGGTTTTATTTTTTATTGTCTGAAATTTTATTATTATTTTCCTGATACTGCTAAATAAATAAATGGAACTAAATAGAAAGAATAGCAAAGAGGTAAAATAGTTCCTATATGCAATAATCAAATCCTTCCTAGATATTTGTATTAGATTATAAAACATACACGAAACATAGGAAAAAATACTTGTTTCATACACTCATCATTCCATAAAGTGCCCCTTTATGTCTGGTATATGATGAAGGACAAGCTATCTTGACTCCAGAAACTAAATTTCTGGAATATTCAGCTGTTTTATGTACCTTAATAATTCTGCTGTATTTCAAGTTATATCAGCATTTCTTTAATAGCCTCTGTTTTCCAGGGGTTTACAGAACAGATGTAAAAATTTATTCCATGCTAGATATTTCTTTTATAATTTCATACAGGTAGGCAAGTTATGTACTTAAAGGTTACTGTATGCTTTATGCTACATAAACAGACCATCACCAGAGAGCTAGAACACCAGTCACTCCCCTTTTATTTTTTCTTCCCCCACCCTCTCCAATAAAGAATGGGCAATACAGAGAAGCATAAGTAAAAATAACAATTTACTAAAAGAAGTAGCAGTAACTACAATGATACAGTGTCCTAGTTATAGTGGCTGGGACCAGTTTATCACTGTGGGAATGTAACTGGAACTGTGTATTCCATACCCTCTCTGCCATTTATCATGAACTGTTAATGATGCATTGTTTGCAACAGCTGCCCAGGACACACCTGACACCTCAGGCTATGAACTGGGTGCATGACAAAACAGAGATAAGAGGGTTCCCTGTCTTCACACCAATGATTCAGGTGTGATAACTCCCCTCTGGGAATCATTTACACCTTCACACCCCACCTGAGGGGTCGTGGCTGCTAATGGGCCATCAAGTAGACCAAAATATCATGTGGCTCACTGAGTAAATTGCCCATTGTGAAAACCCTCACCCTGGGAGAGGTACTGGGTGTTCCTATCTGAACCCAAGCATATATAAGCTTGGGGTTTTGGGACTTGGGGTACTCACTCACTCGTCAGATTGAGAGGAGGACCAGAACCTCAACAGGACTGCAACTACCACTCTCAACCAGACTGTGACCACCAACCTTCTGGAAGGAAAACAGGTTTTCCTTTTGCTTTGGACTCAGGGGGACCATGTGGTGCTCAGCACAGGGGCTGGTGAGCACCATACTGTTTGAGCCCCAGGGGGCTGGCTTGTACAAGTGGGTTTTGAGGGCTGAAACCAATTTTCCTTTGCATCAGTGTATCTATTCTAATCTTTTTATTAAATTGTAGTTCTGACTTCTAAACTCTTTCGAGTTGGATTCATTTCTCCGGCTGGTTTACTTTTAAGCCAGCACATACAGAAGTATACAGTTTAAACCAACAAAGGCAAAAAGTGTTGTCTGGCTCTTACCCTCAGGACAGAGAGAATATGGGTCTGGTCCTGCACCCCATGGGGACAAAGGCAAGATGGTATAGATGCTTCCCCCTCCCTCCAACATCTTGCAGCTAGGAAAACAAAGAAAAACCCTGCATCAAATGGTTTTCCATGGGAGGACAGCAAGTGGTAGAGACTGCAACCTCACTCTCTTGGGGAGGGCCAGCAAGTAGCAACAGGAAAAGGAAGCAGGAAAAGAAAACTGGCAGCAGTTCCTGGTGGCAACAAAAGCTGCTTATGAAACCCCTGAGGCGGCTTGCAGTGAGACAATTGTGAAGCCCCTGAGGTGGCTATGGTGCAGCAGCCACCGTTCTCTGCCTGTCGGCAGCAGTGGCTGGAGGTAGCTGAGCAGCGACTCCCACCCCTAGCAGTGGCTGAGGTGGGTCAGGGACTGGCTTTCACTCTCTGCTGCATGTGGTGTGTGAAGATAAGAAATCCTACTGCAATAACAAGGAGTGTAAATAGGGTCAGGTTCTATGTCATTTATTCCCACTGCAATTCATGATGGTGTACTTGGGAGTAGACTCAGGTCTCCAGGATTTGGCCAAAAATTTTTTGTGTTAACAAGAGATTGGAACTACCATCTAGGGGCTGGATTTGGTATTCTCTGCACACAGAATCTGCACTGTATTTTTCTTTTTGTGTGAAAAGTGCAAGATTTATGTCCTAGAAGCAGACATATGAAGTTCAACAAGGAAAAGTTCTGGATTCTGCACCTGGGATGGGGCAACCCTGGATGTTCATACAGGCTGGAATGAGATACGGGAAAGCAGTGCCAGGGAAAGGGACCTGGGGGCCCTGGTCAATAGCAAGTTGAATTTGAGTCAGCAGTGCCCTGGCAGCCAGAAGGGCCAACTGTGTCCTGGGGGGCGTCAGGCAAAGCATCACCATCTGATCCAGGGAGGGGATTGTCCTGCTCTGCTCTGCACTGGGGTGGTCTCACCTGGAATATTATGTGCAGTTTTGGGTGCCACAATATAAGAAAGATATTAAGCCATTAGAGAGTGTCCAAAGGAGGGCAATGAAGATGGTGAAGGGCCTTGAGGGAAAACCATATGAGAGGTGGTTGAGGTCACTTGATCTGTTTGCTTGGAGCAGAGGAGACTGAGGACTGGACTCAATGCTCCTTGTGGGTCCCTTCCAATTCAGCATATTCTGTGATTCTGTGATTAGATTTAGCCTAGGAAGAACTATATTAAGCATCAGAGTAAGAAGATGGAACTAGGTGTGTGGAAGAGATTTTTAGAGTCAGATGAGCTAATTATCAGGAAAGAGCAGGGGAACTGATTTGATTCACCAAGATGAGTTGCTATTATTGTAAGTTAGTAGAAGGATCTAAAGAGGAGGAAAAAATGACCTATCAGAATTGATGAGATAGTCTATTTTAGTTCTTTACATACAGATACTATTATCCAAAAAAGGGAGAGGATCAACATATTTGACAATAGGATTTTTTTCTGTGTATAACTTCAATAGAGACTCACTTCAGCCAGTCAACTATGCTGTCATATATCCTTCCACAATATAATTAAATATACTTTTCTTTGACATTAAAGGAGAGTAATTTGAAATGGACATAATTCCTTTAATAATGATTGTCAAGGGGAAATAAAATAAAATAATCTTTTCATTTACTATTAAAAAAAAGTCACAAATTTAACATTCCAAATAAGACATCCCAATAAGTTTTCCTTTCCTGATACTATGTTAGCTGCAGATTTTAGCTTTACCCAAGTAAATGTCACTAAATTAATTATCAGGGAGAAAAGAAAGGTAAAAATACCTCCGCTGTTACTCTTCATATTTATTCACTGTAGGTGATAACTTGACACAGTTGTGGTAGGGGGAATATGACCCCAAATACAGACCCTGTAATGTACAACAAAAAACTCCCAGCAGAGAGTACTGTTGTTTGTTGCTCACATTCTTCATTCAAAAGATGCCTAAGAAAAACCGAAGGCACAGCAGGATGAGAGACTGCTATACTTTTTATTCTGTGTGTGTTCTCTTAGAATTATGTTTCCACATTTTCAAAGACTGCAGCCATTTAATTAAGTAAAATAATCCTCATAATTTTTTTAACTAGAATACTGTTGGGCTTTTATAGTATTTCAGAATTTCTATGCACTCCGTCCAGGATTTTTTGTCCTCATTGGAAAAATTCAAATAAAGCTGGATTGCAAATATGAGTTTAGGATATTTGCAACAAAACCCCCATGAATTTGGAACCTTAACACTGAAATGTTTTGGGTTTTTGTTTGTTTGTTTTTTTCCAGCAACCTACAAATGTCAACATCAGGTATTCTAGCATAAGACTTGTCAATGTATAGACAGACCACAAAATCATGAATAATATGTTTTGACAAAGTTTTATTTTGTTCTAATGTTGCAGGAGTTGTGGGAGAGCAGATTGCAGGAGACTTACATTGGAAAGACACCCTCTAAATGGAAAGAACAAAAAAGAACACCAGTTATATCTAATGCTGTTAAACAAAAGCATCAAAATACTCACCTCAGGTCTCAGCTTTCCAGTGATTAGCTTTTCAAACATCTAGTGGCTGTTTACAGATCTGCATTTGTCCATTTTTATCACCACTGCATTGCTCCCATGACTGTTAAAGTGCCACAAGAAAGCATTTCAAATGTCTTGCTATTTGTCAAAGCATGTAACTTCTGTAAGGATTTTTGTGTGGTTTAAACTGGCATACTGCACTCACACGGAAGTGCTCTGCTGCCTATACAATGCCTTTCTTAACCCAAGTAACCTCCCTGGGATAAGGACCTGCCTTCACATTAGCTGGTTTTGGCAAAATGCAAAATAAATTCCAATCAAAATAGTGGGGTTTAGGAGGCTGTTTTATTTAAGATTTCATTGTAGGTCACAGCTGCATGAGGATGGTGACAAAAACCCAGCATTGAGTATTTTCCAAGAGGAAGGAAGGTGAAGAGAAGTTATTTCTTACTGATGGAAGAAAAAGTGGGTTTGCAACCTGTATTTTGACAATATGAGTGAAATGTACTCAGTTGGCTTTGAGGAAGAGGTAGTGCCAGTGTAATTTTGAAACTGTCACTAGTATTCTGTTCTGATTGGCATTTTTTGAGCTTCTGTCATGTAATCTTTCCTACTGACAGTTTGTCACAGGAAAAAAGTGGAGAGCATAGTCTTCCATTATGTGTGAAATTGTCTGATGTAGAAATTGAATATGTTTGAGCATTATATGAGAAAAAGGCATGGATGGTCCAGGAATATTACCTCTGAGTTTTAACATATACCTTTTTAGATGCTATATATTTCTGCCAATGTGAAAATTCAATGAATTATAAATTTACTTTGACAAGTTTTTTTTGTTGTTTTTTTTTTTTTTTTTTTTTTTTAATTTTTTTCATTTTTTTTCTACAAAACAGGAGCCGTGGGACTTCATTCAAATTCTTGAGTGCTGAAAATTGACAAAAATCTGTTGAATTCAGTGGTGCTACAATTATTTACCTCCTCAGAAGTGCTGGACATTTAATCATTTGACCTTTCTCCAGAAGTCATATGATCAGGCTTTAAGGCTTCTTACAAGCTCTGCAAGGAGCTCTTAGCCACTAGAGATTCCATGGCAGCTCTTATAGCTATTATGGCCTGCAGATACAAACACTATCAGCGCAGCTCTGAAGACTGGCTTCTTTGTTTAGTGTTCAGGGTTTTCTGGTTAATGCCTGTGGCTTTCTTAAGTAGCTCCAGAGAACAGAAAGTTAGTAGCAGTTAAACAGTTCAAAACAGTTGTATTAAGTTCAGCAATTAGCAAAGTTTTTCTAGAGCAGAAATTAAGACCAACAGGATCTATCTGGCATATAATCATTGTAATTGTTTTTTAAAGGTATAGAGTTTACAGTATGAAAATCTGGAAGACCATGCTCCTTCTGGATTGCATGGGAAAAGATGTACAGTTTAAGCCAACAGTGACTTACTGAAAGCAATATTTCAAGCTCTGTCTTTGACATATGTTAGCTGAGATTACAGGAATGGTGAAACCTGCAAGCAGGGCCAAACAGGAAAGATTTCCTATTCCATAATACTCAGTGGTGTAGTTCTCATTTGCTTTGCATTCTGTACTTACATGACCTCTAGACCTTTTGTGAGAGTTTGTGAGAAATGTACAAAATACCCACTGACCATAATATCTGTGGAGGTCTGAGAAAATACACCGTAGGTATGGAAGATGCAGTTGTGAAACCCTTTTTTAAATCTCAAAGAATAACCTTGCTAGTTCATCTTGGAACTCTGCAGTTTATCAGGACCAGCTTTTCACTTGAATGAAAGTACATCAGGAGGTTATTTAGTACAATCCTCTAAACAAAGGAAGGTCAACTACAGCAGGTTGCTTGGAGCAGCTTCTAGTTGGGTTTTGAGCATTTTCAACCGTAGGGATGTCACAGTCTCTCAAGATAACCAGTTCTCAGAATTAAAAAACAAGATTCTTATGTTTAAGTGGAATTTCCCATATTTCAGTTTGTGCCCACTGCCTCTTGTATTTTTACCAGACACTGCCGAGAAGAGTCTGATTCTGCCCTGCTTACTTTCCCCCTTCAGTTATTCAAACACATCAGTGAGATCCCTCTAAGTTTTCTTCCCTTCAGGCTTAAAAGCTCCAGATCTCTCACCCTTTTCTCATGGGAGAAATGCTCAAGTCCCTAAACATCTTTTTGTTGGGCTCCTTCATCAAGTAGCTGAGAAATGGACCCAGTATTTCATATGTCGCCTTAGCAGTGCCAAAAAATGGGGTGAGGGTCACCTCCCCCAGCTTGCTGGGAACTCTCCTCAGTGCACCCCAGGAAGCTGATGGCCTTCTTTGCCACAAGGGCGTGTTGCTGGCTCATGGTCAGCTTGGTGAGATTTGTCTGCAGAGGGGCTGGCCTTTGGCCCATTCCTCCAGCCTGTCACTGTATGGCAGCGTAGCCATCTAGTGCATCAGTCACTGCTCCCAGGTTTGTACAGGTTTCAAGTTTGCAGTGCCCTGTTCATTAATGAAGGTGTTATTTTTTAACTAATGGACCCAGTGTTGATGTTGGGGTACACTATTGCCAAGTGGTTTCCAGCTGGTCTTCATACCAGTGATCACAACTTTTTGAGCCCAGCAGTTCAGCCAGTTTTCTGTCCACAACACTGTCCACTTCTCTAGTTTTTGCCTCAAAAGATTCAAGAATTTGCCTCATCCCCCCTTCCAGGAAAGGAGATCTCCAGTTTTAAAAGATGCCAACATATATTAAACCATGACTATCTATTGATCACTCTAATACTAGTTTTATTTCTTTTCTATCCAATCTTCTCTGTAGTAATCAATTAATGAAAGCAAAACATATTCATACGTAAAGGAAACTTTTTTAAACCTGTGCAGTACTTGGCAGGCCAGAAATAGCACAGTAAATCTCTAAGATAATTTCCCAAATCAGGATCACAGCTTGCCACATGACAAATGTATTTAAACCAAATTTCATAAAAATGTTCTTTTTCATAATTTCTTATTGTGGTCTGGTAGCATGGTTACTTCAAACCAATTTCATGCACACTTTCTCTAAAAAA
>VWZG01005495.1:24326-71919 GCA_013396735.1 Grallaria varia | reverse complement strand
CTGCTGGGATACAATATACCTTCAGTCTTTGAAGGAACAGGAGTCCTGAGATGAGATGTGTTTGAAAAAAAATCAACTTAAGTGCGTGCTTTTGAAAATCAATTGATTTATGCTTCATCTCATGTCATTTAGTGGAACTTATCTGGCAGAAGACTAACTCAAATTACCTCAGAGAAAAAAACCAAGCATGTATTATGTAACAGGAACCTTGATTGTGCCTCAATTAGAAGACAGAAGAAAAAATATTAATTTCCAATACTGCGACCAGGCTGCAGAATGTATTGAATTGTTACTATTCACCAGTGATAGACACAGTGAAAAGCTCCAAATGAGATTTAAAATCACTTTTCTGAATTAGGAAGCCATCAACTTGAATTTTTAGACGTACGTGAGCCATTACTGAATGATTCATTTAAAGTACAAAGGATAAAAAGCAGCATACTTTTAGTCATCCCCTATTAATGGCTATGAAAATGAAATAGCTCTGTTGTTCCACCACAATTCCTGGCAGACCTGTCACTGGACTTGCCAGAAATAAAGGGTGTCTAGGAGTGACGCTAAGCTCCCTGGTGCATTTGCTGAAATCCTTGCTTGCTAATGGCTAAATTTTAAATCTGGACTTTTAGCTATGAGATATAGACTGATCAACATCAGAGGAAAGAGCTAACAAGGGAGAAAGCAGTTCTATCTCTGATACCATCAGGTCGCTGAAACTACTTAGATTGTTACCCGATATGTGGATACCCTGAGGAAACACTGCATTTCAGTACACGCATTTCAGAAGGATAAGTGCCCTTACCCTGAGAGTCTGGAGAGTAACAGGCCCTCCTAACCATTGTGTTAGGGACTCAGAAATGGAGCTTGATCCTGTTTGCACCACTTCCGTAACATCAACCCATTCTGCACAGAGCAAATATTGTTCTAAGTCCCATTCAGTCACAAAAGGGATGTCCCAGACAGTCTGCAGGTTCAGCTCAACAGCCAAGAGAACTTCATAATTCTTCCATCTGCAGCACCATAAGGCTGGATAATCTTCTGGCACACATACAAGCTTGTACTCATGTAGTAAAACCGAGTATCTATCCCTAGGCCTGAATTCTACATTTAGAGATGTTTTTTATTTTTTTTTTTGCTTTTACTCAGTTGTTTTTTATTTCAGGTTTGGCTTTACTGAAATCCAAATAGCTGTTTACACTAGAAAGCCTCAGACTTGCCAAGACACCAGTATGTCCTCAGCCCTGGACTATGTGGATAGCCCTACTTAATAAAGAGAAACTACTCACAGTAAGTACATTTTAAGTATGTGTATTTATATTGTCATAGAATCAAAGCAGACCTACTCAGGGTAGCAACGGTAGCAGAGTCTGGCCATANTACAAGCAGCAGCAAACACAAAGTTCCAGCTAATACAGTGCATAACAGGGACTCTTCCCTATAGCTGCATTTGCAAGTCAACCAGAATTTCGAAGCTCTGAAAAGAGTTCAGTTTTAAACAATGTTTCCGAAGGGCTGTTATCTTGTCTCTTTAAAAAAAAAAAAAATCACTCTGGCATGAACATTGGTATATATAAAGTTTGCAACCTGGGACCAATTTTTTTAACAAAGTAATACACCTTCATTTTTTTAAATTAAATTGTTCAGGCTGTTAACCTATAATCTTAAGTATAGTTATGACATTTTCTCTATATGTATCAAAGGAGAGTTTAATTACACACGGAAAATGTCGAGCTAGTTAGAATAATGCAAATTTCTGACTTTCAAATGACTGGAAAATGGATTTGAGCCCATCAAGGATTAGAGAAAATTAGTTGTTTAACTGATAGCCTAGTTAAATATTAAGCCCCGGAACAAAAAAAGAGGTTTTTTTCCTAAGTCTGTTCCTAAGTTCACACTCTGATGAGCTGTGTCTTCTTTCCTACACAGAACATAGTAGAGATGATCAGAAGTATTATAAAAAGTACCAGCTGGCTAAAGCAAATGATGAATGAGGTACTCCAAATTCTTTATAGTAGTCGTGGATTTGCATTGCAGAAGTAATGAATCTGATGGAATAACCATACAGAATATAAAGTTTAAGTCTATAGTACCTCTAGGACTTGAACTACTTTTCTTCCTTTCCTCATATTTAGAATTCTCAGGCTCCATATGCCCTAACCCATTTCATTAATAATGCTACAAGGTCCCAGTAGTATTAAAGTGTTTATTTTATTAGAAACAATGCTAGACATTTTTCCTTCACAGCACTGCTGGGATACNGAGGACCTTTCAAGCATATGACCTTTTTGTAATTTCAAGGGCCTCTTATATATTTACCTTTATATGTGAACATCTGTGACTTCTTCAGGCTGTCTCCCTTCATTCTTATTAAAATCTCTTCTTTTTCTATCCTGATGTTGCAAGAGTAGAGATTCTATCCTTGAAAATAATATGCTTATTTTGATATGTTAGCTAGTATGTTAGACTTCTGGTTTTCCACTTTCTTGGCAAAGATCACAGTCCTTCCTGCAATTTTTTTACACCAGTGTCATGAACTCAAAACCAACAGAATGGTGATGTTTATTTTAGATTCCATACTTCCACTCAGAGATTACATTGACACAATTGATAAAGTTATTAGTTCTCATAAAATTTCATCCAGGCAGTTCTTAAATATCACCAGTGAGGGAGTCTCCACAGTCTCTGGGCAATTGGTTCCATTGTGTGGTCATCTGCACAGTAAACAATGTTTCCTCATTTTCAGGTGGAACTTCCCGTGCATCACTTTCTGCCCATTGCCTCTTGTCCTATTGTGTGGCAGCACCAAGAAGAGCCTGTGCTCATTCTCTTGACACCTTCCCATCCGATACTGACTGACATTAAAGGTTTCCTTCTCAGTCGTCTTCTCTTAAGATTCAGCTCCCTCAACCTTTCCTCGTAAAAGAGATGCTACAATTCCTAATCATCTTTGCAGCCCTCTGCTGGACCCACTCCAGAAGCCCTGTGTCTCTCTTGGACTGGGTAGCCCAGAACTGGACACAGCACTCCAGATATGGCCTCACTAGGATTGAGTATAGGGGTCAGATCACCTCCCTTGACCTGCTGTCAGCGCTGTTCCTGCTGCATTTTCTAAGGCTATCAGCTATCAGAAAAGTGTGCTGAAAGAAATCTGCTATCAGTCATGGCCAATGGCATATAATGAATGGGACTGCTCTTTTTATATCATAGAAACTCTCACAGGTGTACTATATTGAATTATTTTCTTCCCTGGAATATCTCAATTATACTGGTGGGCTGTTTGATCAAATATGGCTTCATAACAAATATGTGTGAGCATCAACACAGATTGAATAGACACTTTTAGAGCCAATAATGTTCTGTGACTGACTAATTGCACACTAATGAATACCATGAATCCTTGTGACTGTGTCATTAAAAAAGTCTATTGACTACATAATTTGATAAGTAAATTGGGGAAAAGATATCTGTTTGGTCTTTTTTGTTTGCTTGTTTTCTATTGAAGGTACTTAAAGAAAATTAAGGAAATTGCTTAAGGAAGGTTTATTTTCAACAGAAATACAGTATTTATATGTTTCTCAGAATTTCAGTCCTGGAACCTCATGGTAGGCAGATGAAATCCTCTCTGTCTTAGTGTTGTTTAGATCACCTCTTTTGCAAATGCAGTCCTTTGCTCACAGACTTTTTTGACTGTAACTAGTTAAATAAGACAGTGGTCAGTTGTGGTATTCTTCTCAGGCGCTGCAAAGTAGCAGATAGGAGGAAAGTTCAGCATAACTTTCTTCTGGTATTGACAGATCTTGGAATGAAAAGTCTTCCCCGTCAAAGAGGAGATCTCTTCCTGTTCAAATCAAAGGTTCACCAAGCCTCCATATCTATTGTCTAAGTCTGACATATCTGTGTCTTATGGTCCACAATGAATGCCTGGGGAAGAGCAATAACATAGGGCAAACACACAGCAGTAATTGCACTATGTGTCCTCCTACCAGCCAGAGCTGGGGGACTTCCTGAGTCAGGACTGATATTTTTGTACCTAGGAGCCCTCAAACATGTTTAGTAATAAGTCTGCAGATCATAAGATAGCTACATTGGGCACCTGATCAATGTTCTAGGAAAACTCACACAACGTTTTCCATAATCCATTGCTTATATTTCTCTAACATCAGAACTTTTTTACACTCTTAGTTTATAAGAAAAATAATGGTTTAAAATAAATGTTAAATGAAATTTTCCTATATAATATATCTTTTTTGTATGTCCAAAATACTAAGTAGTGATATTTCATAGGCATGTCTTAGATATGGAGGTAAAATTTTTTTTCTACTGACATTACTGAATTAAAAGTGAGTTTATTAACTCTTATTTTAGGCTGTTGAATCTTCTGAGTCAGATACCTTTTTAATGTGTGTATGAACAGAAAGATCCAGTATAAATAGTAAAAAATGAAGAAGAAAAAATAAAAATTCACTCTAAGGACTTCAGGTAGAACTCAGAATAGCCTAATAAACAATCACAGCTCTACCTATTTTTTATTCTGTTGCTTTGTGGTGGTATTTTTGTCGTTATTTAATAATAAATAACCCTAATGGGTTTTTGTTTGGTTTTTTGTTTGTTTGGTTTGGTTTGGTTTTGTTGGGGTTTTTTTTGTTGTTTTTTTTTTGTTGTTATTTGTTTTGTTTGGGTTTTTTTTTAGTATATATTGAAACATAGTCCATAATTTGCTTGGGAACTATTGAATGCCTAAGCTTTAAGTGGTTTTGGTTGTTTTTCCACTGAAGAGCTGAGTCTGAAGCAGGAATCTCTGTACTATAAGAGCATGGCCTTGCACTGCTGGATTTCACAATACTGTTAGTGTAGTCACATCTTGTATTACAGCTGAATTCTCCTTTGTCTTGATGGCTCTTGACTTTACAGCATCAGTAAATTTCAAGTGCATACTCTAGTTTTGGTGACAAGTAAATTAATGAAGACTTTAAAAAGTTCTCTCTTGACAGCGAAATGGAACTTTTCTTAGAAGATTGATAGATTGCAACATGTTCTATATATACCATTTACTGTATTTAAAGGGAAAAAAGGAAGACATGAATGCTTGGGATGACTGAAAATATTGTATCTTCTCTCCTGTTGCCTACATGGCTCACCTGAGAATCTTAATTTTAAATATACAGTATTATGCTGGCCCCTAAACTTGCTTCTTGAGCTACAGAATTTTGCACATTACCACAGGAATTGATCTCAGAGTATTGCACTACTATGTCTTTCTAGGAAGAATGAAGTTTTTCAAAGGAAAATAAGTTGTTTTGTGAAAGGCAGGCAGAGCAATAATTTCTACTGTATAAATGATCACTTGGAGTGTTACTGAAATTTGTAGAACAGTTCCTGTCATACAGGTGTTAAGTTTTACTTACTTGGGTTTTTCTTCCTCAGATGTGCTTTTATATCCCTCAAAATATACAGAAATTTCTCAGTAAATCTTCAAAAGACTGTGATAGCTGACCCAGCTTTTGCCCTTCACTATTCAACGTGGATGTTGTTTATGAGAGGGTAAGCAAAGAATTTAGCCTTACAGCTCCCATGAGTATTGGTCATCCATTAAACATTCTATGCATTATGTCCCTGTCCGTCTTGATTAAAACAGTATGCATGAAGTTCAAACTACCTGCAGTCAGCTCTGCTCTGAGATATTTTGATTTTTCCACTTACATTTCATAGAGCCTGTGTCTCACTTGTTATATGCAGAGTATGGCTTGTAAGTGTCTCTTTTGGTGTAATGCTTTCTCCCCAGTGATCTATTTGGGAGATGTATTTGGGCATTCCACCTGAGATAGTAACCTCTCTTTAGTGGAGCTGTAACTAGTCATGAGAGGGATATCTCTACACAGCAGGAGAAGAGGATGGCAAATTAGTAACCCCGTCCTGCACTTTGAGATGAAACAACCAAAGCATAAATAGGGCTATTTCAATCCTATTTCTATTCAGAAATAGATACATTAGAGCATTTCATTACAGAATTAATTATTGACCCATCATTACAACTGTGGTAGAAGAGTTTCTGCTCCTCAGTGCTAATCTTGTCCAGCAGTAAATTTTCTAGGTGCCACGGAATTTGTGCAACTTCTGACATAAATAAGAGCTAGCCCCCAGCTGCTTAATTTATTCCAGTACCCGCGAGATGTAACGAGCTCCCTGCAGACCCATCCTGCCTTGATTCTGAGCTTTTCTTGGGCTGGGGAGACTGCCAGCAGCAATGCATTAGAACTGCAGCCTGGTATTGAATATCCAGTATTAAGAGAAAGGGAAACAAATGATTTATCATTAAAAAAATAAAAATCTCCTCTTCCCCTTGGTGTTAGTTCAACTGCATGTCAGTGGGGTCTAGTGAATGTCTGTCTTTTTCTCCTTGATATTGTGTGTCCTAAAACATCCTCACTTGCACCCATGGTACAGCACCATCATTCCCCTGAGTGTAGTCTACTGACCTACATTAGTGAAGAGAGACTCGACCTTTCAGCATTGTTCCTTATATGAACAGAATTAATTACATTCATTTAGCATGTCCATGAAACCTTGTGTCAGAAACCAGCATTTTGCTTCTTCAAGATAAGTAAAATAAGTTAGGAGGACAACATTTTTAGATTGGGTTCAAGACAAAAAGTAGGTTTAATTAGTCCCTGAAATCTAGGTCTAAGTCTGCAAGCCCTCTATCCTCCAGGAGAGTGAGTACTAGCAACTAAATACATATTTAAATTACTACTCATTCAGATTAGCAAGAAGAGTTTCTTACAAATTAAAATTTATCAGTCAAAAAAACCCAAACCAAACCAAAAACCAAAAAAACCCCAACAACTGAGCGAACATATCTTGGTACTCTGTCATGAATTCCTATGGATGAGAAATAGGATAACCGGCAAAGGAAAAGCAAGTAAAAAGTAGCTTTAATAATCCCATTAGCTTTTAAATATGTCAAATTTAGCAAATCCCCCTTACTTCTATAGAGTTGCAACTTTGTTTCTGAAGTGACAGTGAGTAACCTGTTCCAACTGAAAACTGAGCCTGGCATATCCATGCTGGTTAGTAACATTCTGCTTTACAGAGAGTCAGGTCAAATGAGTTAGAGTTGCGTAGCTTTGAACACCTACACAGTGGACACAACCTGAATTAGTCATCAAATTCTCAACTGCGGGGAAAGGAGAGCAGTGGGTACATTTAGAACAGTTCATCTGGACTAATATAGGTGTTTACCTTAGGATAAGGTTAATTGTTCCTTAAATATCTCTGTGTTTTCTCACTGAGTATAAAGTGAAATGAATCACACTCATCATGCCTGTTTATTTGAAGTTCATTACAGCTTTCTTGGTTCACATACTCTAAAACTCCTTCATTCTGGCACTGAATTATAAAAACTATGACCTGAACCACCAAGTCACTGAAATAATTTATCAAGACTGATAAAACAAGGTATCAATAATGCAGGATAAAGGTTTAAACCCTTCTCTAATAGTCTCAACATTTCCTTTTACCTTCTTCCTATATTTTATGGTGCTTAGTTCATATTCAGTGAATAACTACAATTATGACAAATATAACACCTTGCTTCTGAAAATAAAATAAATATTTACAGAGGAACACTGAAGCATTACCCTTATTACTACTATTAAAGTCCACATTCAGGATATTCATAGAATCATAAAATGGTTTTGGTTGGAAGAGGACCTTGAAGATTTCTCTTTCCAACTCGGCTGCTCTGGGCAGGGACACCTGCAACTAGACCAGGTTGTTCAGAACTCCACCCGAGCTGGCCTTGAACATCTACAGAACAGAGCACCCATAACTTTTCTGGGTGAACTGTTCCAGTGCCTCACCGCCCTCAGGGTAAAGAATGTTTTCCTATTATCTAATCTATACCTACTCTCTTTCAAATTGAATGCATTCCTGTCACTACATGTGCTTGTAAATAATCTTGTCCCGTCTTTCCTGGAAGTTCCCTTCAGGCACTGGAAGGCTGCCATTAGGTCACCCCCAAGCCTTCTCTTTACATGGGTGACATACTGGACACAGTATTTTTTGGGGTGAAAATGCAGTACCAAGTATCTATTTCCAGTCTCTTGAATGAGCTCTAGGAAAGCTGATGTTGGAAAAGACACAGTTTCTGTCCTATTGCCCAGCGTAAATGCTATCACAATAATGTTTATTCAGAGAGAGGAACAAATTGATTTTGCTGGAACGATGGTTTGACTTGCTACAGTTAAGAAGAATACCCAGTTTAATGAGCACACTGCCAGGCTATTTATATACAGAGGGCTAGTTTTTCAGACACTGCACTGATGTAAAAGATCACTAGACAGAAGACTGAAATCTGACTTGCTTATGTTACAGATGAAGGTCTTTGAAGGTGCGCTTCACAGCATTACAGAGTCAAAACGTCATTCAGTCATGGATCAAAGATGTTCAAATATTTTTTTTGATAGTTACACTGTGTGTGTTTAGTTATGGCTGACTTTTGTGCCTAAGGCAAAAAAAAGCCAATTCATGGTGTATGGAGTGGCATATGGCACATAAGCAGAAGAAACATGGCTTATATGCTGGAACAGTCTCATGCAACTGCAGCACTCTGTACAGGCATGAAGTCTGCTGCATACACTACAGCCAGGGCTGGAGGAGGAAGTTAGCCAGCAAGGTAGCTCCAGAAGTCACTGTTAGCTCTCAAGGTTCCCTAGGACCATCTGTACACTCAGTCCACATCCATGCTACCTGCAGTAGTGAGGAGCTACTGTCAGAATCAGCTGTGTTGTCCCACAGATCCCCTTTTCCCCTCAGTACACTAAAAATAGAAGGTGCTGCGGTTAAGAACTAGGATGTGGAGTGATGTTTTAGTCTGATTATAACTAGGTGTGCTGGTTTTAATACTTTAAAAAATTAATTTCATAAAGAGATGCCATGAAAATAACAAAATGTTAAAATTTAAAACATTCATTTAAAAGCTGGAACAAGTTAGTAGGAATGTTTTCACTTTTTCAATTGTCTTATGAGGAAAAAAGTACCTTATTCTTCTGTTCTAATTACAAATATCTATGAAACACATACAAGTATAAATGAGCCAAGTAAGTAGCTAGAACCTGATTCTAGCAAGTTTTATCATCCTAGTGTCCTACACCAGTAGTTTTTAATACCTGATGATAATTAATATTCCTGTTGATCATCAGCTTACTGAACAACAGATGTATCTTTTGCTTACAAATCTAGAGAGCAGAAGATAAAGAGGAAAATATCTTTAAGAAGTGTGTCTATGTTCAAAATAGAGACAAGCTCACCTTTGGGCATTTAACTCAATATGTTTTCTAATGTGAGAAATATTTCTGTTTATTTAACTCTTACAAATGCAGGAGCATATCAATTGCCCATCCAAACTGTTTTCAGAGAGATTCAAAGGCAAGGCAGTCAGCCTTCCACTTCTTTGTACTGAATGCACTTTCTTACCCATCCAGATTTAGTAAAATAAAAAAACTATTTTACTCATCTCTTTCATCTCAAACTACCACTGTGTACATGCCGTGCAGTGCTGTTGAGAAGGTGGCCTGTAAATGCTAGTTCCAGGGTTTTAATTGCCTGAGAATCTCCAGATTCTCACTGTCCGATGAAGATCCCTTGGACTTGCCTAGTATTTAGTGGTATGACACAATATAAGTGAAATACATCAGTTACACCTGCATTTCCCTTTATTTATGTGATATTCTAAAATATTTTAAAGGTGTGTTGGTTTTTTTTTCACTTCAATTTGCTGAACAGTGTCAAATGGAGATAAAAATGAGGACAAAAAATAGAAGATCATGCAGAACAAAAAGCCTCATTCAACAGGTCAGAAAATCCAGTCTTCCTAAAGCTGGTATTATCCCATTTCTAAGCTAGTTCACATACTTAAGTACCAAGAGGTCATTTTCTTGGGTACTATCTGAAGTCTCATCTTTTAATCTTCACTGTAAATTTTTATGGGAACTTAACCTGTGCCAAGAATGTGACATTTAAATCAGCAGAGGTTTCTTATTTTGATCCCCTCCCTGTACAGCTTTTACAAGGAGTACCTTAAAGCATTAGTGTCACACATTCCTCATGTGAGAGGGAGACTGGCAAATTTATGAGGACATATACACTCTCAGTCAGCAACTGATTGCGATTAAAATGGTTGAAGTATGTTCACACAGATGTGGAATTCATACTGTATAGCCAAACTGCCCTACCAGATAGTTTGTTTTAAAGCTGTTATTATACATTCTTTCTCTCATTTCAAAGCATTTGATGTACAGCAGAAAATTTATTGTGCTTGGTTGTTTTTTTAAATCTTACACGTGTAGCAACTCCATGTATAGTTCCTTGTAATATAGCAAGGAAGAAAAAAACAGGAAAAAAATACCTCTGTCTTTTTTATATATATTTTTTTTATTTCCAAATATCTTGGACCATTTTCTAAACATAAAACAACACTGAGAAGATTACTTTAAGGCTGTCAAGTTTTAACCGTTCTACAGGCAGAGAAATGCAGACACAGGGAAACTCCATATTTTTTGTCAAGAGCAGAGAAGACATGGCAGCTCATATTTCAATGCAGTCTAGCAAGTTTAGAGTACAGTTCTTCTCTGGCATGCCTGAGAAGTCTATGAGAAAGCCAAGAAAGTCACTGTCTTTCTTTCACGCCTACGGCTGCTATTCAAGCTACAATTACACCCGCTCCTGTATGTGCCTATCCATATGTGTAACAACCATCCTCCAAACCCCATCTAAACAGCCACATAGAAAGATGCACAGGGGAGATTTGGGACAGGCCAGTGTCACACAGCAGAACAAGTTCGACTCTACAATGAGCTTATGCCTTTCCTTTCTACACAGATTCACAGATTTTAAACTAGCAGGTGCCACTGTGATAATCTGGCCTGATTTTTCACTCAAACGTTCCAGCTCATCAATAGACATTTTAGGGCTGGAGTAATGATCTAAGCTGTAGCTGGAATCCTCCTAAACCATCTGTGTCAGCGACTGCTGGACCAGAACATAACACTTAGAGAGCTGATGAATGCACAGGCATGCCATCCCACAATATGGTACCCCAAAGGACCATATGGAGTATTTTTTTTTGTTTTTTTTTTTTTTTAAATTTTGGTTGCTTGGTTCTGATGTATTCCCTCAACTTCACATGGCACTGTCATTACTGAGTTCCCTACAAGGAGAAATCTTTCAACTGGAATCAAGAAACTTAAGGTAAGATTCATTCTATATGTCTAGATCTGGACTCGTCACCTAAGCTCCCTTTATAATCAATGAAAAAACATAAGCACTTGCACAATACGACTATTACAGCATGAAGCTGATGTCTGAAGATGTCAAGATGAATCACTGCTTTCTTCTCTTCCCTGATTATAAAAGGAACATACAATGAGTCACCTAGATTCAGACATCTGCAGTGGAGATTATTGGTTAGGTGGGTTGAATCCCACCCTGAGCTGCTTCTGAGGCTGTCAGACCACTTTCTGACAAATTTAATACCTGAACATAAGCAGAACTGTCACCTTCCATGTATTTAGAGCTGTGGAATGTATCCCTAAGCACAGTCAACAGACATGGGCAGTTGTCTTTTGCTCTTAGTGAAGAAGATGATTGACAAGTCAAAGTAAAACATTTGGAAAGCCTGTTCTTCCAATATTGCTGTGGCAGGGACACAACAGCCAGCATTTTATCTGTGAAGACTGGCAGATGTTGACACTCATGCGCTGCCAGAAATAAGGAGCACACAAAACTGCTTCTGTATATGACAGACAGAAACCCCCTGAATTCCCATGGAAAAACATTCTAATTTCCTTGAGATCTAAATGAACAATTTTTTTTAAATGAACTGTACAAAATGGAACTCCTAAGAAAAGCATGCAAAGTGGTTTGTTATTATAAATTGGTGCCTACATAAATTAAACACATGTTCATGACACTGCTTCTGTGGAATTCAATAAAATTTTTTAACCTATCACAACAGCCTGGTTACTAGGAATGTTTTCCAATATTGCAACCTCCCATTTGTTTCAGTTCCTCTGTATTGTCACAAATTTATAGCATCTGTATGACTTTAAATTTTTCAGCAGTGGATAATATGGTGTTGCTTTTAGCACATTTATTAACTTTCTGCCATCTTTTTCATTTCCTATATTTTTTGACATATTAGATTGTTTATGAACTACTTCTTATTGGCATTTACTTTAATCTTGTTTATTTCTCTGTTTTACTTTAATTTAGGAAATAGCTCAGCTGGTCAGGTCTAAAGGGTACCTATGCCAAATCCTTAAAGAACATACATCAGCATCAAGGCAGCTGCTTCGCAGACGCCAAGTAATAGATGTGAGTAAATGAATCACAGCAAATAATCTAGTCAATAGGGTAGATTCTCTTTTTCTTCACATTCATTTAACAAATGACATGTCAAAACCATAATATCCTACAGGCTGATGGGTTTGAAATTTTGATTAGTGCTGCTTGACCAATAGTAGGCATGCAAAGTTATTCTTGTTCTTTCACTTAATAAGCCAACTCATTTTTCCATAGGCCTGTATTTCCCCTCTTGCCTCTGACGTGAGGGAACAAGACTGCACTGTAATTTGGATGGATGGCTGCAGCACAGGTTGCTGCAGTTCATACCCTTAGCGCCACACATGCTCGTTCAATAACTGAGGTGGTGCTTTTATATAAGCGCAATGTAGCACAGAGGCTTTAAGTGCAAATCTGAGGTTTGATTTCAATGATTCCTCAGAGGTACTACTCTGAAAATTGTTTTCCATGTACTTTTTTGGAAGTGGAGTCTTTGTGGAGAAACTGTGCAATACAGAAGGAAAATAGCTAAAGTAAATCATCTTATTGTTTAAAAAAACCCCAAAAAAACCACGTACAGGCAATTTTTGTACAACTGGCAACATTCCAATATGGGTTTTGTTGTTCTGTAATTGAATTCACTTTAAAAAAAAAAAAAGCATAAAAAAAACCCCCTCCAGATTTCTTTCTAAGGATTAAAATGCAGTCATCATTCTATCCTCTGTGTTAATTGATAAGCATGACTGAACAGTGTCATGGAGCTGCTTTGCAAAGATGTCATTTTAAATTGAAGTCAAAGGGATGGACTGTGCCTGCTTAAAGAAAGGGTTTATGTTTTCTGTCAGACCTCCAATTGGGTAACAAAAAGAAAGAGCTACACACGATGTGAGAGTTTTGATGTTCCACGTTTCAGTGCTGTATCCTATAGAATGTACTCACAGATGGACTGCCAGTGAGACTTTCAGCAGTTTGGGTTGAGATGACCGTGGTCATGATATTTGAAAGCATGGTATTAAGTGCAGTTGTGTGTTTGTAAAAGGAAGGCAAGGAGTTAGGAGATTTACCTAACTTAGTGTGCATCTGGTGGAATTAGTTTCATCACTGATGGACTGACAAAGGTGGAGGTACTTCACCTAAAAACTATTCAAAGATGAAAGAAGTAAATATGTGCTATTGGTGTTTTACATCACAGATCAAAGAAGGTATATGATTCACAGCTTTCAGAGGTCTGAATTCTGATGCACTCTGCAACTCTACATTCATGTAGACAAAGTTTTTGCCATTTACGTTCTATGTTCCCATTTTTAATTTTATTTCTATTTTTCAAAAAGAAAAGGAAGAAGAAATAGTAAAGAAACACTCTCATGAGTTACTGATACTTTCTAAATTCTAGTTTTGATATTTGTTCCATCGTGGATAGTGTTGTGGCCAAACAACTGTGCTCTCTGATGTTATCAGGGTACCAAAGGAATTCACAGACCTAGTGTCAACAGACTTGACTGATGGTGTAAGGAACATAGTAACCTGAAATATATTACAGAATGTGCAGAGCTGGAGGGACCCACAAGGATCATCAAGTCCAATCCTTAGCCCTGGACAGGATCATCCCCAAGAGTCACACCATGTGCTTGACAGTATCATCCAAAGACTTCCTGAACTCTGTCAGGCTTGGTGCTGTGACCACTGCCCTGGGGAGCCTCTTCCAGTGCCCAACCATCCTCTGGGTGAAGAACCTCTTCCTAATATCCAACCTAAACCTACCCTGATGCAACTTCAGGCCATTCCCTTGGGTCCTGTAACTGATCACCACAGAAGATCAGCGCCTGCCTCTCCTCTTCCCCTCACAAGGAAGTTGTAACTGCAATGAGGTCTCCCCTCAGTCTCCTCTTTTCCAGGACGAGCAGACTAAGTGCCGTCAGCAGCTGCTCACACGGCTTCCCCTCAAGGCCCTTCACCATCTTTGTTGCCCTCCTGTGGATGGTCTCTAATAGCTTAATATTATATGTGTAACATTATTACATCTTTTCTCTTCTTGGAAACACAACATATTCTTATGTCTCCCTCTTGCTACCATTTGCTCCATACTCTTTCAGTTATCTGTTAGGGCTTTATAAGTCATTTGCACTAAAATCCAATTCTTTTGTTGTCTCTCTCTATGCCTTTAAATGCGAATACACGTAGGTACAGCAGGCACTGGCTTGGTTGTCATTTTTCTGACTATTTAACGGTGTTACCTCTCTGTTCATTACCTTCTTTTACAACAAGCAGCACTTGCTGCTCTGCTTTAGCCAGACAACTCCAGCTTTGTGCCTGCTCAGCCCCAGTCCTGGTATGTCAGACTATCCTGCCCTTGCAACACAGGTGTCTCAGTCAGCTCTTCATTCTGATTGTTTATCCCACATAATAGATACCAGTCTTGAAAGTATAATTTGCTTTTCTCATGCCAGATACTCGCATCTTCTACCTGGTGCACCACTGCCTGAAAATGTGTATAATTTGCTAATCTACACCAGAAAGGATTTTTGGAGGTAATACCTTTTAGAACATGGAAAGCAAAATTAGGATATTAGCAGAAGTAAAATACTTAAAAATGCTTTTGAAATATGAATATGGATTTGATCTGCACTTCACATATTCTCATACAAAGGTTGCAGCATCCATCATTTTATGAAATTCAAGTGGGGATCCTTGTCTCAGGGAAACCCTATTTATATAACATCAGAATTTGAACTGGAAACCTATCAAAGTCACCAAATTTCATGTCAGACAGTAAGTATGGTATTTTGGAACATATAGAAAAATCAGCTTTGAAACCAAGAGGATGTGCTAATGTAACTGGCTTTGCCAGAATTTCAGCTGGCCCATATCCAGCTGACTCACTTGTCTGGGCAGACATACCCTAATAATGATTATCTGTTTCAATGCTGTAAAGTTGTGGACATCTATTTAGGGTAGTCAAGTTCAGGTTGTTCACAGTATTATCTACAACTATTTAAAATTTAGAGGCATCTCATGAGAAATAATGCCTCATTCTGAGTTTACACAGCATAAAAGGAAAGATTTTGCACTCATGAACATTTCCTCAATAGCGAAGTCTTTATTATCCTTTGAATATGTTCCATGTTTAGGCCCACAGAACCCTTCCCTGAAATGAGGGCTATAGAAATGCCATCACCTTTGTGCTTGGAGAGAGTATAAATGTCATTGCTCACTGGCATGGTGAAAGCTCAAATTAGCTTTATGCAACATCTGTAATGGAAGCACAAATATGGGATATAGATCTGCAGTAAAAGTGATTTATAAAATCATACAAAATACAGAAATTATGACAAAACTAATTGAATAATATAGACAATTGACAAAATCTAATTAAATATATTTTTCAGTTAATTTTGCTCTTTCTGTCTTAGTCTCATTCAGAATATTTTTATATTCTATTCCAGTATTGCTATTATTTGCTATCTAATTATTTAGTTCTTTATAATCTGCAAAAACCCCAGAGCTGTAAAAAGCTGTTCACTGAATAATTCACCACTTTTTATGAATATCAATTTATTCAAAGAATCATATAATTTCTTATTAAATCACTTAGGTAATGACTTTCTTTTCATTTATTACCACTTTTCATCAGACTACAGCAGCATCTTGTTGGATAAAGTAAATTTCTTCAAGTAAAAACCCCAATTATCTTGTAGAGAAGATGATCATGCCAGTTTTCAGAGAGTGAGCTTAATGCACTTGAAACTTGAAAAAAGGTGAACATCTCTGCTTTATTTTCTATCCAGGCATATCTATTTCATTTCTACTAACAGAAAGACTCTGGAAAATACAGGTAAGTTATGTATATATCCTCAGGTTTTTCTAACAGTAGGGAAAGCAAATCTTCCACAGCCTCCAGTGCAGGGAAATTGAAAATTGTAGGCAAATAGTACAGCAACTACACCATCAAATGGTTTACTTCTCTGACACCAGAGTAGCTCTATGATCTTTGCACCTCATCCGGAGGGTTGAGTGTTACCCAAACACTGAAGGAATGTGTCCATTAGCATTTGTTTGGAGGAAACAATCTGAGTTCTTTAAGGTTTCATTGCAAATGAAATTTTCATAATCAAAGCAAATTAATTATGGGAAAGGAAAGAATCAAACTTGGATCTCTGCATTAACAGCTGTGGTCATATTCAAAATTAGAATTAAAGTTTGTTAGGGTTTTTTTTTTGTGTGTATCTCTCCCTGTTCTTGCCAAAGGGCAGACTCTAAATCTTGAGTGAGGCATGAACACACCATGCCTGACAGACACTGTGCGCAGGTGAAAATGCCTGGGAATGAAATTCAGAACTAACCAACATACCAAGCAGCACCTTAAACCAGCACATATAGAGCCAAGGAGCCTGGCTGGAGGCAGCCAGCATGAAATACTGAGCACAAGCAGTGAGTTGAAGCTGTCCCTGGTTTCAGACCTCAGAACGGAACTGCAACGGATTTTGGATACTTGTAGGCACTAGTTGCTCCCTGGCTGAGTGAGAAATCACTCTCCTCTTTTAACCACGGTCAGGAAAAACATTTGAGCAGAGAGCCAGGGACAGTTTCAACCTATGAATAAAGCAAAGCTTGTGTGTTTCCCTGTGCCACTAGCAAGTGCCCTTAGCATTGCTTTTCAGGGCAGGGATCAGGGATGGGCATTACTGCACCTTCCAGTGCAGCTGTTGTACTGTGGTGCAGGAAGGTGTCCTAGCTGCTTTATAGCCAGAGAAAAAAAAAATCAAGAGGATGATTATTGCACATCTGCTGGTTAAGGTGTGTTAATGGAAGGTGCAGTTCTGGGTTCAAGCTCTTCAAAAAGTGTTTATGCCTTTTACACTGACTTATCATGGTCAGACAGTAATTTAGAAATACTTACGGCCAATGAAGCCAAAACACAGGACTTCCATCTCCCAACCAAGTGTCCTACTTCCCAAAATAAGTAGTGTCCGGGTTTTATATTCAGGGTAGGACAAAGCATCTAAAGCAGGACACAGCAGTCAGCTGAGAGCAGAACCAGGCACTCAGTGATTGTTTCAGTGCAGTATCATTCACTGCAGCTTCCTCATCCCCCACTCCTGAACATTCCGTGACTGCTAAAATTGTTTCAAAGGAGCAGACTTGACAGTGGGATAGTCTCTCAAAAGTGTGGGATTGGCCTCTACTCATGCCACGGTTTTTTGTTTTCCCTTTTGCAGATGAATCTGGCAGCAGTCAAGTGAGTCTTTTGGATCATGCTGTCTTTTTGTATTGGCACCTTAATTACCCTCGAAGTTCAAGTTTAGGAAAACTCAGCTTTAGTCCGAATCTGGATCTGATTCTTAAAGGTATGTCTGTGCCTAAATACAATGCTCTGATTTAGAAAAAAAAAAAAAAAAAGAATGGGTTTTGGTTAACAGCTGCTAACTGGATTTTGAGATTGCTTGTATACAAGTCTAAGTAGAGGGGATTTGAATTTAATAGTACTTTGAGTAAAAAAATCTGCAAAACCTGAAATTCTATGGACAAACCCATCCATATTAAACATTTCCTCTGCCAACTTAGTAAATATTCATCCAACTAAATAGCTTGGAAAAATTAATTGGCCCATGAGGTGCTGTCATGTTAAATTTGTATTCTGGATTCAGAATTAGAAACTGTGAAATAGAGAGATTTCTGTTCCTTTTTAAGGGTAAATCTAATGTATTCAGGAGACAGTAAAGTGTCAGAATAATAAACCAGTTGTCAAAGAAGTAATATTACCTATTTTGACTGGTAAGGTGCAGGTTGTTTGTCTTAATCTAAAATTCCTAACAGTATCTGCCCATTAATTGAGGACATAGAATATATACAAGTTAAAATCACATGAAACAGCTATTTATTAAACATTTACACAAGCTTGTGCTACTGTTAAAGGTGAAGCTGAGTGGATGATTTTTTTTGTCAGTGAATGAAAACAATGGAAAAATGCAATCCACACAGATCAACAAGATACTGATCCTTGAGATCCCAGTCCATTCTTGCCTCACTAGAGAGAGTAAAAAAGGTAAGCTTGGTCTCGCCGTTGTCTTAGAACAATCATTTTGCAAGCCTCACTAAAATGAACACACTGTTTAAAAGAAATAGGAATAGCATCAGAAGTAGAGGTTATTATAATTTGAAAATAATCCATGGGATGTTGATAGCTACTTTCTAGAACAGGGTTGAGTAGTCATCTTAGAAAGAAGAGGGAATCACCTATTGTGCCTGCTGTTCATGCTCCACTTGAGGCAAAGTCTGGCCCCAGATTTGGACTAGGAACACACTCCTTCATAAAAGAAAAAAAAAAAAAGCCGTAATGACAACAGGTTGTCAGGTATCCCCCAGAAAACAAATCTGATAATACTGGAAAGTGAGTCAGGCATGCTATGACAAGGTCCTTAAAAAGGTGCCAGAGTACATCACGGGGTACACTGATCCCATAGTCCAGAAGTTTGTTTCACAGTTTGGGCCAAAGTCTGATTTCCTCCTATTTCATGGGTTGTCAGAACCTGAGCATACATGACATCTAGGAGCTATTATACTTGCATTTTTAAAGAAATAAGATGTGACAGTTCCTTTTATCACATTGATTATATTTTTCTCTTCTTCTGTAACAAAAGGAAGTGCTTTTACTTTCATACCTGATGGTGTCAAAGTAATCTTTGATGTTTTAGTTAATTTAAAGAGAAAAAGGTGCAAAGATGAGTACATAATATCCCTGGGAAAGTAAAAGATTTTTCAAAAACTTTGGATATATTCTTCATTAAATATTACAGAAAAACTCTTGCCAAGCTATGAAGTAAATTATACAGATTCTTATTACAGATTCTCATAATGTATGGTACTCAGCTGAATACCTGTATCTAATTTTAGAATTATTTGAATCACCACAAAAATCCTTTGCTAACATTCATTTAAGTTTTAATAGAGTTTTTATTAAAATAGATCTGCAAATTCTATAATTTTATAAGAAGCTTAAATCAAGGCCAACGAAGGAGAGGGAAAATATTGTATTGCTCTGGGATATATGCTACTTTTGGAGATGATTTGTTCTCTAGTGATATCTTATTCTTGTCTCACTGCACATACTCAGCAACTGCATTTCATGCCCTGAGGATGCCAGATTTATTCATTCACATCCATCCAATGTCCTCTGTAATCTGATACTGGACCAACAGTAACTAATGTTAGCTATTTCATGGAAGCATATATGTTGCCGTAATCAGCCTATGTAGGTGTTCACCAGAATCTTATCCGACCACATCTTCTACTTAACAAGGATCTGTAAATTCAAGACTGCTAATTGCTGTTACCTATAGAAGCGAACTCTCTGTCAGATGCTATCAGATACCAAAATGACCAGGTTCAAACAGTAATCTCTTGAACCTGACTATCAAAATTCTTCTGATTTATTCTTTAAATAAGAGAATTATACTAACCTCTCTCAATAAGTAATATTTACTCCATACGAGTATCATGTTTCTGTATCCACAAAGGGGGAAAAAAAGAACTGTCCACAGCACCATTCAGGAAGAACCCTAGCTACTGCATGAATGTGTATTTAAGTAGAACATTTTTCTTTGTGGGAAAAATTACAAAGTTCGATTATGCTCGTTACAACACTTAATATACTAAATTTTTATTCTATATGACTCCCACCTGTTGTTCACTGTCTCCTGCTGGAAATCAGGAGGTGTCACAACATCTAGACGTGCACTTTGATAGCGATGCTTCCAAGATTGTAAAAAGTACCAACAGATTTCAGTTTATTTATTCCTTTGCAAAAATGTACTGATTTGTGCTTTCATTTGTAAACAGGTACAAATACTCTCTTTAGAGTCTACTAGAGTTCAAATCACTGCTGTCACTGACCATGGACAGCTCATAAACTGATGAGGAGTGGCTGCAGGAGCTGGAGTTGTTTAGCCTGCAGAAAAGGAGGCTCTGGGAGAACTTACTATTCTCTACAACTACCTCAAAGGAGGCTGGAGCCAGATGAGGGTCGTGCTCTTCTCCTAAGTATCAAGCAATATGACAAGAGACATTGGCCTCAGTTGGCACCACAAGAAGTTTAGATTAGATATTAGGAAAAATTTGTTCATTGGAATGGACTGCCCAGGGAAGTTGTTGAGTCACCATCCCTGGAGTTATTTAAAATATGTGTAGTTATGGTGCTTTGGAACATGGTTTAGTAGTGAACTTGGCTGTGCATGGTTAACAGTTGGACTCAAGGCTCTTAAAGGTCTTTTCCAACTTAAAAAATTCTATGATTCTATGTTACAGTCACTTTGGAAAATCTAGGTAAAAGTGTGAATGAACATGTATGTATTTTCTTTTAACAATGAAGAATTTCCCCTGCCATCATGTTTCTGAATTATTCCAATATTCCATGAAATCAAAATGAATCCAGTAGTATTCATTTATCTTTCTCATTCGTTAGCGACCGTGACTACGATAAAGCACATACGGACAAATCTAAGTCATCATTCAGATAGCTATTCATGAACTATGAATCATAATTTAGGAATGAAAGCTGAATATTTTTATCAATCCTGTCTCAGCCAATCTAAATCCTAAAGGGAAAGACAAAATCAAATATTGTTGCATGCCTTCCTCATTTTTTTCACAGAACCACTGAATGGATAAGGTTGGAAGGGACAACAGTGGGTCATCTTGTCCAGCCTCCCTGCTTAAACTGGGTCATCCTAGAGCACATGGCACAGAACTTTGTCTAGAGGTTCTTGAATATCTCTAGGAAGGGAGACGTCACAATCTCTCTGAGCATTTGGTTTTGGTGTATGGTCACCTGCACAGTGAGGTTCTTCCTCCTATTCAGGTAGAACCCCAGGAGCCCCATGTCTCTCTTCCTCCTATTCAGGTAGAACCCCAGGAGCTCCATGTCTCTCTTGTACTAAGGGCCTCAGGACTGGACACAGTACTCCAAATGTGGCCTCATTAGGGCTGAGTAGAGGAGCAGCAGCATCTCCCTCAACCTGCTGGCAATGCTCTTCCTAACATGCCCCAGGATCCCATTGGCTCTCTTGGCCACAAGGACACACTGCTGGTTCATGGACAGCTTGTTGTGCACCAGAACCCCAGGTCCCTCTCCACAGAACTGCTTTCCAGCAGGTTGATCCCAACCTGTACTGATGCATGGAATCATTGTTGCCCAAGGGCAGGACCCTGCACTTGTGTTTGCTGAACTTCACGGTTCTTTGCTGCCCATTTCTCCAACCTGTGGAGGCCCTTCTGAAGGGCTGCACAGCACTCTGGGATATTGGGCACTGGTCCCAGCTTTGTATTGGCAACAAACTTGCTGAACTATTCATCTGTATGATTTTTCTGTTTCTTATCCTATCATTTGTTAGGAACTTGCAAAAGCAGTCAACTTACCTCACTGCACATCAGTTCTCTTCTCATGTATGCTTGCTCCATGCAAACTTACAGTGTTTCATGACTGTTCTTTGAACCAGGTGAGCTGTATCTTTTACCTTGGTGTATAATTTCATTTTAGACTCCCTTCTCATCTGACAAGGACAGCTTGCTTACAACAACATTTTTTATATAATGAATTTTGGATAGTCCCTATCTTTATGTTCCAGAGAGCTTCTCTCTATCTTTTATCTGTAAGCTAAACCATCTTGCCCAAAACCATATTTGTTTCCATGCACAGATTTTTATCCTGTCTAGTTGACTGATCCTAAGAGAGAGCAACTATCACAGAATGGATGCTTTTAAAGCATTTATTAATACTTGGTTTTGTTGATGAAGATTAGGAATTAGGCAACTCTTTTGTCCTCTATTGTTTGTTGATGTCACCCTGAATAACACCTTGGGGATTGGTTGCTCTAATGTTATTTTTTTGTAACATTACAAGTTATCGCTACCAAAATCATATCTCAATACAGGAAGGGAAAAATTATAAAACTCCACTGTGATTTCTTGTTTCCACCAAGGAATCATGTCCAATAGAATTAAATTATGTTTTTAAAGATAAAGTGATTTTGACTATTCTGACATTCTTCAGAGTTTAAAGAGATATACACCATATATTATGTGACATTTGACATATGCCTTTCTGTTTTGTGGAGATAGGCCACCTCTCACTTGACCTTGAAATGCACTGAAAACAGCAATATAAAGGAGTTTGCAGGAGTTTAAAGAAAATTTACACAAAGCTTCTGTGATCCATTCATAACATAAGAGCGTTTGAACAACAATGCTTATTTCATGAAGACAGTTACAATATGAACTCAAGAGAATTTCAAATACCTTTGTGGCTCCACACACATACATCTATCTTTTGTGTGTATGCCTCTAGATAAAATTTAAGACTGGTTCTATTACATTTATTGTTCTCATCCTAAGGCACCTCAGATAAAACATTTTCTTCCTGGGGAACTAATAATTTATTCCTTCTCTTCACTTTTTTCCTTATAACTAGTTTTTAATCAATATATCACCGTATTATATTATAATAAATGTTAATCATTACATTAAACATCATCTGGGAGGTTACCATGTTTCTTTGAAAAGGACTTTAAAAGGAATTTTTGAAAAACATTTTAAAAGCCTGGAAAAAAATTACAAATACTTCTCCCTTGTCTATGAATAGCATTTTTTTAACTGTTTTAAACATAGCTTAATAGGCAAGGTGCAATTTATTGTTAAAATACATACTAATTTTTGCTATTAAAGCAAAGAAAATTTTAACCCCACATTCCCTTCACTTCTGGGCAGCCATAACCTCAACCTTTTTCCTACATCTCCATTGTGCTGTCTTTTCCAGCTCCTCAGAGCAGGTAGTTCACTATGGAAATGTTTGCCCAGGTAGCAGCGCTTACTGAAACGGTTTGGGACAAGCCAGATGGAGCAAGGTGAGAAAGTATTACGCAGCTTGCTGAACCAAGCAGTTGGTGTGGCAAGGGAAGCTGAGGAGCATGCTCTGATTTCAGAGAAAGTTATGGTTCCATCCTCATATCTGATAGTCCTGTTCTGACTAATTTCTGGTTCTTATTTTTACCTCTAAAGTCCTTTCCCCTTGCCTTCTATACTGTTCTGTAAAATTAACAACAACTGGTTTTTTAGATTTTTTAATGCGCCTCCTATTTTCAAACTTTAGCAAAAATTTGAAGCAAAATCTCTTCAACTCATGCAACAAATGATTTCTACCGTCAATAGTAACTTGTATAAATAAACTATAGAATATTTGCTTCATTAGGAGTCATTGTGGAAGTTGTTTCTGGGCTAGGATACAGTTCTTATATACTCTGACCTCTGCACTTTAGAAGTCCTAGCTGTCATTTCAAACTGTAGTGGATTATGTATACTGAATTGAAATCAATAAAACATAAGTCCTCTGATATGTTGGATCCCTTTAATGATTTTTCTCACATAAATCAATTTTGTACAAAAGAAGCAGAATATAATAACTATGTATGTCTCTAGGTTTTTTGTTGCTTAGATTACAAAATTATCAGGAGATAGAAGAGTAATTTTGCATTTCGTACCACTCTTTTTCCTTTGCTCACTTCAGGCAATATCACTTTTGCTACTTACTTCCAAGTATAAATAATTTCAGCCCAAACTTTATGTAGACCTATGCACAGAAGATAATATTCAAGGTTAAAAATGTAAGTATGGAATTAATAATTGCCTCCAGAGATATAATTATGTGATGAGGAGAGGTGTTGTGTTTCAATTGCTGTCCTGGATAAGGATTGCATATAACTACTATTTTCAAAGCTGCATGTAGAACAATGAAATTGTACAAACTAAAGAAAAGGAACTACCCTATCCCCTGAACAACTTCAGAAATTCTTTTTCTATACATAACACATGATTCTCTTTCACTTCTTTTGGCTTAAAAGTAATTTTTAGAAAATGCCCTCTGCCACTCAACATTTAATTTTGTTGCTTATGTTTCTAAACTGAACAGCTCTCTCATGGCAATACATTACTATGAGGCCTCACAAAATCCAAATCAATTCAATATAGGCAATTTTGTGAAATAAACCCCAAAATTTTCTTTTATGATTTTCCTGTTTTAATCTTTGTTTGCATTCACAAATTCTGTTTTCCCAATATTCTCAGTCTTGAATCACAGAATATTCTGAGTTGGAAGGCATCCACAAGGATCCTTAAGTCCATTTTGAGATTGCACCTGCAACCTTGGCATCATTAGAACCATGCTCTAACCAACTGAGCTAATCTCAGGATCTAATATGTTCTTTTTCTGTGGTATATCCAGATAAGCTCTCTCTAGAATGAAGGGGAGAGTTCAAATTATTTTTTTGTTGGTTTCTTTCATTCTCTGACCTAAAACTATAGAAATGCTGAAGAATGAGAAGGCCTTTTGAAAGGGCTGTATATTCTGGAAACACTAAACATGCTCCTGCTTTTGGAAAGAGTGATGAAAATAAAAAAGAGTCTTGTGAAAATTTCCTATCTCCAACTCAACAGTCAACAGTCACAACAGAGCATAATAATTCGATACCAGTATTGTCACTTGCTTTCAATTTTTTTGAAGAATACCAGTGAAATGTCCAAATGAAAAAAGGGGTGACTACAGAAATTATGCAAAAAAATAAAAAATCAATAGTACATTTACCTTAGTTCTTCTCTATCCTAATTTTATCTGCCTTTTTCCTAGATTCAAAGTATATTGATTATAAAGCATTTCATATCTATTTCCTTAGATAAACCATTTCATTAATCAGCAGAGCCAGGTATGTCTAATTGTTGGCTTCAGTGATTAATGACAAGGTTTATCTTAGGAAATAAATATGAGAGGTGGTTGTTCTGGTTTGTTTGGTTTTTTAATTATTATTTTTATTATATTAAAATTCCCTAAATTTAAAGACAGGTCAGAAAATGCAGATTATTACCATAACAGTTCCAAACAATGAGCTGTGATAGTTTCTTTTGTGATTTGATATTCATCAGTTCCTCCTGACTTCACACACACACACACACACACACACACACAAATGACTTAAGTAAGTTTCTCATTAAAGAAAGAGAAATATCTAAATGCTTTATTTTTGCTTCTTCTGTTGTTAGTGTTATGAAAATAAATACAAATCCAAGCTCTGTTTTATAGAAATTGTTTCTTCTTGTACAGTTTGGTCATTCTGCTTGTGGAAATAATGTGTGTGCTACAACTAGTAAGTAGCTTGATTTGGATAAACCTCCAAGTCTTTCTAAATGAATCATTCATTAGGAGGGAAGCTCTGGGAAGATGGAGGCAGGGAAGAAAGACAAGAAAGGAGTCAGGCTCAAGATTTTCAGGTGTTTTAGAAGAACAAAGCATGGAATAAGTCCTGGATCATGGTGTCTAGTGGCTTGGTGTAACTAACATTGCATATTCTACTCACTAATATCTTATTCTCAGTCACAGTTAAAAAGTGTTATTTTTCTGCCCTCCCTTACTCTTGTCGGAATGTTTTTGTGTTTTCTGTTCTGATAGTTGAAAATTTTCAGTCATCAACCCAAGTTACCTACAGTACTTTTGATCACATTTTCTACCCTGATGTCTCTATAGACTGTCATTGTATACTAGACTTGTTGGTTTGCTAGATCAGAACCCATGTTCTTTTCAACTCAAATTTTTCTGCTCTTGACCTCTTTCTGCAACACTTCCATATTTGAAAAATTTTTCAAGAGTAACAGCATTCAACACTACATTCTCCAACAGCATTAGACTTTGTCTTGTGCTTCTCTTCCTCGGTCATTAATTTTAAACTCCATCAGTTTAACCTCTGGTACTTTAACCTGTGTCAATGTCCATTTAGTGTGCAGTGATACAACTACAAAACAGCCAGTGCATAAATAATTGTTTTTAGGCAAAATCGGGATCTGTTCCATAAATGAAAATAAAGCATAAAACAAAAATTACAGAGTCAAATTTAGATGCTTACAGCATAGTTATCAACTACTGAGGGAGTTAACCTATACTCCATTTATGGGCATTTTTAGGCAATGACTCATCCGATTTAATTTGGATGACTAATTACTATAGGCCCAAATGTGCTTCTTTTGACCTCAGAGATGAGATTTCTATTAACTGTAAATGGAAACTCAATTGACTTATTCTAAGTATTCTTATTATAGGCATGTAGATTTAAATATTTAAATCTCACTCATTAGGTCTCATACAACTAGGGAGTAGAGTATTAGTTACACAAACATTGACAAAGTATTTAGAATGAAAGATAATTGGAAAAAGGTAGTAAACTATTATAATTATTATCTATGTATGCAACAAGAAAACTATTAACTGTTCACTAGCTATTTAATGAAATAGCAATAAGCACATGACATCAATAAACTACACTTGCACATGACCGATTGAAAACCAACCAATATATGACCAGTTCTTCCATCAATTTGGTTGTTAACAGGCTCGTTCTTAGAACAGATTGCAGTGAGTAGTCATCTGGCTTGTATGAGTAAAGATATTCTTAAAGAGACTTGATCTTGAGGAATTTTGCTCTTTGGAAAAATAAGAGAAAAATGGGAAAAGTTTTCTTTCACTTTAAGTGAATCTTCCCTTTTCTGGATCACTGGTTCTAAGAGAGAAAAACAGCAATGCATTTTGTGAGCTTCAGCATCAGGTTTTCCTGAAGTACCTGTGTGCAGCATGAGTACCAAACAGAGATTAATTCACAAAATATCAAGAAGATTTATAAGCAATCACATCCTGAAATAAAACACTCCTAAAAATCCAGGCTGATACCAAATGTTTACCAATTTTTGTTACATTACTCAGTGTTATTTGAAACCAGAGTTAAAAAAAAAGAAGTTTCTAAAGGGCTCTGGTTATGGGAGTGCAGATGGTAATATGATCATAAACCCTGAAGA
This sequence comes from Grallaria varia, assembly GCA_013396735.1. NCBI lineage: Eukaryota > Metazoa > Chordata > Aves > Passeriformes > Formicariidae > Grallaria > Grallaria varia. Next base: position 44,703 of record VWZG01005495.1, on the reverse strand, counting down.
CAGGTTACCATTTGGAAAGTCTAGAGATCTTTTTTCCTGGAATATTAAAAAAAGGTCCAAACCACTTTCCTCCAATAGTTATTTGGTCTGCATTCAAAACAGTATAAAATACAAAGACTGATTTCCTCAAAAATACTTTTCTTGGTTTTTTTTCAGGCTGACAAAAAAAGCCAAAACAATGGGGCCAATCTGTCCTCTAAATTCACTATCACTTAGCACAGAGGAATAAATATTTTTTGCAACATGGACTGCAAAAAATAGACGTAGTCCATCAGCATTAAGATGACAGAGTTTTGCTTCTCTCTGAGGGTTTGCTTTCATCTGGGATGTCAGCGAACATTAATCTGAGAAAAAACAGGTATGTAATAATTTCTTCATACCTTCACATTCAAAGGAGTCTTCCTGCAGTTGGGATTTTCTCACTTTCATGCACTAAATTAAAAAAAGTTTTCAGGCCCAGCCACTGATCATTGATCTTACGTAGAACAGAATTAGTGGACCTTTATTTCATCAGGCTTGACTGGAAAAACTTAGAATATTGTGACCTTCAGTGATAGTTTGTACAATGCTTGGTTATTTGAGGCACTGATGATTTGGAAAACTAATTGTTCATCTGGCTAATAAGTAATTTCAGGTTTCTGGAGAGTGTTTCACCTGTTGCACTAGATGCTTCCAGATGGAACAAATAACAAATGGAAAGTGAAATGTTTTTTTAGACTCTGTTGTTGACTCTAACTACAGCCCTTATATAATTTTAATGATGCTTCACCCAATTTTCAGAGCTACATAATTTTTTGCAATGTTTATTTCAGCATTTAAAAATTACTTTGTGCATCCCATCATCCACATTCAATTAAGGAAAGAAAGCTGTCATTGCCTTTCATACAGTTACTTTTAATATTAAAGGGCTATTTCACATGTTTGCTATATTGGTGTCTGTAAATACCTTTGAAGAGAGACTTCAAACATGGAATAACATATTTAGTTTTCCATGCAGAGAAGGTAATACTCATTTTCTATTAGAACATAACACTTTTTTCTGTTAAGGTCAGCCTCACTTGTAGATTGTTTCTGTGCATACATAGTTCATCCCACTGAAAAAATGATAATATAATACAAAAAGTAGCAAAAAACTATGTCAGTACACCTTCAAAAGCAATTGTTTTGATTCCATGTTTTGCTGTCATGAAGCGCAATACTTTTTTGCCTAGCATATTAAAATGCAGACAAAGCACATGTACTTTCTTAGCACTTAAATAACAGCAAGTAGTAAGTTACTTAAATCACAGCAAATCAGCACACCTTACATTCAGGAGGTACAAAGCACAAAAGACCTAACCCAAACTATATGGACATCACAGGGAATCACTTTCAGCCATTTTAGTTTTATTAGTTTCTGTGTAAATCAATTATTTGGTTGTATTTCAGTTTTTCCCTATGTGTCATATTTGTAGTCTGAACCATGTAATAGTACTAGAAAACTATGTGTATTCAATAGTTATTGGTGTGAATCACTCATATGCCAGGCTTAAAAGTCTGTAATTTCCATAGCAGGCTACTAGGAACAAAGGGACCTCTCTGCTTCCCTCCAACCAGCATTCTGAGTTCTGCTTTTTCACCCTTTCAAGGGTTTTACCAGCCAGGAGGCAGTGCTGTGGAGTAGGAAACCTTCATTGCACCTACCAAACATCAACCCACAACTTCAGTGAAATACCCACAATAGGAGGAAAAGAGTAACGAAAGAAAGAGAGGGAGGGAAATAGTTACCACCAAGAAGTCACATGTTGGCTGCTCTGGAGACAGAAGGCTGAACCAAGACAGAGCCTGTGAGTGCCTCTCATAGAGTTTGGCTACTGCGGACACTCCCTCTAGGCGGGACATCCAGGTCATGGACCATTCAGTGCCCTCTTAGCCAAAGTGAGGGGCGCCAGAGCCGATCAGAGCCAGGCTTATTGATTGACAGGTGTCCCATGTGGCTTCCATGCCTTGTGCCTTCTGATGCTGGAGGCCCTGTTGGCTGCAGGAGTTACCACGTGGGCGGGCCCAGCCACACTGGCTGCAGGTGTCACCCCATGGGCAGGCGTTACCATGTTGGCTGTGGACGTTACCACGTGGGCAGGCATTATCATGTTGGCTACAGGCATGGGCCCCCCATGTGGGCAGGAGTGACCATGTGCCTGCAGGCCCAGGCCCAGCCCTTTACCCTCACCCCCACTCCCCCCCACTCCCCCAGAGACAAGATGGTTGATTTGACCCACCCGTGAGTGAGATGCAAATCTGGTCTCCGACACCCTACCTAAAACATATACTTACATCTGTCCCCAGAGCAGATGATCTTATCTGCAATTTAATCTACATTGGTAAATACTATGGTAAAATAAATTGATAAAGACATTTGGCTCTGATTACCTCATACCTGAATATTAATGGATTGAAATATTATTTTCTGAGGAGAGGAAAAGAGAGCATGCTTTGATGAAACTTCACCTGATGTTTCCTTCAAACTAAGTTTTGTGCTAACCAGCAGGTTGCAAATCTGTTTAGCAGAAGATATCCTAAAAAAGCTGAGTTCACAGAGAAAACGACTGAAAAAAGCAACCTCTCCAGCATATGTTCCCTCTGTTCTCTATTTGGTTGTTCCTTTCAGGCTGTTGGCTGCTGAGCTTTCCCTACTGTCTGGCAACATGAAACATACTTGGGACAGGAGTGCAGAGAGATACAAAGTAAGGCAGATTCTCATTCACTCCTTCTCCACCTGCATCTATCCTTAGGATTCTGGGATTGAATTAAGGTAATATTTTCTACACCATTTTCCTGCATGCTACTTACAATAGAGAAGAACACAACAGTCATTGTCCACATATTCTTTGTCTACATTCTTTGCTACCTACTGTTCAGTCCATGACAGTGAATTTAATTTCCCTATGGGACTTTGCAAGGTCTGTCAAGTAAATTAGCAAATATGTATTTGGCATTTGTGACCAAAATATTTCTCCATTTTTTCATTCCTGTGAACTCTAGGCAGTTAGAGTGAATTGTATATATGTGAAGGCATGATCACAGCCTGGGTTTCACCTTTTTTTTTTTTTTTTTTTTTTTATTTTTTTTTTTTTTTTTTTTAAAATTAAGGAATATGTTTGTGAACTTTTATGCAGAGCAGGATTAACTATATGTAAAAAACCCACACTAGTCACTAGAGAGCTANTTATTTTAAATGATCTCTTATTCTTCAAGAAAGTATCTGACCTTCAAATTTGGCACCAAAGAAATCTGTTGTAAAAAGGTTAAATTTTTTTTTGCTTTTCTGAAACCAAGGCACTCCTGTCTGCATTTAAAACTGTGTGAAAAATAACAGGCTTATGATGTTGGAGTAATCTCTACAGTTTTTAGAGCTTAATGACAAAATAATCCATTCAAAAACATGGTCCACAGTCATCAGTTCCTTAACTGTATGTTAAGGACAAACTATAATAAGCAATCCAAATCCCATCTGTCAGCTGAAGGGTTTACTACCTATATGAATCAGGGGCTGATTTTTTATTTTTTTTTTAGGTTGTTGTACAGGCAGATTTTTTTTTAATATGCTAGTAGCTAAATACGAGCCACCTTTACCTAGGTATGTATGAGAAAGAGCATTTGTTTAGTAACTTGCAGACCAGGGATGTACAACCTTCCTAGACTTAAAGGGCTAAGTCCCACTTCTCCCTGAAGAATACTTGATTACCAAATTAAAGAGTAGGTAATGATGACCAAATAATAGAATAGATTATAGTCTTCATCTCCTTCTTGTCTTTCATCCTAAGTAGTTAATCCAAGACTTGTGACACTGGGCAAGGGAAGTCCAAAGGAACAAAGTCTAAAGTTACTCTCTAACTTTTCCTTAGTTTAGTCCCTGGAAAGAATAGAATCCTGGATTCAAGATTCTTGTTTCAGGTTTAATTTCGGTTTTTTTGTGAAGTGATTGTTTAATGTAAAATATCTTGTAGGGGAAGCCTAACTCTGAGTTTTAAATTACATTCTACCTCCAAAAAGAGTCAAATGCTCCTGTGCAGGCTTCTAAATCAATTACTTTCCTTCACCGTTTTCTAAGTACTCTGTTCATAACTGGAGGGGAAAAGCAACACAATATGCTTTAGTCAGTAAGTCCTTTTCATTAGTTTGTCAATTCCTGTGGTGTTTTATGTAGAAGGTGGCAATTCTCTTCCAGAATATTGCTAAGTAACAAGGCGGGTGGAGAGAATAATGTAGAAATTATATAGTGTTGTAAAACCCTTCAAAATTGAGACAACTCAGAAATAAGTGCCTTCTATGGGCAAAAGAGATATCAAATATTTTCACAACCATTCAAATTAATGCAATGCAAATTTGTAAGTAGACAGAACAGCTTAGGAAAAAGGTCTTTTCAACAAAATTTACTTTATATGGCAAACCTTGTTAAACTTTGTTCAAATTATGTGATTGCTTAAACAACCTTTATTCCCTGTTTCATGCTGTTGTTCATAAATCACTAAGGAGATTCTTTAATGTAGATACCAGCAGCATGTTCAAAAATTCTTACTTCTTGTTAAATACATTTCTTATTTTCGAATGGCACATAATTATTAAGAAATGCTGGATAAAACCTACATTACATTTCAGCCATTGATGAGGATGGATTAGCATATCCAACCTAGAACTTATGAAGTTGATTTTTTAATTAAAACCTGAATTCTTCTCTGATTAATTGCTATACTATGTTTAGCTCTTTGGTGAATACTTGGATTTATACTAAATCAAGTTGTTGAGTTCTACAAGAAAGAAAACCTGGTGCTGGCAGTAAGAAATTTTCATTAAAAATGTTTATAATATATTTGGGAAAAATGTATATCCTAGAATAATTTTAAATATGGCTCTGGATTACTCAAGTTACCTATGCTGTGCAACTGTGATTAGATCAATTAGGTTCCTCTGCTGTAGAGCTGCAACAGTTCATGTAGGCTTAGGTGACCAGAGCAAAGCCAGTGCTCAGAAGCTAGGCACATACTAGGCGCACTGTCTCACTGTACCCCAAAACCACAGAAGTCTGGGAAATTGGTTGCATAATAGGACTTGAGTATCTCAGACCACAATTAAAAACTGTGAGAGAAATGAAAAACAACCTATAGTCTTTAAAATGAGCATCAATTTGTTATTTTTTGTCCAGAGAAAAGCATGAGATCGCTTGTAAGATTGTAATATTAAGACATTGTGCAGTGACTATATATAGAAATTTTCACTTCACATTTCAATTCAAGGCTTTGATGACTGATAAAACTTTATGCTGCATAAACTGAGGTTCCACAGTCAGGTTAACTTTGTATCTCTCCCAATGAAAATGGTAATTCTGCCTTGACTCTTAAGGGATGCAAAATGGTCATGGATTTGACACAGGCTAAAAATTTTTCCTCTCTAGGTTAATTTTGCCAGAATCAAACCATGATTCACTTTGCCACAAAGCTGTATTAGAATCAGTACAGAGAAGGGGCAAGCACAGAGGTAGGATGTTTTCATTTAGTGGTTATGTCAGCTCAGGTCAGCCAGAACTGATGGAGATCCAGATGGTACCCATACTTATATACAATCCTTAAAAAAAATATAGGAATTGCCATCTAGCATGAGACTGAACATTATTTCTTCCTTGCATCCTGATGAGCAAGAAATCAGGCAAAGGGTGCAAGAGACCTACATGGATGTATTTAGAAATCTTGTCATTACTCAAGCATAAGCAGAAAATACACAGGGGATGGAAGCAGGATCAGGCCACTTGGAATGAATGGAGAGAAGTTATCAGAGTATGTAGAAATGAGACAAAGGAGGCGAGGCCCATCTGGAATTAAATCTGACCAAGGATGTCAAGGACAAGAAAGACTTTTTCAAATACATAAATAACAAAAGAAAAGCTATAAATAATATGGCCCCATCAGTAAATGGGGCGAGGTGGGGTGCAAGGGTTGCTGGCAAGTAACAGAGGATGCAGAGAAGTCGGAGTTACTGAACGCCTTTGCAGTGGTCTTCAAGGACAAGACCAGCCCTCAGGCATCTTTGACCCAGGAGACAAGGGTAAAGGAATATTGGAAGACTTTCCCTTGGTCAAGGAGGAGTGGGTCAAATTTGACATCAAGGAGTCCATGGGCCCTGACAGGATGCATCCGTAAGTGTTGAGAGGGTGGGTGAACACGATAGCAAGGTCACTTACAATCATCTTTGAAAGGCTATCAGGCTTCCAAGGACTGGAAGACAGCAAGTGTCACCCCACCCTTCAAAACAGGCAAGAAGGAGAACCCAGGGAACAACCAACAAGCCAGACTCATCTCAATACCTAAAAAAGTGATGAAGCACCTCATTCTGAAGGCCATCTCTATGCACCTGGAGGTCAAGAGGGTGATCAGGAGCGGTCAGCATGGATTCACTAAGGGCAAATCATGCTTGACCAACCTGATTGTCTTCTACAATGAAACAGCTATGTGAGGGATGAGGGGGGAGCAGTGAGTATTGCTTACTTTGACTTCAGCAAAGCTTTCAACACGGTCTCTCTCAACATCCTCACAGTCAAACTCAGGAAGTGGGACTGGATGAGTGGACAGTGAGGTGGATTGAGAACTGGCTGAATGGCAGATCCTAGACGGTCATGATCAGTGGCACAGAGTCTAGTTGGAGGCCTGTCACTAGTGGTGTCTCTTAAGATTAATACTGGACTCAGTATTGCTTAATTTAATCATCAATGACTTCGATGAAGGGGCTGAAGCCTCCTCAGCAAGTTCACTGATGACAAAAAGCTAGGAGGAGTAGTCAGTATCCCAGAGGGCTGTACAGCCCTTCAGAGGGACCTCAACAAGTTGGAGAGATGGGCAGAGAAGAAACACGAAGTTCAGCAAACACAAGCGCAGGGTCCTGCCCTTGGGCAAGAATGATCCCATGCATCAGTACAGGCTGGGGACTGACCTGCTGGAAAGCAGCTCTGTGGAGAGGGACCTGGGGTTCTGGTGCACAACAAGCTGTCCATGAACCACCAGTGTGTTATTGTGGCCAAGAAAGCCAATGGGATCCTGGGGTGTATTAGGAAGAGCATCGCCAGCAGGTTGAGGGAGATGATCCTGTCCCTCTATTCAGCCCTAATGAGGTCACACCTGGAGTGCTGTGTCCAGTCCTGAGGCCCTTAGTACAAGAGAGACATGGAGCTCCTGGAGCAGGTCCAGCGAAGGGCTGCAAACATGATTAGGGGTCTGGAGTATCTCCCTTACAAAGAGAGACTGAGGACAATAGAACAAGAAGAAGTGGGCAGAAAGCTATGTATAGAAAGTTCCACCTGAGTGTGAGGAAGAACTTTACTACACAGGTGACTGCACACTGGAATGTTGTGGAGTGGTTGTGGGGTCTCCCTCACATTCAAGAACTGTCTGGATGTAATCCTGTACTATGTGCTCTAGGATGACCCTACTTGAGCAGGGGGGTTGGACAGGATGACCCACTGTGGACCCTTACAACCTTACCAATTCTGAGATTGATACTGGGATTCTGTCATCCTGACATGTCAGTCAAAATTGATAGGGCTTGACAGGGACACACCTTAGCTTTCCAATGTGGCTGCTCTACCATGGTTAAACAGCTTCATTTCCTGCCTTCTACCTTCATACTGGGACAGAGTTTTTTTCTGTGTTTGAATCCACCACTGGCCATAATACACCGCAATTTTTTTTTTTTCTCAAAGAAGGCTGCAATTGCTACAAGAAAACAAAGGAAAAAGATGGGTGTATGCTTGAAAGCATTTGATACTATGTCTTTCTTTTTTCTTATGGAAGGATTTAGGTTCAGAAATAAAAATTTAAATATCACATTTGATCTTTCCCCGTGTCTTCTTTCCTAAAATATATTGGAATTTTAAAAATATAAAAAACCAAGGATATGTTGGCCCAAACCCCAAACTTTCATAAACTAACCAATGAACAATTAAAAATTAATTTTTACAAAGATTTTTTTCCTACATATCGTTACCCATTTTTCTATCACAAATCAAAATACTGATCAGATTGCCATGGTGCAGCAATCAATTCTATTGTTTACCTGTATGTTTAATATTTTTTAAATTTTCCTCTTCAAATTAGTTTCTCTTTTTTTTTTTCTTTTCATGTGGAAAAGAAAGAATGGAATATCTTGGTTTTGTTTCCCTGGAACAATATTTAGTTGCTTATTACAGTTCTTACAGTCTCAGTCTTTTGAAACCTCTTAACGTTTTATGCAACAATAAAGAATCAGTAGCTTCAGTTTCAACTGTAAAATGCAAAGAAAAACAATTTTCTCTGCCTTTGGTTTACTTTTTTTGCCTTCTAACACTGTTTCTTTGTTTGTTACTCTTTTTTGAATCCTTAAAAATGTTGTTGTGTGCACTTGCACCTACAGTCATCTGTACTTTATCTATAGTGCTGAATAGGAGAGGTCCAAGGGAGGAGAGGTCCAGGGGCTAATTTCTGCCCTCATCACCAAGTGGAATGTATGAACTGATATCCTAGAGCCTTCCACATTTTCCCGGCTGTAGTGCATTCATCCTGTAGTAAAATAAGTAGACAGGTTCAAAACACAGGGAGAGAGTGAGCTAAAAATTAAATAGGGCAGATAATTAGGGAGTCCATATGCAAGCTCAATTTCAGGACAAGTTATTCATCACTTCAGTCATTGCCGCTTACTTATGTAATCTGGGAGCCTACTTGTTGAAAGATGAATTCTGAACGTCAATCTGAGGTGGAAAGCACTCGGAAAAGAGCCAGGAAATAAATGAAGATTTGTCTTTATAAAGTAAATTCCAGAAGAGATCTTTATAGTTAATCTGCTACTCCTCACAATAAATATCTAACCAGGAGGATAACTGGGAACTTAAAAGGCATAGTACTATACCACAAGATGGATGAGAATTATATTATTCATTAAATTATTAAAAATTACATAATTTAATCAAACCAACAATTTATATGATTGAAAATGTAGTTTGGCTCAAGGGAAGGGATGAAATCCATCTTTTTTAAGGAATTTTGCACACTAGTTAAACCAATATTTACTTGGGAACTGTGGATCTGAATCACAGAATAATACTCAATGCATATTGTGTGTGAATGTGTATGTGATAGAAATATGGGAAGATTGTGAAGGACTTTTTTTTTTTTTCACTGTGCAAGATTTTAAATAACTAGCTTCTTTGTAAATCCTGCAAAGCTCAAGATAGAAAGACAAGTAACATCTAAACGTTGCCCTTAGGAAATGATTCATTAAAGGGCTTCTGTCCTGGGTGTTTACAATAATGACAACACAACAGTGACAATTAATTGTAAAAGCTACAACTGAGATGTCAACACTGGATATAGAAACAAACAAAGAAAAGAAAAGGCAAGCTTGAAGTTAGTCAAGAGAGGACAGAAAAATAAATTAACTGTGAGACATATTTAAGTATCATAAGCATTTTCCATAGTGTTGATTTGCTAGGAAAACTTAATCATTACAGGGGCTACACCCCAGGCACACACTTGAGACTAAATAATGAGTACATTTAGTCAATGAAACAAGTGAAAATAAGGTTTCCCCAAGAGAAGAGACAGGAAATCTATTCCTTCCCAACAAAATGATAAATAACCTACCATTAATGTCCCAACAGAAAATGCTACAGAAAGGTCATAATGTAATAGCTTACTCCTGGCTTTCCAATAAAAGGCAAAAGAAAAAATAATATATACACAAATAAAGAACTTTGACCTAAACAAGGAAAAAATGTAGAAAACCAGAAAGGAAACAGAAAAGCTGTGTATACAAGGTTTTATAATAATCCCTTGCCATTAAGGTATAACACTTCAGTGAAATTGTTCACAGTGCCATTCTGCCCTCTGTGGAAGTGCAATTGCTTATTTCCAAAGAGAAATCATTATTACTTCAATAAAACTAGGCTGAAAATTAGAAGTCTTTCCTGGACCTTAAAACATGTGTGATTATAGAATAGCCTTCCCAACGAAGTAATGAGAACAGCCAGTTTCATTGGTTTTCAGAGGTATGCAATCACATTTTTGAACAGGATTGGTTACAGGGTTTCTGAACCCAGGGGATACTTTTGTGATGGACTGAATGTTATGAATGTCTTAAACATTGTCAAAATCATAGAAAGACTTTTGTCAAACTTCAAGGAAGCAACTGCCTTCTGCCATCACCAAAGCACACCCTCACATGCCAATGTCTCCTGACAGCAATTTGGACTGTGACTGGGAACTCAAGTTAGGACTATTGTCTAATCATCTCAGGTCTGAGCAGAGGTAAACAAGGCTCAGGGAAGAATGGCTCTGTGTTAAGAATTTACCCTAGCTGAGCTCAGTGGGTGGTGGGGGAGAAGAGTTTTGGGTGTGTAACGGTGAAACCTCTCCGCGCCAAACCAAAGGAGTTACTCCCCTCCCCCCCAGGAAGACCACTACACACGGGACATTCACATGAGAGGCAGATGAGAAGGGGTCATAAACCATTAAAGACCCTTAAAGTGCACTCACGACTCCTTCCTGAAGGCTTCCACCCCTGTGATCCACGTAAGGAAACAAATCCAGAGTCTGTTACAAGAGACTGCCAAGCTTCCCAGCCACAAGGGGAGGTGCCTGGGCATCTCCTGAATGTATATTAATCCATCGGACTCTATGGTTTTGTGATACCCTCACCACCAAGAAGACCAGAAGAATCAGACCAATGGAATGCCACCAGATTCTATGGAGTTGTGATACATTTTCTGTTTTAATCTCTCTCCATCGCTCTCTTTCTTCTCCCCCCCTCCCCCACATCCTTTTTCCTATTTCTTTCTATCCCTCTTTCTCTCTCTCAATTCACCATTACATAAACCCCATACTATTGACTTTGGCATCTGGTCTCGTTTGCACCTTAGTTTGGGTAGAGGCATTTCTAATAATTTTAATAACTAGATAACAACAACTTTTCACTCTTTTTAAGAAGTTTAGCACCAGTGGTGGGGACATCTCTCTCATTCTCTGTAGCCATTGTTCCTGTTAACTAAAATACCCTGCTAATAGTTTTAAAAGTCACTGCCCTGCACAAAAAAATAGGGAAGATCTTTTAATTTTACCTTTACAGAAATGCAAATGGTACACATGTTCACTAGAGAACTCTCAGATTTGAAAAGAAGGAAAATATCATGAATAGGGGGGCAGAAGGCAGTACAAGGAGTTTAATTTTCAGAGAGGTATGGTGGTAATTATAACAGCCAGAACATGGTGAAGCTGACCTCATAGACGATGCCCTTGCTAGCACCACTAATTATAACACTTGTGACAGCATTACATGAACGATGATAATTGGCACTGCGTGATGCATTCAAGAGGGTTTTTTCCTAACTGCACTGTACCAGCTGTAACCTCAGGAAAAGGGACATTTTTGTGGTTTCAGTGAACTTCCCAGTGAAACTGAAATGTCTACATTCTCTATAATTATCAAGAAAATGTCTTCTGAAAGATTTTATTCTTTTAATTTTGTAGACATAGGTACATATGGCTTCTAAAAGAGAGCTTTTCATCCCAGTATCCAATAATTTCAGGAATTTAACATCGTATTTTCACAGGAGTCTGTGTTTGCCTTGATGCATAAAGGAAAGTAGTCATTTAGCTTGGAACAAGCAAGCAAAAAGGGAACCTTTTCTCCACATAAAAAGTTGACATTCCTGTTTCATCATTGGTACACAGGGAGAAGTTGACACCATTTTGTTTTCCAAAGTGTCAACCATTCATATTTGCCACAAAGGTTCTGAAATACATACAGGTTATCCAGGGACTATAGGTTCACTGTAAATTCATTTTCTGTATTGAAGGGTTTTATTCCCACCAGATATTTGAAGAATCCTACAGAGAGCAACCAAAAGCCCACATAATCTTCAGATAGGTGCTTATGAAAAGTTAAGTGAAAAGTTATGACTAAGTTAAGTGCAGAAGAACATTTCACAAAGCATTTTCTCTCAGTTTCCAGCTATCATCTTACCTATATGAGACAGAGGTTGCATTTTCCTGGGTATGTTTAATATCTCTTGACAGACTTTCTTCCATGAGAGACATTTTCTAATAGTTTATGAAGCCATTTGCACCTGTGTTACAAAAAACATTGAATGACAATGAACTCCCAAATTAAATTTGCTGTGTGTGAAAAAAATATACTGAATCAACGGCCTGGTGTTTGTACAGTGGAGAAAAGCTACTGCTATTTTCTAATACCTCCTCTGTGTCATCCATGATTTTCCAACCTTCTGCAGTATCCCTCTCATCAGCTGTCATGTCACCAGCTAATGAGTCCTAACCCAACTGACCTCTTCTCCTGCAGTTATGTCTCCATCAGATGCTCCTTTTCTCCTTATTCTACACCTTGCTGTAACTGGTTGAAACAAGCAGTAATGGAGGATACCTCAAATCATGGAACCACATAAAGAGGCAGAAGAGCCATCTTTATTTTATGCCTAGAAGGCAAACTGCTTTGCCACAAGTTTTGAAGAAGCAATTTGTCTACGCATCCATAATATATAAACAGAAACCACACCTACAATATCATTGCACTCTTTGCCCATAGAGTATACACTGTCTGCATCTTATCTAGCCATTCTGAAATAATAGCTGAATTTGTGGTGAGGGAGAAACTACAACATTCTGACATTTTGTCTCAACTGAGTGGAAAGAAAAGTAAGAATTAAAGTAAGTATTGTCCAATCAAGAAATTTCCTTTAACATTATTTCAGAATTCTCAAAAGGTTTTTTGGTCTTGCTTCACTTTGGTATGATTAAAACCCTTCTTTTTTTGCTAGGTAGTACTTCCTTTTGACTGTAACACTTCAGCTTTATTTATCTTCATGCTAATTATACATCACAATATTAAAATCAAAATGCAAAAGAGGAAAGTACCTGGGCCTTGTCAGAATGAAATTTTTCAATGCTATCTAAAACAAAGTTAACATTTTTAATAGTTTGCTAAATTTAACATTGAGATAAATTTCCACAAAACACTTGGACTTCCATGAATCAATGTACTTTTGAAGAATGTTGTTTTCATATCAAATGTTTGACAAGAAGTTGAATAAATACTCCCTCTGTCCTACATATAGGTATTGTCAAGAAAACCATATCTCCTATTAAATGAGATGCAGAGAGACTGAAGCACTTGAGAAACCTTCAAGGACTTTATGCTCAAAATTTAGGTGCTGAAATGTTCATCCCAGCTTCTGTCTAAATCTTAAAGTGCCTGGAAACTCCAAGAGGAAAACAGGGAAACTTTGTTTACAGGTTTTAGATACTCTATTCTTAGTATTTAATTTTACTGATAAACAAAGTTGACCACTCTACAGTGAAACTGGTAGAAGGGAAGGCAGATCCTTAGCTCAACTACTTAAATTCTGCATTATTTATATTAGCTTGAACTGACAGGAAATGAGTCTAAATGAGCAGCAGTATTCAACATTACATTGCTGCTAACACAGGGTGGTGTGAGCCACTCCAGTCCTTCCTAGCTCCTCTCTGTAGTGTCTTGCCCTATTGCTGATGCTCACAGCTTGCCCTGAACTGTGCAGAGCAGCAGCTCTTTGAAGCTAGACTGTCAAACAGATGAGCTAAACTATCACTTGGAAATTAAAAGTAGCAGGCTGGAACAGTTGAACGACTAATAAAATCTGATGCTCCAATAGCTTTACCCTACAACAACAGACTTAAAAAGTTCAGGGCTTTAAGGGGTTATTTTTAACCATGGTCAGATAGGTGCAAAGCTGCACAAACTGCTTGTAGCAGAACACCTGATATGACAACTTTAAAATCACAGAATCATAGAATGGTTTGGGTTGGAAGGGACTTAAAGACCATCTAGTTCTACTCCCCCAAAAATGGGCAGGGATGCCACCCAGTAGAACAGGTTGCCCAGGCCAATCTGACCTTGAACACTTGCAGGGATGGGGCATCCACAACTTCTTTGGGAAACCAGTTCCAGTGCCTCACCACCCTCTGAGTAAAGAATATCCTTCTAACATCTATTCTAGATCTTCCCTCTTTTAGTTTAAAATAATTTTCCCTTGTACTATCACTATCTGCCCAAGTAAAAAGTCACTCTCCCTCTATTTTACAAGATCTCTTTAAGTACTGGAAGGCTGCTAAAGGTTTCCTTGGAGCCTTCTCTTCTCCAGCCTGAAAACGCCCATGTCTCTAAGCCTGCTGAAAAAACTAAGATAACAGAAATAAGGGAGGCAGATAGTTTTGCAGCAGATAGCACACTGAAAAGCTCAGGTAAACTCAAAGTAGAAAGGGTAGGCAAGGAGGTGATGGGTTGGACCCCAGCAACCCTACAGCTCCCTACTTGGCAGCCTCACAGCTGATCTCACAGGTAGAATAGAAACCACCTGATCTGCAGCCAGTAGTATAGCTCACAGGTTATGGGCAACGTAGTCTGCAAAGCATTTCTGAAATGTCGTGACTTCATCTGTTCAGTTGCTTTAGCTGCAAGTATTTCATTGCCCAGCTCAGAGCCTTGGTGAAGCCCAAGGGTGGTAGGATGAGCACATTGTCCTTTTCATAGCCAAGTGAGAGAGGGTTTCTAGCAGCCTGAACAGAAGATGTCGCTACTTTTTTTCCCCAGTGTAGCATGATAATATAATAGGAAAAAGCCGAACAGCAAAGGTTTAGATGATGCTGATAACATTCTTTTTCGTTTTCTTAATTAACTTTTCCTGCTGTACTGCATAGCAAGAAACAACATATGTTCTGTGAGCTCCAACTGTTCTCCACCTACCTTCTTTCCCACAACAGAAACAAAGGAGGAAAAATGTAGAACAGTTTCACTTATGTATAACAGATATTTTGGATATTGACCTAATCTTAGTCATACAAGTTTCCGAAGTGTAATGTTGAAGTTTTTGTTGAATTCTGGAACTTTTAGTGAATTACTTCTTTTTTCCTTCTGAGGTTGTCTAGTGCATATGTCTGGTTCCATTTCATTCACAGAATCACAGAATATGCTGAGTTGGAAGAGACCTATAAGAATCATGGAGTCCAACCCTTAGCTCTGGACAGAACAATCCCCAAGAGTCACATCATGTGCCTTAAAGTATCATTCAAATGCTACTTGAACTCTACCAGGCTTGGTGCTGCAACAACTGCCCTGGGGAGCCTCTCCCAGTGCCCAACCACCCTCTGGGTGAAAAACCTCATTCTAATATCCAACCTAAACCTCCCCTGACACAACTTCAGGCCATTCTCTTGGGTCCTGTCACTGGTTACCACAGAGAAGAGATTAGTCTGCCCCTTCTCTTCCCATCATGAGGCAGTTGTAGCTGCAATGAGATCTCCTCTCAGTCTTCTCTTCTCCATGCTGAACAAGCCAAGTGACCTCAGCCACTCCTCAAGGCCCATAACTATCTTCATTGCCCTCCTCTGGATGCTCTCTGTTAGCTTAATATCTTTCTTATATTGTGGCACCCAAAACTGCACACAATATCCCAGGTGAGGCCGCCCCAGTGCAGAGCAGAGCAGGACAATCCCCTCCCTGGACTGGCTGGCGATGCTTTGCCTGATGCCCCCCAGGACATGGTTGGCCCTCCTGGCTGCCAGGGCACTGCTGGCTCAGATTCAACTTGCTGTCAACCAGGACCGCCAGCAGAGCTCTCTAAGTACAATCTGAGCAGCAAAACATTTTGTAGTTCTGACGTAAACAGAGGTGTCCTAAAGATACCAAAAAGGTGAAGGGATGTCAGAGACTAGTGGAGCTATTCCAACTGCTTTTTGCTTTGCCAAATAGGGTTTCACTGAGCTAGATAGCTTTATTCTATGGTGGCAGAAGGCTGGGTTGTTTTTTTGAGTGGTGCAAAAGAAGAAAAGAGTTAGCTTTTTGGAACTTGACTGGACCTCACACATTATTTATAACCTATGTGCATATAGCTGTGTCTGCACAGTTGGATGAAATTCTCACATAGAGAGCAGATTTGCTTTCTCCTGCTCAGACATGAGTGGAACGGATTATTCAGAATCATTCTCGGTTTTAATCATGTTGTGATTATTACTTTCAGTCAGTGGAAACTTCCTGGGCAAAACGTCTGGCTATAAAAATTGCTAAAAATTTATTTATCTCAACCCTAAGTTTTCCTTACTGGAAAAAAAAAAAAAAAAAGAAAAAAGAAAAAAGAGATTAATACATTATAAAAAGTTCATCAGCTTGAGCATTAAGTATCAAATTATGAAAACTAGCAAAAAACCACTTCCCTCTTCAGAGGGAATAATTTTCAGATGGGGGGAAATCTGTCTTACAGACACTCAACCAGGCATTTGTGCAGAGAGAAAGACAAACTTTACTCCTGCTTAGTGAAGTCCTTGAGAGTCTCTGAACTGTATTGCTGTTCTCATTTTGCACTGACACAGTCACTGAAATACATTTTTCCAAGTATATTATAAATGTAATGAATCTCTCTAGAAGAATAATATCTCTTGATACTTCACATATCCTCTCTAATTCTTCCATGTTTGCTCCTTGTGTTTGCTTGCTAAGGTACATAAAATAAATTTATGTATTTTTCTATTATTTTAGTATCATCTAGCAGTTTTCCTTAGCTGTCTCAGTCTTACATGCATGTCACACATCACCTGTCTCTGTACATAACTGTATCATTCACCACACCTTTTAGGTTCTTGTGTCACATCTTTGAGTAATGTTCTGAATTATTTTTCTTCATAGTTCTCTAGTTCTACTTTGACTGCTAAGACATATTTATGGTGTTTGCTTGCATTGCTTATGTAATTTTTTCTCCACAGTTTTGAATGCACCTCTTTTTCTTGTTATGAAGTGTTCTTCTTACTAGAAAATAACTATGATGTTTATGTTGCCATTAATGATGATCTTAACTTGGAAAAGGCTTTTGTATAAACGTAGGTAGGTGTATTTAAAAAAAAAAATTCTTGCTATTCAAATTACAGTCCATAAAAGAAAATTTCTAAACACTTGTTATACTTTAAGCTTATTCAAAAACATTACTGTGAAATGTGCAAAACTGCCAAATTTAAATGGCTTGTCTTCCAAATAGAAAAGTTATGTGATGCCTATTTAGTAGACAGTACAATTTAAAGACCCCCAAAAGCTAAATATTTGTTCATCTTTCCTTTGATTTTATCAGTATGGCACAAATGTATTTCAGTTAAGGGAATATATTTATGTGAGTGAGCCTGTGTAAAGTATTGTACAGTTAGAAATACCTGATGCAGGGCATTTAGGCTTCTCTGTAATATAGTGAATACTTCTTGTCATTATAAAGTGCTCAATGGATATCTTTATGCATTATAATTATAGCTTTATTTTCCCATTGGACAACTCATACAGAAATGATTCTTCTATATGTTCAAGTGAAGTGCAGGCACATTTCAAAACCAGCAAGATTTATAGGGTGAGATGGTAAAGTTGCAGCCACAATACGCTTTTAAATTCTTTGGTCACTTTAACTAAGCATGTCTTTATGTTTGCAGTAGTGTTTTAATATTTAGAAAATGTGATGAAGTTTCCTGATTTTGTTAGTAATCATCTATCTAGGAAATAGCTGATAATATCCAATCATTAGAATAGATATATTCCTGCAGTATTATATCAAAGCCATTACTTTGTTATCACTGTTATTCTCTTCTTCGTTGACAGCCATTGTGAACATCAGGGCAGCTACAGCACAAAGCAAAAAGATGGTACTCTGTGATGTATGCTATATATTCTTATACTTAACAATTATTCCCTACCTATTTTTAGACAACTCTCTTGTGAGCAATATTCCCTAAAGATCTCATTCAGTATCTGGGAATGTCAAGCAACAGGATTCAGTGGGTTTTAGAGAAACACCTTTATAGAAGAAGCCAGTTCTGTAACATTTATTCATGTCAGTAATAATTACTGGGATATTTTTATGAGATTTATGCATTTGAAAAGTTTTCAGATGAGGCGTCTTACATAGGAAAGGCTCCCTCCTTTATGCTAAAAGGGCTGATTTCTTGAGGATAGGTGTATCCCTTTATGTAACACTTGCTTGGAGCATATTCTCCATTTTTCTGTAGGACAAATGAAATTTTTGTACTTGACAATATACAAACAGCCTTTTTGTCTGTCAAATAATGTTTCACTGCTTCTGACAATATATACTTTCAGCTTTACAGAACCATTCAACAATATTTGATGCCCAATTCATCTCAATTCTATTGAAGCTGTCATTGTCATTGCCATTGTCATTGTTGCGTTCCCCTTCCCCCTCCTCATCCTCTTCTTCTTCTGACAAAACACAAGTATTTGATATTCTTAGTCGGTATTGTTTTATTTGTTACTAAGGCAAAACTTGTGTTTTTCCTATACTGAAAGCTTCACAATTTCAGAGTTTGATTTTTAGAAATGGAATCTGTTTGGCTGACAATGGTACACAGGCTCCTCATCTAATGTATGTAATGTTACGTTTTTGAAAAAAAAAAGCCGAATCCCCAGCAAGCTGAATGAGCATCCCCCTACATAAGCCAACCGAGAAATGTGAAGACAGTAGGGCATTTTAAATCACACAGCTCTCTATGGTTCTCAGTCCTACTGAGTAAGGAGTCACTTCACTTGAGTCTCTTCCCCAAAGGTAGATGTTTGTTCACTTTGTTTTTCATCCTCAAATCTAGCTAGTCTTTTTACTTCCTAAGGACATCTGAAAGAAGAAAAGCTCATCAGGTTAAGAGCAATATTCAGTGACAAAACAGGTCCAATTCCCTTTTGTCCAGATCTGGCTTTGAATCCTTTAGGCAAATGGAGTGGGAAAAAAGTTTCTAAAGTTTGGTGAAAACTTGGAAATAAATTCCTTTTTAAATGGGCACTAGCTCTTTTGATGGAGTTTAAATGACCAGGATCCTTTATCAGATCTACATAAAAGCTTTTTCATCTCTTGATTCAACATTAATCTTAATGACATTTCATTTCCTACCTTGTTTAATGTGAATAAAAACGCACAACATATTACATTCTTAATTCAGCAGAATGAATAACCTCCAATATGCTTTTATCTCCTGCTGACCCTTATGGTTAGTATCCTAAAACAATTATCAGCCTGATTGAAGTTTTATCTAAAATAAAGTATTATTTTTAGCCTGTATCTTATTTAATACCTGTGCTGCTTTTTCTTTAATTCCCTTTAGACTTAGACTTGTTGAGTCTCATTTTTTTCTGGATGAAGATGATTGACTTCTCATGCAGCATACTTTTCTGAATATTACTCTGACAATTTTAGAAATATTAAATCTTATAAGCATTCCCATATATTTACCTATTAATTCCAATAGAACATGAGGAGACTTCTTAAAATTATTAGGAGTTAATCAAGATGGTAATTCATCCTAGTATAGTAGTATTCTGAAGAGTGTCCATTTAATAAGAAAATCTAGCACACCTATTTTTAAAAAATTGTGAAATTAAGATGAGTGCTGATGTCCCAAAGCCCCAAATGGAATAGCAGTTTTCAGAAAAGATGAAAAAAAAAGATGGACAAATGAAGAGCTATGTTGTGCAGGGAAAATAATATGCTGGTTGACCGTATTGCATGTTGACCTTGCTGTCAGTAGCACTACCATCCTTTTTTCATTTCTACAGAGCTGTTTACAACCACTCCTCTCCCAATTTATGCTTGTGCCTCTGTCCTAGGTGAAGAATCCTACATGAGGACTTGTTAAATTTCATGCCATCGATGATTGCCTAACACTCCAATTTGTCCAGATCCCTCTGCAAGGCCTCTCATCCCTTGAAAGAGTCAGCAGCGCCTCCCAGTTTGGTACCGGCAGCAAACTTGCTAATGGTGCATTCCACTCCTGCATCCAGATCCCTGATAAAAGTCCTGAACAGAACAGCCCCTAGGACTGAGCCCTGAGGGACACTGCTGGGAACCAAGTGCCAGACAGATGCAGCCCCATTCACCACATCCATTGGAGTGTGTCATTCAGACAGATTTTTACCCAGCACACCATGAACCTACTTTTTCCACACTTTGAGAGCCTGTCCAGAAGGATGCCATGAGGGACAGTACCAAAAGCGTTATTACAAGCAAGGTGAATTGGGCTCTGTGTGAATAGAATATGCAAAAGAAACACTATGAGAACACACAGTGTTTGCTCACATATCCACCAACACGAGGGAACAGACTTCAGCTGCAGGTAGCTGAGCATGCCAGTTGATAGGATAGGACAAAGAGCCCAAATCTACTTTATGTTGGATTGCTTCACAGTCACTTGCAGGCATGCTACATCAACAAACCTGTGGCTGTTAGGTTAAAAAAGAAATTAAAAAAAAAAAAAAAAAAAAAAAGGAAAACCAAAACACCAAGCCCCCCCCCCCC
>VWZG01005495.1:2696-20313 GCA_013396735.1 Grallaria varia | reverse complement strand
ATATTTATTCTCTTCCCAAAGGAGAGCAAGAAGGATAAATGTTGGCTACATTAAAATGTTTTAATACCCTCTTGGAGTTCCTGGAAGAAATATCAAGAAAATTGTCATTCATTTTCCTCCTTGAGATGTTTCTTCAGTGGTTTTCATAAAGGTTCATTACTTAAGGCAGCATCCCTTTAATCACTAGTCCATAGTTATTACATTTATAGAAATCCAGTACAGAGATATGTGAAATGCGTCTCTGGAGAAAACATAAACTAGCAAGTTCCTGTGAAAGACTCATATACAATAATTACTGTGCCAAAGCTGCTATAAGTAAAAATTACATATGGAATTTAATAATATTTGGAAATAAGATGAGTAGGTCAAGTAGCATTTAAAAAAATCAGTATTTTTATTGATTTTAGTTTTGTTAACTGTGGAGAACTATTATATACCTATCATCTAGAAAAGATTTAAGAATTTGATTCATGATATACTGAATGGGTTTAGATATGTAAAAGTTTAACATTTTCCCATTAATGAAAACTTGCTACAGTTTTTAGATGATTCTGAAAAGCTAGAATCTCTCTTCTGGAAAAAAGTATTATCAACATAATGAAGTCACCTAATACGAAGAAGGGATTTGAGTCACTGCAGATTTTGAAATCTGATTTTCAAGCAGACAGCTCAAAATATCTGTACTGACTATATTAGTGAACTTTATAAATTCACTAGAGCCCATTTTTAAACAAATTTTGATGTTACATTATGAAAATTATTAAAATTGTATATAGTGTTGCACAAAAAACCTTTTGTATGTTTCCTGTTACATTTTTAAGGCAGCGGGAGTGGGGGGGAATGAAAGAGGAATTCCAAAGGAATTTGATTGAGAAGAGAGAAAACATTCATGTTTCATTCTATGAGCGATGTATAACACAAGCTATTGAAATCTAATGCATTACAGACA
This sequence comes from Grallaria varia, assembly GCA_013396735.1. Taxonomy (NCBI): domain Eukaryota; kingdom Metazoa; phylum Chordata; class Aves; order Passeriformes; family Formicariidae; genus Grallaria; species Grallaria varia. The sequence continues at coordinate 19,364 of VWZG01005495.1, read as the reverse complement.
CAGTCACAGGAAAACTGCAGCAGGATGTATTCCATTAGCGCTCTCTTTTCAAACAGCTCCCCATGGGCTTGCTGAAATCAGTACCCGTTAACATTTTCTACCCTCTGCATTAAACTCATCATTGCATAACCCTTCTGCTTCTTTACAAAGTTTGGCATTTCTAGTAGAGCTATAACAAGCAAGTTCCAAGTAGTAGGTTCTTTATATATCTATCCCTTCTTTTGTATTATGCCTTTTTCTGCTTTCAGTGAAAACGTCGGTGGTCTTGAAAGTGTTCAGCAGTTTTTCAGTAGGGTTCTTTATCCAGACCCATTTTTCTTTACCTGCAAAACTGGTCTTAAGAAATGACTTTGTATGTGTATTTCAATGCACTGAGTTCACAGGCAGATCAGATTGTTGACTTATGGAGTCTACACACCAAGATGAATCCTTTGAGTTCATGATATTGAAATCAAAATCTTCATTGGGATACCTCAAATAACAGCTTCAAGATACACATAAAGGAATTAAATTTCTCCTAGTTTCTCTTATTAGTGATCAGAAGTACAGCTATAGTTCAATGAAAATTTGAGTGAAATTGTCCTTTCAGATAATAATGGAGAATATGAAAATAAGTTTTAGGGACAAGAGTCTGTCACCAACTGGTCCAATTGTCATGTCAAGGGCACACCAGCTGTAACCGAATACAACACACTTGTTGTTATGGCTAGGCCTGATTATTGAACTAGAGAATGAGATGAAGATCATAATATACTGAGGTCCTGATGAGATAGAAAACATACAGTAATGGACATGTGTGTGTGTGCGTGCGCGAGTGTGTGTGTGTGTGTGTGTGTGTGTGTGTGTGTGTGTGCAACTCAGCTGGGTTTCTTTCTGCATAATGACTATGGACTTAGGGTTCCTCTACTTCCATCATGTTTAGACACTCCCCTTCTGAAGTATTACTTCTTAATTTTTGCAGGACTCATGCTTGCCTGTGTCTCCTGAAACTTACTTCACATACTATATCCAAAAGCAGTATTACCTGTCAAAGTCTCCCAAACAAAATATGCATCTGGGTAGATTCCTTTAGTACACCTCTTCACAGTTGCTAACAGTGGTTCTACTGCATTGGAAATTGTTCCAGGAAAAAATTCTTTTTGTTTGGGCAATGGGTTTTTCCTGCATATCGTCTGCACATATCAACTAGCCAGTAACCTCTTCAGAATGCTATCTCTCTCATTCTCTGTCACACATATGTACACACATCTGACCCCTGGAACATCAGCCAAGTATTTGTACTTGCATACCCTCCAATGGTTTAGCCACATGAAACAGCAGTAGTTTCCTAAAGTTCTGGATTCCCAATCCATGGGATTCAACAGCTCATATCCTTAAGAACTCTTAATTTTCTGCTTCCATGTTTGGTTTTTTTCCTATGGCAAACACAGTTTTGTACAAAACAGTTCTATCTTATAGTAGTATCTCTGCATATATGGAAGTCATTGCAATTCCATCCATGCAGAATCTAATGTTCTTTAAATTCTCCACACCCTGTCCCTTTCCCTGCCTGCCCTCAGCTTCTGCTCTGCCCTACTTATCCCCAGACAGGGATAAATAAAAGTAGATTTTCATAGTCAGATAAAGCACAATAACTTCTGCAAGTAAATATGTTGTCCCACCTGATCTCTAGCAGGTCACTACAAGTCCTTATTTTAGTGATTCTTGCACATTTTAATTCTAATAACATCTTAACTCATCTATGGACACAAGGATTGTCTTTCAAAGACATAACAATAGTGTAATTTTTGTTAGCTTTTCCTTTTACCTGCTTGCCCATTTGAAGCTGGTATTCAAAATTTTAAATAGCTTGTGCCCTTTTAGTTTATACTTCAACAAAAGTCATATGGTGATGATTATTCTCAATTTGATCTTAATTATCTCATGATTACGTCACCTGAAATAAATAAATAAATAAATATTTTATAGATCAATTTACTTCTTACCAAGCAAGTTTTTGACTCAGTATAATAGAGAGTGATGTTTTCGCAGCAATCATCCTTCTAGGTCCATGACTTTCATGTTCCTCATTCACCTGTGGCCAAACTTCAATAGGACATATGACATACTTCCATTTTATCTATCTTGTAATTGGATTTATAGGTCACTTTCAGAGGATTTGAAGCTATATATTCAAATTCCCTGTAGAAGATGACAACTGAAGTCCACCACTCCTTCTATGAAAGATGTGGTCTTACTACATGATTATGGTAGCAAATTCTGCAAATTAATTTGGTATTGCTTCTCTGCAGCAGAGGGGATATCAAGCACTATGGAATGCTCTAGCCTTACTTTCATCTGCTGCTCCAAAATGGTGTACATAAATTCTGTATTATACCTGTCATTCCTGTACGAATGTCAGATACCTTAAAGCTTTTCAGATAGACCCAGATGAAAGCTGAGGTATTTGGCTTAGCAAAAGAAGGGATCAGATGGTCATGTACATCAGTAAAACATCTGGAGACAAGGAGCTTTAGCATGCAGTTGAAACAATGCGGGTAATTTTTCTCGGCGTTAGACTCTTAAATTTCATATAAATATCCTTTTTGACATTTTATGTTTATTACGTGTCTGCCTTGACTTTCAGCTACATGCTTTTGGTGAGAAATCAAAGCATATCTGAAAAAGAAAACCACAGATTTGAAAACATGGACCACTAAATTGGCTGTTCCTTTATGTTTTAGAATGCATTCTTCTAGCTTTCAGATCCAGGTAACACTCTTTCCCTTCCTCCCACCCTATATGTAGAAAAAAAAATGCTCTCACTTTCTATTAACAAAGCTGAATTGTGACTATTTCATCATCAGATTTTTGCTTTAAGCCATGAATCTTCTGTGACTGATATGAAACTACTGGAACACAGATAATTAGGGTGCCGTACTAATCACTGTTGGCAAACTGGAAGAATGATTAAGGCAAAAATTGGCTAATTTCACAGTTTATCTGTGACATAAAATTCTCAGAAAGAGTCATTTATATGGCTGAAAACATCCCTAGTGATTTTATTTTATTTTTCCTGTAGAACAAAGTAATAAGAAAGATTAATACTGGCTCGTAAATGGCATATTATTTATTCTTTTAATCAAGAAGAAAATACAGAATATTATATTACTCAATTCTTGAAAAAAACCAAACATTTTACTGGATGAAAAGCAGATCTAAACAGAAGTCTTGCTGTGTGCTACTACTCTTGCATTTGAAAAGCAAACTCTTCATGTTTAATAGACCCAATGTAGGAAACTAAGGCTGTGTCTGACTTTTCCTTTATTTTTTTTTTCCCTGCAGTAGAAACAAAGTCTGAATAACCTGTTTCTGCTAAACAATGCTAGACTCCTGTGGTGGAAGTTACAGAATCCTATGGGTCTTCCCTGTGTTTTCAGCACATATTTTATCCATACTTTATGAAGCCAGCTGTTGAATGCAATCTTAGCACTACTTGACATAAGGAGTTCTTCTGCCCCCTGCCATTGCTGCCCAGAAGAACCATACATTTTTGTGAACGTTTATTGCAATTTTCTTGTTTATTATTGCAGTCTTCAAGAAGATAAGCATTACAACTCAGTTTAGGAGACGACATTCAGTAAGAGCCACATAAAGGGGTTGAAGTGCTGAACATCTTCCAGCGAGTAAATGAAAGCCCTGCTTTCAGAGGAGTTCTAGTTTGAAGGACCATTCATGTTCAGACCATAGGATAAAACTGAGATCTCAAATCATGGGTTTGTTTGCCTATGCATAGGAGAGCACTCAGCAGTCCAGGCACTATTCACTGTCACAACTTCCCTCTAACAGCAAAAGGGTTGAACGAGACAAGAGAGGTAAACGGCAACAGTGTTTTTGTTGAAATTCCTCTCTCTTTGGTCAACTTCTCAAGTATTTGGATGCTAAAATCATGTCCACACTTAAAGAAGAAAATATGACCTTTAGGATTATAGAAAGGAGGAAAAAGGAAAATGCACACATGGGGGAAACATCATCATAAGATGTCAGAACGGGGTATTGTAGTTTCAAGAAAACAACTGTATTCTCTAAATGTAAATAAATGTATAGTAGTACTAGAACTAGACTAGTCAAAGTCTACTAGTACTAAACTAGATTCATCAAACCTCTCTTAAACCCCTTCAAATCTCCATTAAAAACTTATTTGCAGCCTTTCATACTACTACGAGACTAATGATACTCCATTTCTGGACAAGGTGGATCTCAGCTCTAACTCTTTCCCAAAGCTGACAACATTAGTTGTCAAAGTAAACCTTAATTTTATTTTCATAATAAAAATAAATTTTATTTTCATCATACGTCTTTGAAAACGTAGGATAAGGAGAAAGTAAAAATGAGTCCAAGTGAAAATCTAGATGAGTATAGAGGAAAAAATTAGCTATGATACAAATTACTTTATTTGTACTGAAGTGTGTACCAGCACTTGTTTAATTTTCTGACAGTTGACTACTACAGCTACATTGCAAATTGTGAGAAGATGTATTTATAGTATTGTTTTGATGTTTAGTGTTAGAACAAAGTAAAGACAAACAAATATAGGGGTTTATGGAGCACACATTCAACAGTGCAATCTGTAAAACTGTGCATTAACAGTTTTATAATTTCATCCTGATGTAACATTTCTTCCTTAACATTTAAAATCAAAGTTTTATTTTGTCAATAAATACAAGCAAGAATACAAGTTATATACCAACACTTTAGGTACAGAGCAAAAGAAAGGAGCTGTTATTGTTGGTATGCTTTGTCCACGTCTATTTATAGATTCTGTCAGTACCTTGTAGAGGCAGTGGTCTGAACAGTGGTCTTCATGAATGGACCTACAAAGCATAAATTTCTTCTCATGTAACTTAGCCATCTAAAAATTAAATTCCCTGCTAGAGTCAGTGGAAAAAGATAATGATAAGTGACCGGCTCACATTGTCTGACTTTAAGGCAGCACTGGGGAAATAAACTTGAGGCATATTAAATACAAATGGAAATTCTGATCAGCTTCTACTGACTCTGAGACCACATTTTGTCAAAGTGCTTCTAACTCACTTAGCACAGAGACCAACACTAGCAGTAAACTAAGTGCCAGCATTTTTACCAAGTTTATATCAGATAAGAAGTTTGTGGGCTATGGAGGACAAACATATACAGCACAAACATTTCTGAGCTCCAAGTTCCTCTGCAATCAACAGCTCCAGCAAAAGAGCAGAAACAAAAACAGATTCAAGGAAAACAAATTCAGCAACAACAAAAGGAAAGAGTCAGAGCCTGAGTAAACATATAAAGTTAAACGGCCACCCATTAAGATAGCAATTGTAACCGCAACAGCAGGAATAAAATCTTTCCTGATGCTGTTCTGGACTATTTAGCAAATATTATCCCCTCTTATGTCATAGACACTATCCACAAAAAAAGGATGATCTATTAACAATTGCATACGCTTTTCCCGGACTGTTTGCATTTTCAGAACAGAGGTTTCACAGTTGCTGTTTTCTGGTTTCAAAAATTCTAGATGTCATGTAAAACTCTGCATACACTTTTCTTCTAAAGGCTGAGAATGGCATAAAATTTTAAAAACTGGTTTGTTCCCTTATTTAATATTTTTAAATTCCATCCCTTTTCTCTTCCTCACACTACCTCTACTTGGCCTGGCCCCGTCCCCACCTCCCCCAACTCTGCCTCCCTACCCAAAAATACAAAAAGAAAGGAAAAAAAAAAAAGAAAAAAGGAAAGATGCCTCCTACTTCTATGCAAACATTTGGGGGTGATTTATGTCATAGCACCTGCTCTCAAGCACAAACTGACAGGTAGAACACAGTATGACATAAATCCTACATGGCAAACTTGTAACTGCTGCATTCAGTTGCTATTGTCCTGTTGATTTCACATGGGTGCTATAAAAGAAGAAGGATAACCCCTTATGTCAGATGTGAATTTTTTATATTATCCCTTTTTTTTTTTTTTTTTTCTTCAGTCCTGATTTGGGAATATGTTGAAATCTTCATTATTGTTCCTTTGGTTTTGCTTTTCCTACTGTTTGGTTCCTCATTCCCAGGGACTTTTCTTTCTGTTACTGTAACTTTGGCAGTTTGTTCTCAAAACTGACAGTCCAACAGACATCCTTTCACACCATGTCCTCTGCTGTTAAATCAAATGGCCCATAACAGTTCAGTCATTGTGGTAAAGGAATAATGAAATTTTCATTGTACAGGGTATTCAGGAAATGACAAGACATCAGTGGGTGGATAAACATGTACTTTGAACTTTGGAAAAAAATAGAGATCTCTGATGACACAAAGAAAAATTGAACAAAACAAGTAATCTAAACACACAGTCAACATAAAAATAAGAAACTAATTCCTCATAATATTTAAGTGAAAGTAGGTAATTTTTCCATATGGGAAGTTCAGAAGTACTGAGAATCAATTCAGAAAATCAGGTAAAAAAAAAAAAAAAAACCTACTAGCCCCTTCCTTTAGTTCTGTACCGAAGGAAAACCTTCATTCTAAAGCCAATACCAGGTATTTGTAATCTTTATTTTATAGCTTCATAGTTGACAATACTACTAATAAGGAAACCAACTGCAGTTGAGAATTTTTTGTTTGTTATAATTTAGCCAGGGAAAATCTATTTCAAATCCCTTCCCCTGTTTTAAAGTTTTCTTGTAACTATATCTGAAAGCTGCTAGGGAGTCTTCGAATTTTAGCACACCAGATAAAACATAATAAAATGGCTAAAATCAATAAAAAGGATGAGATGGTAATTGTTATTCCAAACTTGTTTCTTCAAATTGACAGTTGTTAAGTCTTTTTAAACTAAATAGAGACATAGATTGGATGACAAACCATTGACCAGGTCTTACTACATGACAGGGATTTTCTTTTTAGGCTCCTGTGAATTTTGCTGTGATTTGTAGGCAAAACTTAAATGCAGCTGCAGTATTGCATCAAAATAAGATCCTCTCTAATGTCAGTGAAAGGAAAAGGTTTCTCAGTTTTTTCTTTTGGTGACTAGTGATGCTTTTAAAATCTGATTTAAATATATTCAATGAAACATTGGAGAAAAAAAATTGTCATAAATCAAAAGATTGATGGGCATTGGCTGATGCTAATATCCCTGTTCCTGCTACTAGGTTTTAAAAATTCCCTAGTATTGTTTGTAGATCTATAGTACTAAGAAATTTTTTTTTTGAAAATGTAAAATTCCCACCTTCTCATCATCTCTGCTTTGTTAACTCCTCCATAAAGAACTCATTACCTTATAAAAAATGCCTAAATAACCCCCAAATTTGGAATAATTCTCTGAGCTGAAAATAGCTGCTGGCGGGAAGGGGAATGCTAAACTCTCTAGGGTCACATTGTGTTTCTGTATGCACGTGTCTGTGTATCCTCAGGAGAGGCACAATGGAAGGATGCACAAGGGATCCTGAAAGAGGCAGGTTCATGCAAGTCCATTTGTCCCAGGGCTCTAAGTAAGGCACTGCTGCACTCTGTAGTCTGCAGGTAAGAGATTGTGGCTCTGGGGAGCTCTGTATCCTGCAGTTTAGGCAGTGGGTTGGAAGGATCAAATGAAGCACCTGGAGGCCTCCAGGCTTCTTTTACATACAGCTTGATTACTGACTTCATGCCAGTGAGTTGAATTTTACCTGTGGATTGCACTGCATCTAATCTTAATGAATGTTTTAGACTGATGGTCTATCTTTTTAATCCTTCAGTTATATTGTTACCTACAGAGTCCCTCCAAAGCCTGCCTTACATATGGCAAAATATTGAATTATTTTTTCTTTTTTTTGACTCCTCTTTGAAGATAGTGGTAAAAGCAGATGACAATAAGCTCAGCATTGCAAAAAAATTTAAATTTCTCATTACTGAATTCACTTGGGCCTCAGAAACAGAGAACATTTAATCATCACCCATGATTTGTGAGATATTGTGAGTATACTCACAAGTGAGTGTTTTATTTGTGGCATTGAGGTCAGAGAAAAGCACTTTGCATCAGCCTAGTACTTGTAGATTAAGACCATAATGTTAATGAATCAAGGACTTCCTAGCAACCTGCATGGTAGACAAAGGCCTGCCCTTAGAACCTGCTACAGACCAGGCCACAGGCTCTTGGTGATCCCAAGTCCTTTTTGCATCAGTGGCCAGAGCAAACAGGTGAGCTTTCTGTCTGAGAGCTGGCTTTCTCACAGGGCTGGCTGTGTTAAGGTAGCCTCCCTAAAGATAACAACAAGGAAAGACGTGTTAATCTAAATGCAGCTAGGCAGTCAGGTTTAGGTAACAGCTATTGCCATGATAATTTATAGTTTTCAGCTTTTCTCAGCATTACTGACATACCAGACCCCAGAAATTGTATTAAGCCATAGGTTGGCATGGGTGTAAAGTAATTTGCTCAGAGCGTGAAAGGAGGATTGCAAAGAACTTCAGTATTGTTAAGTTTTGTTTTAACTTTGTCCAGTAATTTACCAGAGTTAATTCCTATCATAATTTCTAATAGACAAGATTAATTGGTCTTCTTTATCAGAACATTCAGTGATTAGGAATGTTTTTCCTTCGCATGTATCTTTCATCACGTAGTGTAGTCGTTCAATAAAAAGATGTGCTCCAAACCAGAGCATCCATTTTTCAATATAGCAATATACAGCAACAGGTTGCTGCTTTTGTAAAGCTATTATTTTTACTGTCAACATGTCTGCTGCTAGAAGTTGTCTCATTAGACATGGTAAATTGGAACTGCATAAGAAAATTTGACCAGGCAAGAAATGAAGTTTTATTATATACCTGTATATACCTAAACACACACAGATATACATGTGTGCACACACATACAAGATAGCATGACTGAAAGAATAATCATAATTTGAGTGGTAGGGTACAAAGGTAGATACGTTATCTGTGAAACAAAAATAGTTGTTATCTGAATACAGACAGATGGATAATGTAAATGTAATGTCACCCCATCAGAGACATTCAAGTAAACCATAAGGCAAAAATATCCAGGACTGTGGTGGGTTGACCTTGGCTGGGTGCCAGATGCCCACCAAGCTGCTTTGTCATTTGCATTTCTCAGATAGGGGGGGTGACAGAAAATTAGATGGAAAACAACTTGTAGGTTTACATAAGGCAGTTTACTAAAGCAAAAGCTGAAGGTTGCGTGTGCACAAGCTAAGAAAAAAAAATTTATTCTCTACTTCCCATCAGCAAATAATGCCCAGCTACTTCCCAGAAAGCAAGACTTCAGCACATGTAGTAGTTACTTGAGAAGGCAAGTGTTGTAAATAATGAATGTCTCCCCTTCCTCCTCCTTTCTTAGCTTTTATATTTGAGCTGACGTCATATGGTATGGTATATCCTTTTGGCCAATTTGGATCAGCTACTTGTGACCCCTCCCTAGATCTTACTCCCAGGCTACTGAGGTGGTAGGAGGGTCGGAATGCTGTAGAGCCAGAGATGATGTTGTGCGAGCTCTGCTCAGCAGTAGCCGAAACACTGGTATGTTATCAGCACCTTCCTAACTACCAATGCAAAGCACAGCACTGTGAGGGCTGCTATGGGGAAATGTACTTCATCTCAGCCAGACCCAATACAGTCTCCAACCCTTGTTCCATGCCATTTGCATCATGCTCAGATTGCATCTAATTTTATATATATTATATATACATCTTCTAACTATTCCATTGTATTTATTTTTCTCCTTACTCACACCTACAACTTAAAGTAAGTTTATGTACATACTTAAACCATCTTTATACCCGTTATACAGATGTATGCATTTTTGTTAACTACTATTCCCTGTCCTTTCACAGATAGATACTGCTTTCCCATTCCATGGACTTCCTCCTCCACTCCAGATGGTCAAAAACAGGCCATGACTTGGGGTCCACTTCATCAAGATGGGTGCTCAGGATAGGAAAAGCAGCACACTCAATCACTGGGCACCAACACATGCCTGGTTCCTGTCATCATCGCACTGTCCTTGCTCCTCACAAAATTCACTCTTTGTTGATTCATGTAATTTCTGCTACTTTATTTCCAGCAACATGCAACAGATTATTTTTCCCCCAAAGTGAAATATCCTTGAGTCACACATCAGGTCTTTCCATCTTTCTTCAGTACCCACCTAGTGTATCCAGGTCTCTGAGCAAAGAAAATCCCACAAATGTGTTTGCCTTTTCCCATGGAAGGAGAAATCCACACTGTCCTCCCCAGCCACTTCCTTATGTGTAGTACAAGTACCTTATCTTCTCCCGCAGTACACATGGGATTTGTTTGGGCAGGACCAGGAAGGTTTGGAAATCCTCTGGTGCTAACCAGCCAAGTGGCTTCCACTAAGTTTGCATCCCAGTGTTTCCATGCCCCATTGTCTAACACCCTTAACATAGTCTCTAGCAGTCCATTATTATATCTCTCAGCCTTTACAGAGGTTTGTGTGTGATAGTGGATGTGATACGCCCACTCAATGCCATATTTCTTTGTCTAAAAGATTTATTTTGGGCATATTTCAGAGTAGCAAGAGTAGAAAAGTAGAAACAGATTTCCTAAGAAAATAAAAAATGACAGTGTTATTAAATAAAGTTGCAGTTGTGTCATTNAGAGAGAGAGAGAGAGAGAGAGAGAGAGAGAGAGAGAGCTTACATAAGTATAAAGTTACAGGATACATAAATTAGTAAGCCTCTAATGTATTTTGAATTTTCCCACTCGGAACAATGTTTCCGTATATGTATGAAAGCATGTTCATGCACATACATATTAATCTGTCTATACAAACATATTTTCCCCAACCATTCATTTCTCTTCTGTTTCTGTTTGTATTTGGATCTAAACTGTTGTTCTTACATGAAGCCTGGGATGTCTTGCATGAAGCCTGCAANGCTCCTCACAAAATTCACTCTTTGTTGATTCATTTAATTTCTGCTACTTTATTTCCAGCAACATGCAACAGATTATTTTTCCCCCAAAGTGAAATATCCTTGAGTCACACATCAGGTCTTTCCATCTTTCTTCAGTACCCACCTAGTGTATCCAGGTCTCTGAGCAAAGAAAATCCCACAAATGTGTTTGCCTTTTCCCATGGAAGGAGAAATCCACACTGTCCTCCCCAGCCACTTCCTTATGTGTAGTACAAGTACCTTATCTTCTCCCGCAGTACACATGGGATTTGTTTGGGCAGGACCAGGAAGGTTTGGAAATCCTCTGGTGCTAACCAGCCAAGTGGCTTCCACTAAGTTTGCATCCCAGTGTTTCCATGCCCCATTGTCTAACACCCTTAACATAGTCTCTAGCAGTCCATTATTATATCTCTCAGCCTTTACAGAGGTTTGTGTGTGATAGTGGATGTGATACGCCCACTCAATGCCATATTTCTTTGTCTAAAAGATTTATTTTGGGCATATTTCAGAGTAGCAAGAGTAGAAAAGTAGAAACAGATTTCCTAAGAAAATAAAAAATGACAGTGTTATTAAATAAAGTTGCAGTTGTGTCATTTCAATATGAAGTCCTGAAGATGGCTCTGAGATGTAAAAATAAACTTAAAAATTTGAGGAGTAATTGATTTCCCCATGAAAGCTAGTTTAATCATGTAGTTTCCTGAGGAACAGAGGCATTGGAATTGTAATCCCTGAGGGTACACAGATGAAGAAGTGAAGTGAGCCAGCACTGAAGTTCTGCTTTGGGTTGTCACTCATAATTAAGTCTACAAGTGCCTGGGTTGATTGCATGTGGAGCAATCATTCAATCTGCTTTGAATATTCATCCAACAAAAGAGACTTCTCTGTACAAGATCTTTAGGAGTTGAGAAATGGCAAGTGAAGCTTCTATCTTCCATCATTTNTGCATGAAGCCTGCAAATTCTACCACTTTCATAATTACATTTAATAGATCTTGAAAGCAGCAACAACAATGAAACACTCCCTTTCCCCTCATTGGCTAAAAGCTATTTAGGACAGTTAAGGTCACATTTTTGAACAAAATTTCAATATAGTATTGTGGGACCTCAAATACTAGGCCAATACTAAAATTGCAACTGCAACTTCATGTTAAGGAAGGGCAGTCACTTGCAAAGAAAAAGCAAAATAATATTAGCACCTCCCTACAGATGGCATTCATGAAATGAATCTCCCAATGAGTCTCCCAATGAGACTCTCCAAACCATACTTCCAGTCTCTTGCCCCACCCCCCCACCCCCCCTTCCCCTTCTCCTCTCTGCCCTGCAGGTGGCTGAAAAGGAATATTAGGGGTAAAAAAGGTAAAGAACATGGGTGGTGATAAGAACTATTTACTGGAAACAGCAATGATATAAGAAAATTAACAGTAGTAGCAACACTATTAATAAAGTGTTATTCACAAGCATTAATGCTCACTTCAGAGCTTGAAATGACTGCAGCCATGCCACCCTGACCACTCCCTCCAGCTCAGGACCAGTGTTACCCCAGCCACTCCATCTACTGTGATTGCTCAATCGAAATGAATCCCTTTTCCCTGGAAGAGACCCCCTTCCTCTGCTCCTCCAGATGACCTGAGGTGCTACAGCATAGCCTCTGTGTCCCAGTCATGCCCCCTCCTGGCTACTGCAAAAATTAACCCTGAGCTGGCCCAAACAAGGACAACTTGACCAGGATCTTCATGGTGGTCAGGTATTATAGTTGTGGGTCATCATGTGCAGTTTTGCAGTGGCATTTCTATCTGATACAAGGGAATTGTGTAATATTTAATTTGTTTGAGTCCAGACTGGCATTTTCCTTTTGAACATTCCTATTTCTGTTCCACACTCTCAGAGACTACGGGAGTTCCTCAAGAGACAGAGCTCTGGGTACCATAAGCCTTTCCAAACACTGGATTGTCCAGTCATAAAGAGGGCAAATCTGAATAGGAAGGTGCTTGGAAGTCAGTGAATTCTGAAGCTTTGTCTGCTTGTTTTCAGCAACCTGTGCTTGCTTGGCAGCAATTCACACATCTCCCCTATGAACAGTTCCTCTCATGCTCTGTTGTTATGCTTTTCGTTTATTATGTAAAGTTAGTTTGCACTGCTCATTCTTTTTCTAGTTCTGTATCTACAAATTCTATATTGCAAATGAGTATTATTCACAATTTCATCTGCGCTTCTTAGAGCATTTGTCAGAGAACCTGTGGACCATTTTTTGATTAATTAAATTTCATAGTAGCTTCGTGTTTAAAGATGAGTTTTACACAATGGCAGAACATACATTCTTGCCACCTTGACAAAATTTAGCTTTTTGTAGTGCAAAAAGATCTATGTAATTTTTGCATCCAACAGCAGTTATGATGGGAAGCTGTGCAATGTAATGTCAGGAGGCAGTAGAGAGTGGGATTGCTCCATGGAGAGGGGCTGGGGTCCCTCCAGGGAGCCCCACTGGGCTCAGCAGGGTCTGGGCTAGGCACAGGGCTGGGGTCCCTGGCTGAGCCTGCCCTGGACTCTGTGGCTTGCAGATGGGGCTGCTCTGACAGGCTCCTTGGGGACATGCAGCCCCGTCAGTGCCCTACAGGTCCTTACACAGGAACCAACGGATTGCCTCCAAAAACCCTAAATTTCTCAAAAAACAAGTACATTTTTTAACGACTAGATTTAACCACTGTCTCATTTGACTAATGAAAGCATTATATGATATAAGGTAATAATACTCTGAAGAAACATGTTTAAGTTCCAGTATATGTTTGTGTTTATTCTAATAAGTTCAATAAACAAAAACCAAACAGAAATATTAGATTATATTGGTTCCTAGAACTGCTTACAAGTGGTTAGTTTTATTTACTAAATATATGACTACCTTCTATTGAAGCAATTATTTAAAATTTCTCTGGCCTTCTGGTCTAACAACTTTTATAAAGAGCAATGGCATTGTAGTTTTCTTTTTAGAAAATACGGTATTTTTTCAGCTTGCAAAATATTGACTATAATATTTCAAAATGCATCAACCTGTCCAAAATTATTTTTTCCAAGCTGAAAATGCAAATGTTGATGACACACTATTAGAAGAAAACTATATGCCTCTTATTTATAGCTAGCTACAGTAGGGTGTAACTGTTTGAAGGATTAAGATCCCATACAAACACACTAAATTAAAATGTAAAGCGGATTTGTGGCTGTACTTATGATGGCAATTATTTCTTCCACTTACTTGCTAAAATCCAGTCAACAAATACACCAGTCTCCTTAATCTAATGCTCAATTAGCAAAGCAATACATGCATTGCCAGCCCCTCTGCAGGAAGATGTGAAGAAAAGGCAAGAAGGACATTCTGAACGCCTTGTCACTGAATCAGTGTTGTACAGATTTTGAGCACTTTGCTGTAACAGTGCAAGTTCGTACAATCATGGACCATGAAATACGTGACTACAGTTAACAGCCTCTTCAGGGGAAAGAAGTCATTTCCATATGAAATGACTGCTGTAAATTTAATGAGTTTCCAAATAGTTGCAAGATAAGATAGGGCAATTTTATGTCAGACTTAATCTTTAAAATGAGAGGGTCTTCTTGCAAATGCTTGTTTTGACATTCTTTTTTAATCTTTAAGACAGATATTGACCGATGATAGGAAGATATTTATTTTGGTGCCACAGATCAACAAAGAGTATGGTTTTACATTGTACAAAGATGTAAAACCTTCATGAAAAAAATCTGAATTTTCCAGGGGTAATTTTTTTTATCAGAAATTTGATCTATGACTGTTCCTATTTCTTTGACATTTTTTTGCACTGGATTATAGATTCTCTTTTCCCCTGCAGGCATCAAAATTTGATTAATTTTTAATTTCTATGCAAACATAGGTATTTATATTTGTCACTGGCCTTATGATGCAGAAATATAGAACTTTTTTTTTCCTTTTATGGTAATAAATTATGATTGAGGGTTGGCAAAGATGTTTTTGCAATTTTATAGCCAATACTTTGTTGTGCTTTTATATGCAGATTTCCCACCCCTTATGTTGTAGTGGTGAATATGAAATACCCTTTCAGTGGCATAGGCTTTTGAAACCCATTTTTTTTCCTGCTCATGAGTCAAGGAATTGTTCAGACTTTCAATTTAAGTTGAAACATCTTGGTTCTTCTTGGATGTATGCAGGGTTTGGCTACATCTGCTGCCTCCCATTATTCATTCTCATGTATGCTTTTTGCTTCTCTTCCAGTTCTGAGATTAGGATAAAGAGCAAAATGCTGCAAAAAACTTGTTTTATGGTTAAGAGTGATACCTGCAAAATTAATAAGGAAACACTTCCTGCAACAAAATTCATGAGATTAGACCTTTGATCTTCAGAGGATCACCACTCTTCTCAGGGAGATTCTATGTATGTTTAAGCTGAACTGCAGACTGGAAGAGTTTATTATCATTACTCATTACATTTTAATAGATTGACTAAATTCAGATTGATATCTGAAAGTTCCCCTGCTAATCTGAGCTAAATAAGGTTTGAGGTCTACTGGGATTTAACCATTATTGCTAATTAGATTTTTTTATTGTCCCATTAAAAGGGACATGATGGGACTGGTTTGACAAACATCTTTTTGTTTCCTCATGTTGCTACGACCCTGTGCATCATATCTGGGTGACAAAAATGTTGACTTTGGAAGACCTTTTTTAAGGTTTTTGAAACATTATGGTATCGTCCAGATGGAAGAACTCAATTTTGAAATTCAAAGCAATGTCGTAATAGTAGCACATATGAGTTATTCTAATATATGTTGTTAAACAAATTTGTCTTATGAAATTAGCAATCAAGTTATGATGTAAAAATTCTTCTTCAATTATGATACAGAATAGCACTGGTAACTATATTCCATACAGTCTAAAGAAGGTAAGTCCTTCTCCCTGTTTCCAGACAGAAGAATAGGAGGCAATTGTAATGGTGTGCAAGCTACAGCACACATCAAGCTGTTATTTTATGGGAGCATCATTAAAGAGATTTAGAGGTAAAGGAACCTTTGAGAAACTAATGACTGGCAGTTTTCAAGTATTTTTAGTGACTAACTATCTACAAAACACATTGTAAAGACTCAGAAATATATAATGTGATCTATAACCTCCAGAAAGATCGATTATTTTGACATGTAAAGATGAAAAAGACAAAAGCAAATTACTTTCAGTTCTGTGTTACAGGGGACAGAAGTAGATGTGCAGGTTCATATTTTTGTTAGATTTTGGGAGATGGTAGGAGACTTGATCTGACATAATCTGATTAGGAAAAATGATATCTGAATATTACAGTGTTTTAACCTCTAAACAGTATGGTCTGCACATTTATGCAAGAAACCTGCTATTGGTTTCTGAGTTACTTTTCTGCAAGATCTGTCTTCTGTTATTTAAGGCAAAATTACATTCTCTCCTCTCCTCATACAACTCCATAATGCTGGAGAGCAGCCAGGCAGAAAGGGACCTGGGGGTACTAATTGACAGGAAGCTCAACATGAGCCAACAGTGTGCCCAGGTGGCCAAGAAGGCCAATGGTATCCTGTCCTGTATCAAAAATAGCGTGGCCAGCAGGACCAGGGCAGTGATCCTTCCCCTGTACTCTGCGTTGGTGAGGCCACACCTTGAGTATTGTGTTCAGTTCTGGGCCCCTCAGTTCAGGAAAGATATTGAGGTGCTGGAGCGGGTCCAGAGAAGAGCAACAAGGCTGGTGAAGGGACTGGA
>VWZG01005494.1:199-88135 GCA_013396735.1 Grallaria varia | reverse complement strand
GACTGCTCAAACTACTGAGGTACCCCTTCCTTCTCTCTGAAATCCCCTAATAATCTGTTTAAATCTTTCTACACCTGCCCTTTCCCATTGCTAACAACTTGGCCAGTCTCCCTTGTCTTACTGTTCCCAAAGGCCCCACCAACGGTTGGGGACACCCCAGCAGCTGTCAGCGACTGCTGCCACAGTCATCAGTGCAGGTTCCGAGCCCAACAAGGAGGGGACTGAGAACACCCTGCAGACTGGGGAGTCTTTCTGCACCATCTCAGTGAACTTCTGTGCATGCACACAGTGCTGTAGAAAGTAAAGGCAAACAAATACATGGCCCAGTCTCATGCAGCAAGTCTGTACATTAGGTCAGGGAACTTCTCAGGCAGGTTGAGGAGCATCTGTGAAAAACAACTGCTGTGAAGGTCAGTCCAGACAAGACAACAGGTCCAGGTGGCATTTGAGTGACCACAGCCCACCAGAACAGCCCTTGAACCAGCCTGGCTTCATTCCTCATACAGTTCTCATACAAGCACACCAAGGGCAGCCTTTGCTTCTGAATTTGGAAACACATGATCATTCTAAGGTCCCACTCACTCTATACCTCCCTTCCACAGGCCATTTGAGCATCCCTAGTTTTAGCTTCATCTGATTTTCGCATGGAAGGCATTGCACTGCTGCAGTGTATTCATTAATGATCTGCTAGATTTCCAGTCCACAAGGCCTAAGCAGTTAAAAAAAACCCCCACACAAAATTATAGCTTCACTTCAAAAGATTTTTTTTAATTTAGAAATGCAGTTATATACATAGAACAATTAAATTAAACTTTGTACAAATATTAAAATACTATCTTCACACCCACTGCAATGTACAGGATACCAGAAAATACATATAAAATAATGCAAAATAAAACTGATTGAGTGACATCCTGCATAGCATCAATTATGGTTTTTAAGTCCCACATATATATATATGGAGTACCATTCTGCAAATAATTCCATAGTGGTGCAATGCAGATAAAAAGAAAACACATACAGGAAGTAAGAAAGGATTAATGCACAATGGCAATCAAGCCCTCCTTGCACTTGCATTAGCAACTACCAGCAGTCTACCCACCACATCATACGACATCTGCTTCACAGACAATTTCACTTTGTTTTCCTTTGGAAGAAAGCAAATTTGAGAATCTGAATTAAACATTTTCCAGCACAACTTAGTTGCTTCTATCCTTGCTTACTCGAGGACAGAAGCAAAAGCACAGCTTATGGAAAGCATATGCAGAGCATCAGTAGAACACATTCTGGTGGGTACATAGATCTGAACATCACCTGCAGAGGGTTGAGTTTGGAAGCAGTGCTGAACACAGGGCCCTGAAGTGCGGGAAGTGGCATGCTCTGTCCTGGTATGGTAGGACTGGAAAAAGGCTTATTTCCTGTACAAAAATACATCTTAAAATAAAGCCTGCTCTAGGAAACCTCTTTGCACTTTCATAGCATACTGTAGAGAATAAATGTTTTCTAGTGAAGGTCTCCTGCAAAGGTTTTCACAAAGAGCAAATTCAATCTGCTGTTCTCTGGTAAGGAGTGAAAGGTGAGGATGGGGTGAGACAGAATGTGCAAAATGAATGGGATTTATTGCATGTATATACAAAAAACCAAAGTAAAATTTATTTAAATAGTTATCTGGATAGAGTAGTAAGGCAGATTTTTTTTTAAACAGCTATCAGAACAGTAAAACCACGTTTTGCAAATATGTTCTAAAAAGGTGAGCAAGGACATCTCAGTGTGTCCGAACAGTTGAACTTTTTTTATACAGCAAGCCTGCTGGTGTATGCTAAATCATCTAACAAAGCACAAGCTTCCTTACAAACTGGTCTTGATTGCAATAGGTCATTAGCCTGCAGCATACCTCTGTTTTCAGTACAGCTCTTCCTTGGACCCCTCCTTGTTTTCCCTTCTCTGTGCTGCAAATTACTTAACCATACCAGATTATTTCCAATGGCTGAGCCTGTTGCTCTCTTAGCCCCACTCCTCAGTCACCCACCTCTGGGAGCACCTTAGGATGTTTCCTACCAAAACACATGGAACAGATTTCTTCTAACACAGCTGAGTTCTTCACATGCTGGAAGGCCAAATAAAGGCTCCAGATGCATTAAACGATTCACCACACTGGAGCTGAAAGGCCAGGGAGAAACTTCAGGGGAGATGCCCAAAGGGTGAAAAGCAGCCTGCTTGCTGAGTAAGCATTTTGCTACACAGCAAGTTCCCTGGTGGTTAAAGATAAAAAGGCGTTAAGCTATTCTCCCTCCCAAACTCCTGGCTCACATGCTGCAGCACATCTCTCCTCCTGACTTCATTTTTACCTCTTCTGCAGTTAATGGTGGGGACATGCAAGCTATTCAACAACCAGAACGCACAAACCCCTGTCTCCCTCTCACCAGAGCTGCTGGCACTCTTCAAGCTGGCAGGAGCCTCTGACAATCCAAGCCATCTCATCCTTACAGGGGAGCTACATGATACAATCCTGACAGGAAATTGCCCCACTTCCCCATGGATCACTGCCAGCTTCACTTTCTGGTTCTCTCAGGCTGGTCCAGTTCTGCAACACTTGGGCTGTAAGCACTGTAGTAGACTGCATTTACTCTTTTATAAAACTATGCAACTGAAAAGGAGCAAGAAGGTTTTTCTGTTCCAGATAATATCCTGAATTTCTGAAATGCCCTTCTTTTCCTCCAACCTATCAGACTCCAAAAATAACAGAAACCTTTAAAATAAGTGCTATTTTTATTTTTCCCAATAAAATTAAATTGTTTCAATGTTCTTGAATATCACAGGATCCAGCATGTATGACAGAGCATGAGATGATTATGTTGGGAATGTTAAATAAGCAAAAATGTTTCCCTTTGAAATGTTTTGCCAGATGTAACACAATACACCTTTTCTTCCCCCACCCACATCTTGCAAGGCTGAGCCCCTGTGCTCCTCATCTACCAGGCTGAGATCCAGGCCACATCTACCTATGGCAAAATCCAAAGAGAACACATTCTTTGCTCAGAGATAATGAGCACTCCTGAGACAGAGCAGAGTTCCCATCTGAGGGATCTTTAGCTTCAGCTCTTCCTCCCATAAGTAAAGACAGGGCTGTGCAATGTAGGTTTTCCTAGGTCTCTGCCCAAAAGACTTCCCAGTCCTTCAGCCTCTGCAGAATTAAACAAACATGAATAAGTAATGATCACTTGATAATCAGTAAAGCGAGACCTTGCTCTCCAATGGCCTTGAAAAAACTGTCAGACATCTCTCAGGTTCCTCCGCAGCTATTTTACCTTATTTTATATGAAAATTAAAACTGGGGACATGGGCAACAGCAGTGTGATGCCACCAAACTGTTTTCCATATTCTGGCTTGCACAGGTCCATGGGGCTTGTTCCCAAAAGTGCTGCAGCAGGGAACAGAGCTCTTCTGCAGGAGCTGGAATCATCAGATGGGATTACCTGTCAGCACAACAGAGACTGGCCTGGGAGCTGCTCGTTTCCCCTCAGGAAGAAAACAGACTCTGCCTGTTTATGCCTGATCACAAGAGCTACACTTGCATATTTCCCTCCACCTCTGCATTTCCCCTGCTCCTTAGAAAAGCCATTTCCAACAATTTTTATAAATGAAACAAAATCGAAGCACTCCCTCTTTGTGCAGCTGCTGCTTTTTCTTCCCCACCCAAATGGAATTTTCTCTCCCAAACTGGCAGCTGCTTGCTTTACAACAGCAGAGAAAAGACAGGGCCACATAGTATGTGTTTTCTGCTGGTCGTGCAGGTGCATCTCCACAGCAAGGCCAGGCTTTGGGATCAGCTTCCACCTTCCCCCACCAACCCAGTGCTAACACTGGGCTAAAGCACTGCCCCTTGCAGGAAGGCAGCACATTCCCGACTTCTATACCTGGAATTGCTGAGGGTCAATTTGAACAGACAGGACCTTAAATGCACTAAGAGTAACTCCTGTGCTGAGCTGGTTAGGCAGCAGGAAAGATGTCATATAGTCTTTCCTCCACGCTCCCTTACCACTACTCTCACTCAATCCCTCCATCTGCCCTGATAAACCAATGAATAAAAATTTGTTCAAGCTTAGAACATTTCCAAAACAGCAGTCAAAAACCTAAATACAATCAATCCCATGCTTATTTTCTAAAATTCCAATAGCAGATGTGTAAACTACAATTGACTTCTACAGTGCTTAAAGCTGAGACACCACAGCCCACCGTAAAATGACATGGAACTTTCATCATCCAAACTGAACAAAAATAACCTAAAACCACCCAAATGGAATTTGTCAAATCCTTATGTTAATGCAAGGTAACATGAGCAATAGGAAAGGAAGTTTAAAACACTGTATGTTTAAATTAACATCCATCTGTAACAAGGATAGGGAAAAAAGGACTTTTCTATCCACAAGCACACACTGTCCCATGTGTCCTGGGATATAACAGCTATTTGGGAAGAGGAAGAGCAGATACATAGCTGGATACTATGGCCAATCCCCATTTCCAGGAACTGGAGCTAAGCCACAGTGATTTTATAGGTAAAGATGTTATGTCACTTTCGTCAAGCGGTGTAATGGTTTGTTTCTGTAGCAATGAGGACGAAGAGGGGGAAGATCATAAACCAAAAGCAAAGCAGCAAAGACAGCATCCCTATTTACCTATACATTACCACATGATGTGTAAGGCCATGACATTTTGCTCCTTCAACTCAAAAATTTAGCAGCTTCTCACAGGGCAAACATGTCCCTGGTTACTTCAGGACAATTAGGACAAGGTACATGCATCTAAGAAGCCAACTCTTCTTGCTGAAACCAATCCCATGGAACAGTGTTCAGACCTCGCCAGGGAAGAACCTCACAACCACCACAATGCTTTTGTGATTGGACCATGTGCCCCAGACAAATGTGGCTTCATGCAGAAATAGTCTTGTTAACAGCAACCAGGATATTGTGACCTGATGTAGATAACAGGGCACGGGGGAAGGGGGGGGCAGAGGTATACATATTTTTGCATTTTCTTTTCCCTACTACCAGAACTTGAAAACAACCCTCCAAACTTAGGTTCAGGAATAAGCTGTGGCGTCCTCTAGCACTTATGTCAATGTAGTTGACCCTCCCTCACATCAACTGGCTGGCACTACATTTAGGAGAGACTTTACAGATACTGCTTACCCCAAGCCACAAGGAAGGAGCCCTTCCCTGTGGGCCCACTGGAGCCCTATAGGATAAAACAGCAGGCCCTTGCTGCACAAAACTAGGAAGACACACTAGCCTCTAAGATGGCAACTACCCAGGATTCAAGTACCAATGTACCTGCTGTGGCTGGAAAGGGAATTTGGGATTGCACCAATGGCACTAGGCATTCACTACCTACAGGCATTTTTTTGCCTTACATTTTCAAAGACCTGAACCACTCGCAGTGTACTGCACGTGTAGAGAAGGAAGGAGGAGACAAAAGTAATTTTCAGAAATGGACTCTGCAGAGATGGAGACAGAGGGTATTCCTACATGCTGGGCTTCTCAGCCTTCAGTGCTCTAGCAGTTCTCAGTGAACTGTTACTGCACAGCTAAGTTGTCACACAGCCCATCTCATTTGAGGTGCATCTAGACATCACAAGCTGCCCCTTAACTGGGAGCCCTCCCAAGCCTCACTTCAGTCCCAGTGAGGCATTTTGTCCTGCCCTATCACACAGAGGATGCTGGAAGAAGAGCCGAACATATATATGTATATTTAAACTGTGTCTGCACCCAGTGAGCAAGCGGGTTTAGCCCCTGCTCTCTGGGCAGCAGGAGGGCTAGAAAGGCTAATAAGCTGCAACAAGCCGGTGTGAGGAGGAGAAAGGCACAAGAAAAGAGCAGCTCTTCAGAGACTGCTGTCAAACATCTGGCTGGGGAAGAGGAGAGGAGAGCTCAAATCCACTCTTGTTCCTTGAGCCCCTGATGCTGATGGAATGGGGAAGCCAGCACTGCACCAACTGCCTTGGTGCATCCAGGAGGCAACCTGGCTACATCCTTTGGATCTTCAGCTGAGGGTGTCTCTTCTTGGAGGTATCCAGGGTACAGCTCGCAAGGACAGGGAAGGCCGCACAGAGTGCTTCTGTCCCAAAGGCAGGGGCAGGGGAGGAGGAAGAAATCCAAGATGGAAAAGGCTAGACAAACACAGCAGACCTCATGCTTCCTTCAATAACGGAATATCTGAATGGTATGGAGAAAAAAGAAAAAATAGTTAAAACTTCTGCAGAAAAAATACTGTTGAAAGCAAGACAGGTTCCCACTTTCATAACGTGATAATGCAGTGGTCTCCCTATCACCACAACACAGCACAAGGGAACTCTGGAAGACTCTGGTCCAACCTACCCTACAAGTGGGACCATCACCAGCTCCAGCCTGAAGAAACTCTAAGGACAGACACTCCATCACCACAGTGGGTGTCCATCTGGTCCTGCATTACCCTCCTAGCACAAAATATTTTCTTAATACTGAATGTGAATCTGTCAAGTTACAGTTTGTAGCCATTGCTCTGTTATATCATCTGCTTGAGAAGAGCTTAGCTCCACAGTCTTTTCAACTCCCCACGAAGTAATTGTAGTTCATTGTTGTTCTGGCTCTCAGCTGCTTCTTCACCAGATGAAATAAGCCTACTTCCCTCAGTCACTCCCCAGAAGCCCATGGCTATCTTGGCAGGCTTCCAACAGAGCCTGCCCAGTTTCTGCACATATCTCTTGAAGTGAGGATTCAATAAAGCCTCATCAATGCTGCTTAGGGGAACACAATAACTTCCTTTAAGAATGACAGTTTCTCTCTTTCCCATAACCTTATCAATATTATAGTTCCTTAAAATGCCAAAGATATGTTTCTTACTCTGACAAGGATGGTTGGAAATAGAAGGAACACACTTGCCCTTATCTAACTCGAGGAAGTGCAAACTCCGGTAGTTACATCTTACTCATCTCTGAGCCAGAAGCACAACTTTTATGGTGGTCTGCTGAAAGGGGCAATCTGTTACAGCACAACAAGCCTTAGAAGCAATACGTGTTTACAAGCAGAGATAAAAATGACACAGTGGCACAGGAAACATCCTCTAGTTTCTACACTGCAGAAATTTTTTGTTAAGCTTCACTGTTGGATTTCTGCTGCTTATGCACTTGAGGTTTAATGCCTATCTTGAGACATGTTGCTATTTCTGCCCTTAAGCAGAAATACTCTTTAACTGTTTTTACAGGGTTCTGGATGGCATTACTATGACTATAGGGCTTGACCTCATGGAAAAGGGAATTTCTGCTCTGAGCTAGCTGCAAGCCAGTTAAATTTCTTGTCTAAGACACACCAGTATCTACAGAAGTTACACCTTCACAGGAGCTCTGGTACTGCAAAGCCACTCCTTCAAGGCAGCACAGAAGTGAGGAAAGCAGAATGTACTGACTGTTTAACAGACTTGCCCCTCTGCCCTGTACAGTAAGTTCAAGCACATCCCGTTTAGGTCTTCTTGCATGCTAAGGCTGCAGCACTGTATACACTGGGACAGGTAGATGCTTACTAAAACAGTCTAAAAATGAAGTCTAAACATCACAAAGGGTTTGTATTCCAAGCGTGTCCTTCCACTCCCACCAGCTTGGTTTCCACACAATTATTTTACTGCATTTGCACTGTGATGCTGGATTTCTCTGCAAAACCTTTGCTAAAGCAAGTGAGCAGTAGACGATCTTTCTCAGACTACCCTGGTCTCCCAGGCTGAGAACACCAAATTCTTCAGAGGAAGGTATTAAATACTCCTTATATGTCTAAGTTGTGAAACATGCCATGGAGACTGGGACACTTCTTTTCAAAAGCTGCTCCAGTGGCAGACACATACAGGGGCATTCCTAGGTACTCAGCTGCACAACCTACTCTTAACAGGGTCTCATTTAGCGTTTCTCGCCCAAGTCACGTACCGTCTGTGTATTCCTCAGAGGAAGTGAGTGATAAAAGGCTCTGTATGTCACTGCTTTCTGAATCTTGGACCTCTTTGTGTACAGGCCTACTGCTAGCCATGCCAGCTACCCAGGAAGAGGTAGCAGCTTGATGCACAAGAACAGTTTCAGAGCGCTGAGAGCCACTGGCTTCACACAGTCCAGAATGTCCAGGGGCTTCATCTTCTCTTTCAAAGCTATTGCGAACCCCTTGGTCTGGCTGCTGCATCTCTCTGGGTCCATTCTGTCCAGCTCCCTCCGAGAGCACAATCTGCACCCTGGAGTCCGAAGGTGGAATGCAGTTCCCTGTGCTGCCATACACTGCCTCTTCGTAGGATGGCAAGGCCACTTGGACACCATCCACCATGATAGAGACCTGATCTCTGGACACACCTTGGTCTCGCCTCAAAAAAAGAAACAAAGAGCAGGAAGGGGAAAAAACAAATCAAGTTGAGCATTTATAATATATCTTATTATATATATATATATGTTAACAAGAACTCCAGTAATCTCCCACAGCAGAACACTAATTTTCACCATTGACTTATTTAGGGAAGAACAGACAAACATGAATGGTGGTTTAACAAGGTCAAGCAAGCATAGTTCTTGCAGCCCTACTGTGAACTGACATTAGACATGTGCAGGGGCTGTAATTCACAGTGCCCAGTGGATTTCGCAGCAAGAGCTGAAAAGGTTACAATGCTTCCACCCCCACCTACCTTCAGAGCTAAATTTGACAAAGGTCATGACTCAGAGCCCTGTGCTATTGGCAAAGAGCTCTGACCACTGTTAATTTCAGCTTGGTGCCCTGCTTTATTCCACAACACCCAGCACTGTCTGTTCTACCGCCTCTGCTGCTGGCAAGATAATGTCTGGCAGGGTGGGGAAGACAGCTCTGGCACAGCATGAATCACAAGCCTCATGAGGCAGAGGCCTGAGAGTAAATTTTTCTTTTCCAGTGGTTTGGACTTCTTCAGAGAAGGGCAGACTCCAGGACCCCACCTCTCAACCTCCTCACTGCTGGAATGTCCACAGTGGCTTTGCTGACCTCAGCTGTCAGCGGTGTTATGGCTACATCCCTCCTCTCATCCACAAACCTAGGCCAGGAGGGTTCGCCTCCCACAGCCGGGAAAGATGGCAGACTTGCATGTGTATCTAATGAGCAGTAGTGCCTGAATTCAGGTCCATAGGGCAGACTGGGGGAGATACACATATATACACCCAGACACATACTTCAGTAGCTATCCAAGGCTAGAAGAGGCAGGAGACTGATCTATAGCCAGGCTAGTAAGGATCATAACTTTTTCCATTCAAAGCCAAGGGAAAAGCGTAAGGAAGCCACACCTTGGGTGGCACATAAGAATGAGTACTGCAGGTGGGTATCGCAGACGAGCGTTTCAGATTACTGCTGGACCAGTAGTATGGTAAAGTAAGTCCAGTAGTATGCAGCAGAGATGTCACTGAGGCAATTAAAATAGGAACAGAGAAGCAAGAGGGTAAGTTGCTTGAAAACAAAGGCCTAACCCAAATACCTTAGTGGGTTTTCGCTGCAAGGAAATAGGTGCCTCTGAGCCCCCCAAGTCCCAGCTACTCTTACCTGCTATGATGGAACGACTTCAGCTTGGGCTGCAGCAAAACAAACAGCACAACTAACAGCAGAATCAGGGCGACGGAGCTTGCTGTGGAGGCTACTATGGACAGCGTGGGTACTCCAATTGTTGGAGGAGAGTCCTTTTCTACAAAACCAAGGGGAACACAAGGTAAAATGATCCACTACCTTAAATAACTGCCATAGACAAGGGAAAACATCCATATTGCCTGCTCTCATGAGTTACAACTGGGTACACATGTGAGGAGCCCAAGTTTCCTATACAGTCAAGGCACACCAACTACCTCAGTTCAGAGCTCCAGCTGACACCTCTCCATCAGCTTTAAAGGGAACCTAAAATAAAACATGCACATGTTTTTCCCTTGGAAAAACGGGGCAAAAAGAAAAGTAGTGCAAACAGGCCATAGGAACTGACACATGGTGCTAAGGGCCATATAGACCTGGTGAGCAAAAGTTAAAAAAATGTCCTGATGTCACCTCAAGGCAAATAATTGTCTAGCACAATAAGCAGGATATTTTAGGCCAAACAATAGCAAAAGTTCCAAATAACAGTTTTTCTTGACTACTGTAACAGACTTGCAAAGCAGGGTGGAAGTCACCTGGCTGAGTGACACAGCAAACATTCAGTTTCTCTCTCAAACATATGCCAGAGAACAGAGAGGGAAGGCAGATGTTGCTTCAGGATGCTGAACTTTCAGTGTTAAGATATTGTTCACATTACTCCTTCCTACCCTTCTGCAGTTATACTGTGTGACTGTGGGGGAACCAATTTGGCTTTTAAAGAACCTGTGCAGGAATAAACTGGGAGCAGAAAGAGAATGGCCTGGAAGTATTGCTGAGCACTGCATGTCATGCCTAGATGGCTACACTAGTCCTTTCACCTTCCCAGAGGAAGTAACTGTCCGTATGCGTTGCTTCTGTCCCTAATTTATGTCTTTGGTAGAGGTCTGAAAAGCCTACCCAACAGCAAATACTATTGCTCATTTCACATTCAGGACATTACCGTTTATGCAATTCCTCCTTTCTACATTCAACACATTCTTCAGGAACACAGGTCTCAAACTGCAGAGGGAATTTGAGACACATGCAAGGAGGGTTGAGGGGAAGAACAGCAGGTAAACAGAAAAAAGAAACAACAAAAAAAAATTGAGAACCATTGTTTTTAAGCCTACAGCCTGAAATCTATGCCCAAAGCAGACATATAAGATGGAAAGCCAGTGTGCAATTTTCTGCATTGACCCTTGGGGTCAAACCTACTGGTTTAGCTGTTTTGAACTTATTTTTCTGAAATTTGTCAGAAGTAGCTTGACCTCTCCCCAAGGAGAGGTCCGCAATCATTTTAAGATCTACCGTCTTTCTCCCTAGAGTCTCCCACCTCCTCCTCCTTTTAGCCCTGTGAAAGACACCCCCTAGTTAAGACTCAGCTACCTCAGACCTTGACCAGTTGGTTAAAAGCTTGTGTTGTGAAACCAATGGCTTTTTCACTGTGTCAGACTTTTGAGGCACCATATTTTTGGTTAGGCCACTGGTCCTTCAAGATGCTAAAGAAGTCTGAGGGATTTCTGCTCATCACAAAACAGTGCTTCAGCTAGATCACCATGCAGGAATGCCACCCAGGGAACACTACCTGCAATAGCACAGCTTTGTTCTCCAGCCTGGGTTCAGCAAGGGGAAGGGAAAGGAAGCTTATGTCAAATTTGAAAAGCCTCTTCAAGATCCTATTGCTGCCAGATATACTCCCAGATTCCTTCCTTACACGTCATAGGAATGGTCAATTGGAGTGGCTGTGGCAGAGACACTGAGAAGACAGTGTCTTTGGAACAGGATAGGATGTTCCAGAGATCAGATATGCGGTGAGCTCCACAAAGAGCTTGAAGGAAGTACTTTTCTGCTTCCTTCCAATTAAGCTAACACATTTTGCTTTATGTATTACGAGACTTAATTCCAGAGTGTACATCTTGCTAACTCAGGATGATTAAGCAGTAAGGCTCTATCAACAAGCCAAACTTGAAGCAGGGAGGGAGTTCTCCCTTTATCCAGTATGCCCATTTTTAAAACCGAAAGGGTCGTGGGCAAACTAAGAGAACATTATGAACGTTTTCCTGCAAACCTTTTCGTTTTCCTGCTTTGATAGGCATTCCTGTTCAGCTTCAAGAGACACACAAAACAAAAGCTGTCCACTTCCATTTGGAGAGAAGCAGAAATCATTTGCCAGCAATGTCCTTTTCTTCCAGTACAGTGAAAAGCAGCACCACTGAGCTCTTTGCCACAAGAAGGCAACAGTTACTTAACCTCTTTGCACAGGAGATTGACTCTACATACTCACACACATGTGTACGTGTGGACAGATAGGTACACCACTGAGGGAAGTGTACTGTCAAACCCATCAAACAAACCCAGACAGCATGGAAAATGCTTCAGTTAGGGCTTCCACCATTTCTGGGGAGAGTGCCATCAAAATAAGAGGCTCCACATAAGGAACAAGTTGTCTCCTTTATACTCCTTTCCATGGGTTGTTTGTGTTAGGGGCCCTAAGTCTGCATCTGATGGGCTGCTACTGAAGAGACATTTTTAATAAAGAACTGTGATTGTGAGCTGCGTTTATGTAATTGTTGGAGTAATGAGAGACAGCCATATGGAATTCCTCAGTATCACACTGTTAAGCATTTAAGTATAATCTGAAGTCAGTGCAAGGGTAGTTCTAGAGCCAGGGAGCACTCACCTGGGCTGAGCCTGCAGCTGACTTCCATGGCTGGGTTCCACTCTCCATTCTTGCAGGTCAGGTATTTATAGTCTCCTTTCAGCATGTAGCCTTCAACACACAGATACTCTATGACACTGCCTGAAGTCAGAGGGTTGTTGCAGGGGCTAGGGTGGCATTTATAGCCTCCATTCTCAGGTTGTGGTGGCTGGGGACAATCTGGAAAAAAAGAAAGCATCATGAAGGACATGTCAGAGGAAGACACGTGTTACATAATATATACGACACATAGGCAGACTTCCATCTACAAACACCCACTAAATTAAGAAACTGCTCAAACCAAGGAGAAAAACTTACACAATGGCAGAGAGCACTTCTCAGTTTCACCTCTGATATGTTTTGTCTGATTGATAAATACTGCTTGTTGTTCTAGTAGTACAATCTAGTTGGCAGGCACCAAACTGGTGCTACTTTGAACAGTGACACAGAGATTGCACATGAGAGAGGCCCAGAAAATCCTTGGTGTTATCTTTTCTCAAGAGACTGGGGGGAACCTAACAATCAGGCTTTCCTATTAGCCTGACATGGAAAACATGAGACCTCCTACTGAAATGAATGAAGAATGCAAGAAACCTGAGTACAGTGTTAAGGTACAGAGTTACCCCACCACAAGGTACCCTGGAAGCCTGTAAAAGCACACTGATCTTGGCTATTTTACATGGATAAATCACCATCAATATGGGGAACAGAGCTTTGCTGCAGTAGAAAGAATTTCTTCCCTCAAAGGGTGGTCAGGCATTGGAATGGGTTGCCCAGGGAAACATGGAGCTATTATTCCTAGAAGTGTTCAAGAAGCAACTGAACATGCCACTTAGTGCTATGACTTAATTACATGGTGGTGCTCAGTCAAAGGCTGGCCTCAGTGGTCTGAAGAGGTCTTTTCCAGCCTCAGATCCTAGAATAGAACCCATGTTCTGCCTCTAAATGTTCCACTTACTGTGGGACAAACTATGAGAAACAGCTGGGCAAAGTTCAAGTAACTGAATTTTGAGCAAGATTCAAGCAGCAAAAGAAAACTTGAGATTCATTCACTGTTGAAAAATTTGCTACATTGCTGCATTGCAAGTGACCCTTGAACTAATCACGTGTGAATGCAGCAATGGTAGTGCCTTGTAAATGCCAATAAACCCCATGATGAAGTGCTGAGCAAAGCAAAAAATCCTCTGGTATGAGTCCTGCCAGCTTTATAACTGCAATTCAATTTACTTCTTGAGAAAAGGTTAACAGAGGTCTAAGCAGTAGCTTTTCAAGAAGACTTTGTTCTTGAGATTTATTCTTAAATTAGCTTCAGAGAAGCCACTGCTCTATGCCTCATGAGTATTAACTGTTACCTCTTCTGTGTTTCTTTATATTTTCTTTCTGCAATAATTTTGTAACCAACATTTTAACCATTTACCATGAGGCTAAAAACTTGCTGTCACTTTAAGCCTGTGTCCAATACTTAGAGGTAGTTGGGATCAGCAGAAAAAACAGATTAATGGCACACTGCACAGTTCAGGCACATAGACAAATACCCTGATTCGTCTGCAGCCCAGGAGAGATTTCTTGGTAAATTTCATGGACCCATTTGAGCACCAGAGATATTTTTAGCAGTTTAGCACTTCCTTCTCTAGGCAGTGGTAGAGAGCTGTGGGTAAAAGCCATGGTTGTCACAGCAGTTGACAAAACTCAAGAGCAGAGAGGACAACTTTCTCAACTTCCCAACACCTTTTTCTACCACAACAGGTACCGGGAATTGCTTGAGAGTCACACACAGCATCTTTCTGCTAAGTGATTGCAGCAAACAGCTCATTTCCTCTGTTCCCCCTTCTCCTGAGCTGCACTCCTGTGTAAGCCTGGCCACTGTGCCTGAAGCAGCTCACTGTTTGGTTTCTCTTCTATCGCAAAGTGCCACCTACACTGATGACGTTTCTGAGTTATGTACAAAAATCATCAGCCAGCAAGAAAACGGCACTCATTGCATAGCACTCTCAAAGGCTTGGAAATACCACCATGTCAGGCACTTGCAGAATCCTGACTTGGCCTCCTTATGCAAGGGCTTCAGGAGGTGCACAGCTATGCAACTGCAAAGTGGTTTCCTCCTCATCTCCACAGGTCACTTGGCACGCAAAAGGGAAAGAAGCAGCTGATAGGTGTGTTCAGGCAGTTGTCATTGACTTGTCCTCTTCACAGGGAAGAGATTGCAGAATTAGTCACCTCCCCTTCCACCCACCCCCAGCTTTCATTTGTCATCACAGCATCCACAAGACTGTCACACGTATTTTAAAATGTCACCTTCACTGTGATGGAAGAACACTGCTTATGTGCTGGGGAAACAGGAAAAAAGGTCTGGAGCAGGCAGCCAGAACATCAAAACCTTCCATCCTCAACATGA
Source organism: Grallaria varia (assembly GCA_013396735.1). Lineage (NCBI taxonomy): Eukaryota > Metazoa > Chordata > Aves > Passeriformes > Formicariidae > Grallaria > Grallaria varia. The sequence continues at coordinate 73,425 of VWZG01005494.1, read as the reverse complement.
TCAAACTGATCCTGAATTGCCCTTTGCAAGGCAGCCTCAGGGGAACAAAGCATCTCAGAGCTTGCAGCTTTGGGGAGGTCTACAAGACAGTGCTGATGTCATTAAAAACTGCTGAAGGTGACCCAGGCAAGGCTTCGGTGGGTATGACGACAGACTGGCGGTGCCTGAAAAACTGAGGAAGTCTGCTCCCTGCTGGACCTGGCATCTCTGACAGAACATAGCACCTTTGCAAATCAGGGCCCAGTGTAGTGTAATACAGGCACCAAGAATGTCTGGGACAGACTTTAAACTACAGCGACCTGTTCCTAAGGTTCCTAAATACCCTCAGCTTTCATATGCTCCGTGATGGGTTTCTTCAATTGCTTCTGTATGTGCACTTTAAACTGAGGCTAATAGAAGAAAGGGTACAAGTCTGATTCTGTACAACATTTTATATCACCAGCAGAAAAGCTTATGCCCCGAGTTTGCAGCATTGGTATATCCACAGCAACACAGAACCAGGCAGAGCATCCTATTTACTGCTTTCCACAGAATATACCACTGACACACCAGGGGTGAAAAAAGCTGGGAGCCAACTGCCAGAATGCAGTTTGCAGCCAGGATGTTCAGACGGATGGGAATAGCTGCTGTGTGAACTGTTTATTAGCATTCCAGGGCACGGTTGTGCCATGATGGCTCAGTACTGGGTTTGGGAGCAGGGAGCAGCCTGTCCCAGCTAATGCTTCCCAGTGGGCTGCTCACATTCAACTATCAGCAGTTTGTGCATGCTGCTGCGTGGTCAAGCTCCAGGCTGCAGCATTGCTATTTGGGTATTACTTTGGCACACTGACATTTTTTGAAGCACATGAACTAAACCATGGGGGACAGTATTTCATTATTTCAGGCCCAGTTAATGCTGGGCAGATTTCAAAGGACACAGTAAAACTGTAACGTCCTCCCTTCCCCCAGCCCTCTCCCTGCCCCCCCACCCCCTCCCGGGATTTACCCCTTCCAAGTTTCAAGGGTGTGTGACACAGTGGATAAATTAATGCTTCCCAAAAGAGTTACAAAAATTCCTTTAAATTTCTGTGACACTAAGTACATATATTGTAACAATCATCTCCTTCCCAACAGCATCAGCCTAGACTCACAATGGCACTGGCATATTCAAAATAGAAAGAAACATTCAGGAATTTCCTCAACTCCCACCCTGAAACACATGTTTTTGAAAGTATCCCAGAGCTTGAGAGACATCTTAAAACAAAGTTCATGCCAGGCAGGGAAAAGCAAGATAGCCAAGTCACAGAAATTACCAACTTCCTAGTGGGTTACTGACATTCTAGGCTGGCAAAGCTATTGCCAGCATCTTTATTCATCAAGTTTTGAGGACACACAGAAAGAGGGGTTTTAAACATTGCTGCACTGTGTGCAAAGGGGCAAAACTCTACTCCCAGAGGCCCTATTTTTAAGTGCTGCTGAAGCTTATGACATCTCTGGAGAGAGCTGGTTCTCTGCCAGCATACACTGCTGGAAAACAGGAAGGACATAACTGGATAGAGGTCCAAACACTTTGATCATCACTTGAACTCTGTTCTGAGGTAAAGAAACAGTCATTTCCAGACTGACAGACAGAAATTAAGTTATGCACTGCAAACAGCATTCCAAACTACTAGGTATTTAACATATAGACAACTTTTTAATACACAAATGAAAAAATACTAAGCCAGTATGCACTTCCACTCAGTTTCCCACCAAATCACCTGTCAGTACCATATTTTTCTCTGTTTAGGTCACATGAGAAAATACTGTCCTCCTTCAAGGAGTGCTAACTGCTTTTATCCTCTTTGAATAGCTGTTATCCATTTGACAAGAATCACCACAACACTAAGGAACCTCTTTTTTGTTGCAGTGACAGCATCATCACATTGTACCTTCACCAGCTCCCTTTTGATGCTTTGCTAATAGGAGTAAGCTCCACTTGCTTCCTCTTCCACGAGATTCACAGACAGCTGTGAGGGGTTGGAACCTCGCTTCTTTTAGAGATGGTAGATGTCAGTTGACCAAATTGATCAATCTAATCACTAAAGGATGAAATGAATCTGCCATGTCCAGGCTGAGGTGGGGCTGAGCTGTGGTCCTGATGCAGAACTACAAAGCATTTCTAACATAATGTAATAAAGACACAAACCCATACCATGGTCATAAATAATACCACAGATGAAGCACATGGTATGTTGCGTGCTGACACAAAAATTAGGAGTTTAGATACTCTGAGAACATAAACCCCAGCAGCACAGCTGAGCCTCCATCATCAACAGTGAAATTCACAGATAAGCAAATGATTTCCAAAGCTCAAGCAGGATGAGCCTGTTGTGGCAAGGATCAAGCACAATACACTCCACTTATACCTACAATGAAAGACTAAAATATACTTTAATTTGACTGGATAATTGCTCCAGAATTATAAAAGCTCCCCAGGACTAACCTTCCTTGCCCAGGCACAACACCAAACAGGAGTGTAAGACCTCTCTAAAATCTTACTTGTCTTTCTTTTTTCAACTAGTAAGATTCATGGACTCTGACAGGGCTCTTAAACCCCTTTTTCTGCACCAAGCAACTGAACTGTATTTCGATCACTCACCTGTCTTGCTAGGCAGTCTGACCACACAGAATTGAAAACCAAATCCTCCTTAATAAAATGCATTCTTAAAAGAAAAAAACAACAAAACCCCACAAACAACAAAAAACCCCCACAACAGTACAACTTCTATTCATAATCGCTAGAGAGCGCAACTGTAGGTTTGTAACTGATGGAGAACAAACCATGGCATTGCTCACCTCACATGGGCAGACAATTGGATATAGCATTGCCTAACAAAAGGATGTTTTGCACTGAACATCCAGTAATCTTTCTTCTTCTCCATAGCAGGGCACAAAGGTCACTAAAGCTAGGACAGGAACAGTTTTGACAAATTAAAGTTACTCTTTATATTAGTCAGGCCCAAATCCCAGCAATTCCAAGAGGAAGTTGGACTGAGCCTCGGGCAAATTCCTCACTGACTACCCAAGTGCTCTAGCAGGTTTAGCCATCCTCAGTGAAGTGTCAGAGGAACCTTACATGTCAGCGCTGAAGCACTTTGGAAACCATTTGGGTTTACAACTGCTCTGCTGGATGCCCTAAACACATGCCCTATTTGTATGTTATTAACACCTCCCAGCCTTTTAGACCTACCACAACTTTTGTGGGATGTGAAGACTGGAAATGGAAGATCTTAAGCTCAGTACTTCTCTTTCTTCATTTACAAGGTTTAATCCATTTAACAGATACTATCAAGACTCAGAGAGGAAAAACATCCTACAAACAAAACCCACCCTCCGGATCAAACGGAACATGCCCCTGGCTAGTCTGGTTAAACTTGTCATGGCTCTCTCATGCCAGCATGACCTGGTGAGCAAACATCTTTGTGAAGCAGAACACATAAGCACCCAGTTAAACTGTTCCAGTGCTAGAAACCATACCAATTCCTTCATGCTGTTCCCTCTGAAGCCTCATTATAACCTTTTTGCACTACCTTGACTCCCATACAGTAGGATTTCTGCAGACAAGAACAGAAAAAGTTGGCTTGACTCAAAGTATATCCTTTTGTCTCTTCTCACATCTCCTTTCACATACAAAGGTTTCCTTCTAGTCACAATCACTGCCTTTGCCTATTCACTCCCTTCTAAGTTGTGCTTCAGCACATCCCACAGTGGCAAGGAGCACTTCTCTGTCCAAGTCTCTGGTTCTCCCAAACACTGACACCTTTATTTTCTCAGATAGGACTTGCCACTGGCCTTAGCACATCCAGAAAAGCATCCAAAATAAAAACAGGATATCCCCATCTTCCAGTTACTTGTGTCTGCTACAGAGACTTTCATTTTCAACTTGGATAATTTGTGTGCGCATCACTTCAGCATAGCAGAGGGAACTAACTTCTGGCAAAGACCTTCCAAATAGCCCCAAACTCTCTAGGGCACCCTTGAGAGTAATCCTCCATCCCTACTCCCACCTTCAGCCTGGGTCGTGCCACAGCTAAATGGGTGATCTGAAATACCATCTGCATCTGAAGCCTTCTGCAGAGTCTGTGCAGTTTCAGCACCTCAGACCTGAGGTTCAGGTTTAATTAACACCATGCTGGAAACAACAGAGCCAGGTTCACAGTTCCTCTCCAGCTAGTATCCTGAATGGGCTTGCCTATAGTGGGTTTTTTACCATTTGCTGTTTGCATGTGAATTCACACACAGGGCTTTATCTTTTTCACAAAATGCTTTTTCACAATAAAAATGTGACAGCCTGACAGTCAGCAGGCTAGAAATGCAAGTCAGGGAGAACAGGAATGCTCACTTCAGTTTCTAGAGGGTCTGGCAATTCTAGCAGAGTGCTGCCCATGGATCCCACTCAGGTGTGATACCAAACATTAGTTTCACCTTAGGAAGCAATTGAATGAATTTGCTAGCAAGAGCTCTGGCCATATTTGCTAGTAGGAGAAGAGAGGTTGTTTTCTTTCCTTGCAGGGTTTCAGTTCTTGCCAGCAGGATAAGACCTCTCCAGCCACCCTCTTCACTAATCTGCTGGTTGTTTAGTAAGCCCATAAGGAAAGAATCTACCTCTCCCTTTGCCCAGTTATCGGATATACACCCAAACTCTGTCACTGGTACTCAGAGAAACATGAATGTGACCCAAGCAGATAACAGTGTCACTACTGTCCTTACCCACAGCAGCAGGCTAGTCAGCCACAGTGCCAAGCTGACTAAGGCAACATATCAGCCTCCCAGTGCTGCAGACAGACTATAGTGCCTCGGCTCACACCTAGGAGAACACACTTTCAAGTTTTTATGCAAGTAACGCTTTTATTTGTTAGTTTGGGGGCTTTTTTGGTTTTGTTTTGGTCTTTGTTTTGTATGTTTGGATTTTGTTTGGTTTTAATCTATTTTTTTAAACTTAGCTTTTCCTCCTAGAGGAGAGCTTGTCTCAAACCCTTCCATATGTTTGCTAGGGTAGGACAGATCCCTACCTAGCATATGACAAACTCAAATCCCACTATGTACCCACTGAGAAAAAAAAACTGTGAAAAGTAGCACCAAAACTAAAGGCACACATACAACTGGCACACACACACCATTTTCAACAGTAAGCACTTATTTTATAAACCCTTTCCAACTAGCAGACAGGAAATTCACTGTCCAAGTTAACTGGTTTTCTCACATCAACTTCATCCGCTATGCTCTAGAGAGTCTAGCCTAAAGGTGGTTTGCTGCCTTGAGGAGAAAAAAAGATTAAAAAAATAATCCACACTTATTTTATTCAAAGAACATGCAGCTATCTGTCATGTCCCCGTAACTCAATCCTCCTGACGCATCATTCTCTGAGGAGCAGGGGAAAAACACCATGGCTGCAGTGACACAGTGACTGCAGAACAAAAACTTCCCCAAGCTTCTCTTTTTTCTCCTTAAACCAGGGCCTTCAGTCACATGTAAGATTTTCTTCTGCCTGAGGTAGGACTGGTGTTTGGCTCCATGAGTTTTCTGCAGAGAGAGATGATGGGGGAAAATGACTAGCCAGCTTTGCTTTCAGTGGGAAACCCAGACAGGTGACATCCTTGATTTTCCTCTCTTCCCTGGTGCACACAAACCGGCCTATAAACAGAAGAAATCGCTTTTGGCAGACCCTCCCTCAGCAGCAATTTGGTTTTAGTTAGAAGCAAGTTTGTTACTGTTTCATACCCCTTTTAGACTAGTTATGTCAACTAAACACCGTCTTTAACCCAAAGCAAAAACCATTTCCCAGGCAAGTTGGTCTGTGGAGAAAAAGCACCTTGATAAGCTTTGATCAACAGTGCTGCTGTTCCACACCCACACCTTCCTTCCTGTTGAGAAAGAAATGACAGGGCGATGTGCTTTAGTGGTAGATAGAAAAGCAGCCACCTCCACCCACATTCTCCAGCATGAGTGCCAGCTCCATTTCTGAGTGTTAAATACCTTCAGGTTTCCAACTAACCACGTTTGCCTGGATGCACTCAAAAGCTTTCAGCACAGCAGCTTCCCACTATGCGCCCACTGCTCCTGCATTGTCTTCCCTAGGTAGAGAGTATGAATTAATATTAGGCTAGAAAATGGCTCATCAAGTAATTTCAGGGACAAACAGTCACAGCTTGTAACAGCAGGTATGCGTGGAACACAAAGGGCCAAATGCTTTAGGCTGGAATTTCTCTTGGCAGGCTGATGCTGAGAAGCACAATGACCACCTCTGGGAATAATATTTGAGATTTTACCCTCTTCCAGCATCTTGGGGACGTTTTTTAGCCTGTGGAATGAAATGCCAACACAAATGTCTCCTGCAGTCATTAGAAAGCCTTCTCCCTAGAGGGCAAGTAGGTCTCTCGCAGATGAGGTTTATTCTCCTTTCAGGTAGCTCAAGGTGTTGGTGGAGGGTTTTTTTTTTATTGCCCAGAAGTGTGCTAACCTTTGTGTTTTAACTATACAAATACAGTAGCTGCAGATACAACATCTGAAAAGGGACCCAAGACTGAAGCTGTCCTCTGCCAGCTGGCAGCAGTTAAGAACTTGGTGTGCTTCTAGGCAGCAGAGAGACAGCATTCATTCCATAAAAGACAGATTACCAGATGCCCAGGTTTTCCACTGCTCTGTAATTTCTGGGGTGGAGATGGGGATTGGAAGCAGGAAGACACATTTTGAACCTTCTCCTTTTCAGCACTCTGGCTTTCTCTAGCACATGAGCAGATGGGTCATTTCCCAGAGGGACAAACCTGATACAGCAGCTGCTGCTGGGGCCCAGTCACAACAGCTGAGGCTAAAGGGCCTCTTTATATTTAACTTACAGGAGGCAGAAATCAATAAAAGGCCTCCATTGTGAGTGCACACACTTCTCACTGACCCTGCCCATAAAATATTTTAAGCCTCCTAAAAACATACTGCAAAACATAACCCTCTTTTGGGCTCTATGTATTAAGCAGAGGCCAAAGTCCACTGAAAAATAAGCTCTCTTTACTGGCTCCAGATGCTGCTTACTCTGAAGTCAATGACAGAAGAGCAAACTGAGCAGGACTCCAGTCCAGGGAAATTGCAGTTTCCCCAGCAAGGGCATGCTCTGAAGAGGAGGCTTATTTTTCTTTATGTCATAATGTGAGTAAATGAGAAGAACAAAAGCAAAGAGATTTGTATATATAATCATACAGCTATACATTTATATAATTAGACACAAGCACTTACAATGTGTACAGTAACAGGCACCCCTCACAGCCATCCCATACACACCAAAGCTGCCTTTTTTTTTTTTTTTTTCTTCTCCTTAGGGCAGGGGAAGAAAAAGCAAGAAAGAAAAGACTCTAATTGCAGTCTTCCACCAACGCAGTCACCATCTGGTAACTCAAGAGACACATGGAGCTGAATTATCTTAATTAACATGTTACAACAGTATTTTAAAAAGCTCTATGCTTATTAACACTCAGCTGTGATTAGCCAACCATGGAGGAAGCCTGCTAGTGCAACATTAATTATGGGTCTTGTCTGTCTTTCTATTAGAAATATGATTTTTTTTTCCCCAGTAGTTTATCTCTCTCCTAAAAAGAAAACCATTAGCATCAAAGCTTGCTCTAAAATGCAAATCATATTTACATTTTACAAGAGTCAAAATGTTTAGCCTACATGAAGCTGACACTGGTGCTTCTACAGCGCTACAGGTTGTCTGAATATAAAATGTACTTCTTTCTGTCCCCTAGAAAGCCTTGATTCAGTTAAGCAACTCCCACTCACCCTGAAATTTTAGCAGAAAAATAAATTTTATACCTTTCAAGATCCTTTCCCCCTCCAAAACAGGACAGACTCTGCTGTGTGTTAGGCAGTTGGAAAACCAAGACACAAATTCCAGGGCTAACACAAACCGCATCTGCGAAAGGAAGATTTCTGCAACGGAAAGCAGCAACCAAAACACAACTGCACTCCAGCAGCAGATCTGCCTCCCCAGAAGAATGCTTCTCACTATGACAACTTATTATTTTCCCTATAACAGGCCCACTTGTAACATGCTCTCCTCAGATGCATTCCCAAATGATTCAGCCTAACAGGCTCCGAGACTAACAATGCCAAGTTTTCCAGACTTGACTCTGCGTTATGTTTGTACAGGGCTCTCATCCACACCAGGCATTCTGGACATCAGGATAACACCAAATCATAAGACAAAAACTTGGTGCTTTTAAACAAAGCCAGGACTGATTAATTAATTCCAGAAACATTAACAAGGAGGAGGAAACAGATCAGGAACAACTGCAGAAGTTATTTTTAAGATCTTCTGATACGGTAATCTTGTTGTTGCACACACATACACACAAATTAAATTGCTGGGGATGTGTGTGGAAGCTCATGAAGCTTCCTCAGGTCCTGTAAAGATGAAGACCAATACTTTGCAGCATCCCACATTGCGAGGACAGTACAATTTGTATCTGGGCTCCAGCTGGAGTCAGCAGTACAGTGGGTCCAGAAAAGCCAATGTGATACAATGTGGTCTCACCTATGGGCACAGTGCAGCTTTCCTGGTGGCCCATATTTCACTTGTTTTTGTTTTCCAAGCCTCCATGTGCCTTCTTCTAACTCCTCAATAACTACCTCCACATGTTCCAAGAAGGAAGTTAAGCAAGTGCTGTAACAACACTTTGTATAATCAGCAGGGCCCCAGATTCTGCTTTTGAAACCCAAAGCCGACCATTTTAAGTAGCCTTGTGGGTTCCTCCCCCTTCAAAAGTTTGATTAAGAGAGTCCCCCTAAGAAAGTTACATACAGGTTTTTGTTTGAAATTCAGATTATCAAGAAATATAAAGAGTCCAAAAGTGCTTGCACATGGGACAGAGGCAGCTAACACTCACCAAAGACCTCTCTTCCTCTCACTGACAGCTCTTTCAATTCTAAATCCTGCTTTATATTGCAACAAGGAGGAGATTATTTAGAAAGATTAAGAACTGTCAAAATAATTTAATGGTCTTACAAAAAAGGAACAGACAGCTGTGCAAGAACTTGCTTACATCACACAGCTTTGATTTGTCATCTTGTCCTGATCACCTGTTTCCAAAATCCTACAAAATTAAAACTGGTCCCAGGGGTAACCTGCACATACACCCTTGTCTGTTCCTAGGTGGCTTTTCAATTTGCATACAGCAATACCCCAAGGGTGGGGTTTTTTAGGATTAAAGCCTGACATACACTATGGGGCTCTGGTACCATGAAAAACATCTGACTATTCAGCAAAAACAATGAGACAGCATCAGAAAAAGCATAACTATGTTGTTCAGCATAACATGATGTTCATGCTGATTTTGGACACCAGGTTTTGATAGGACAGAGATGACTGGTCTGTTAAGGCATGACTGAAATAAATACAGTCCTTCTATTGACACTAGATGAGGACACACCTTCAAGATACAGAAGAGCAAAACTCATGTCTACCAGCAAGTGACAGGAGGCCTTCAACTCAGCAGTGCCTCAAGAGGCTCAACTTGCTTGTGGATTTCCATATGACTATAAAACACTTCCACTCCTGTAACTTCAGCCTAGTACATGAATCAGGTTCCTTTCTTCAACAGGGCCTTAGAAGTTCTTGTTATGGCAGTTTCCCAAAATATGTCCCTGTTGTGGACTCAGGCATGGATACTTATGCTCTGGATGACACATATTACCTGGCTGGTAACAATAACAGCAGTAGGAGTCAATTGCAGGCACCACCAACCAACACAATGGACTCCCTGTTATCCAAGAGGCCAGCCCATGCCCACCTTCGAACCCCAGCTCTGCTACAGTTTGTTCTGAGACTTGATAGAGATCATTGCACAGTCAGGAATCTGCTCAAGAGGCAGTCCTAAACTCCAAGGGGTTGGGAATCTCTGAAGTAAGAATTTTTGAGTTTAGATACACTAGCCAAGTCACTTTAAAGCTCTGCGCTGGTAGGCCTCCTTCATTCACTAATGAGCCTTTTGAAGCTGATTCATTTTTCATTCTTTCAGCAGCAGCAGCTGTTGCCTCTGAGTCAGCCTATCCAAAAAGTACTAATTTGGAAGTTTGGCCAAGGCTGATCTAGTAATGGCATGCACACAGGAGGTCGGTGTGTGCTAAACTTTGTTCCACTTTCATCTGTGTGGAAACTGAAGTGGGAAGCTCAGAGCCCTAGGTCACTTAAGCTTCCCTCTGGAGTAAGTCTACTGACAGCTTTGCTAGGGAAAGGTTGGTGAGGACACGATCCTGAAACCTCAGTCTGATACATCAACACACATGGGAGAATACTTCTTCATCCTGCAATGCTGTATCTCCTCTGGCTTTTGGCTCTGCTCAGGACCATTGAACACAACAGAATCTAATATCTGGGCCAATTTTTTTACCCTTTAAAAATGACTCATCTGTGTCATGGGACTTGTCAGAACAAGCACTCAGTTAATTTACCACTGGCCGGGAAGAACTGCAAAGGCTTATTAGCCCTGTCTCGCTGGAAAGCCTCTCCTAAGCACACTTCATATTTTCACTCTGTATGTGGTTAGGTTAACCTAAGTGTTAAGTCATATTTTCTATCAGCTTTAGAGGAGCTCAGCACCACAAACAACTTCTCTGCAGAGTCCAGCAGGAAAAAAATGCCCACCAAACCACCTGAACACCCTTCAAGACATCCTATTCAAAGTGGGAGGCATCTCAGATTATGCAGTGACCAAAGTACTCCACATGGCAAACCTTGCTTTTACAGAAACCCCAAAGTCTTACAGACTCCCACTTATGCAAGTTCAATCATTCTGAGTTACACTTTCTTGACCCCATTACTTGATACAGACTCAATTCAGACCCTAGTAACTAAAAAGCTCTAAGACACACAGAGTGAAGCTGAAGAACCAATCTTCAAAGAAAAGTAAGGAGTTTCTTCTACCGAGAAGAGCTAGCTATGATACACCTTTCTAAATTGCCTAACACTTTTAACAGTGTGGGGCAATTTAAGAGCTATCAAGGTGGTAGTAGGAAAGATGGTGTCAGACCCTCATAACCTGCACTGAAACTTTACACCTAGTCAGTAAAGTGGACTTCTCTATTTACCAGCAATACAACTAACTAGAGAGTGGTTTTTTGGCAAGAAGGGAGGAAACCCAGTGAAGCTATCAATAAGCTGGCTTTGTGACTGGAGCATGACTAGCAAGAGGCATCAAGGTCTGATGGGATGTTGCTGCTACTTGATTTACTAGTCACAGAAGACATCATTAGCTCTGGCAGAACAGGCAAAGACCCACATATTCCACCCACTCAGAGTCTGCTGGGGATCAAATGGCACATGTAAACTAAATGGCAATTTAGTACTATGCATAAAAATGCAATGAATAGAAGAATTCAGATTTTCAGCCACTTTCTTTGAGACGACTGTCTTACTATACAGATGTACTTACTTCAAAGAGTTTTTGTATTGTCATTTTCTCAGTTCCTCCCAACAGCTCTAAGCAAATCAATGGATATGAAATAGCAAATTGTCATAAGCATACCCAGCAGCAAACAGGAACTCTTCCTTTCTGTCTTTCTAGCTCCTTATCCCAAACACCCATCGGATAAACATAGCTAAACTGAAAGAGTGAGCCAGGATGGGGAAACTCTTCAAAAAACAAGCCCCTCCCATAGCTAGCTAGAAAAGTGTTCAGAGAAGATGTGTAAAAGGAGTTCTCGCCCTTTGAAATAGTACTTGTCCTGTGACACTTTCACAAGCATGTCAAAATATCCAGCTTTAAAAAGCATGTAATAAAAAGAAATCCAGCTTATTAAAGCATGTAAAAAAAAAAATGATCAGAAATAGCAACTGCCAAGACAGAACCCATTTGTAGCCCTCAATGCCTGACAAAAACATAAGAAAAGATGAAATACCATTCCTTCCATTTGACAAAAAAAGAAACTATAAAACATACAACCCCACAGTGCAACTGTTTTCAAAACAAAATCTTCAGGAAACAGATCTCCTCAAGGACTGCTAAACTTCTGTCTTGTTTCTCTGCACTTTGCTGCTTTTAAGCAACAAGAAATACAAGACTGTACATATTCTTTGCCTCTTATTCATATCCCCTGGTAACCTAGACAAGTTCTTTGTTCTGTAACAATTAAAATGCCAAGTTGAAGACACAAAGATGAGTAGGGGTCTTGAGCATCTCTCTTATGAGGAAACTGTGGGAGCTGGGCCTGTTTTGTCTAGTCTTCAAGACTGAGAGGGGATCTCATCAATACATACAAATGTCTCAAAGGTGAGTGTCAAGAGGATGATACCGTACTCTCTTCAGTGGTGCTCAATGACAGGGCAAGGAGTAACAGCCATAAACTGAAACAAAAAGTTTCACCTCAACATGAGGAAGAACTTCTTTATATTAAGGGTGGCAGAGCCCTGGTGCAGACTGCCCAGGGAGGTCGTGGAGTCTCCCTCTCTGGAGACATTCAAGTCCTGTGTAACCTGATCTAGGTGAACCTGCCTTGGCAGGGGGCTTGGACAAGGTGATCTCTAGAGGTCCCTTCTAACTCTAACTACTCTGTGATTCTGGGCAGGGAGGGGGGGTGGTGGGAAGAGGAAAGATTCTTATAATGCTTTATTATAGGCTTGCTTTTCATAGAGTCATAGAATGGTTTTGGTTGGAAGGGACCTTAAAGATCATCTAGTGCCAACTGTCCTGCCATGGGCAGGGACACCTTCCACTAAGACCAGCTCAGAGTTCCATCCAACCTGGCCTTGAACACTTCCCGGGATGGGGCATCCAACAACTCTGGGCAACCTGTTCCAGTGACTCAACACCCTCACAGTAAAGATTTTCTTCCTAATATCTAGTCAAAATCTACTCTCAGTTTTAAGCTGATCCCCCTTGTCCGATCACTTCATGCTCCTGTAAGAAGTCCCTCTCCAGCTCTCTTGTGGCCCCCTTTAGGTACTGGAAGGCCGCAATGAGGTCTCCTCACAGCCTTCTCTTCTCCAGGCTGAACAACCCCAGCTCTCTCAGCCTGCGTTCATAGGAGAGGCGCTCCAGTCCTCCAAGCACCTTCATGGTCTCCTCTGGACCTGCTCTAACAGGTCCACATCCTTTTCATGTTGGGGGCCATATAGCTGGATGTAGCACTCTTAAGTGGGGTTTCAGAAGAGTGGAGCAGAGGGGCAGAATCACCTCCCCCTAACCTGCTGGCCATGCTGCTTTTGATGGAGCTCAGGGTTGGCTTTCTGGGCTGCAAGTGGGCACTGTCAGGTCATGTTGAGCTTCTCATCAACCAACATACCTAAGTCCTTCTCTTACCCTCAGGGCTGCTCTCAATCAATTTTTCTCCTTTCCTGGTGTTTTTGAAGCACAGCTGGCCTGACAGATGATTAAGAGCCTTGGAGGCACACAACTCCAGCTCCTACCTTCTGCCACGGAGCCAGCCAAAACACATCCCATCACTGACTGAGATTGTAGATCCTTACACCAGAGGCTCACATTTTCAAGGGAGAGATACTCCAGCTTAATGGCTGGAACTAAGGCCTAAGCACAAGGGACCTAGGCCTAGAGACATGTGCCACCAATATCTAAGCTGAAGTTTTGCCTCCCTGCCTCAGCTCGTCCCTTCAGAGGACTTTCCTGTCTACCCTTGTGAATATATGGTTTCCGTTAGTTCAGAGCATTCAATGTGATGATTTAAGAGTTCTTGTCAGCAATGTAATTGATTTCAATGACAGAGATTTACAGATTAATTTGACTGCTTTAACATTCATGTCTTCCTTTTCTAGACCAAGAAAGCCAACCCAAAAGGCAGGTTTTCACACTTCAGTAGTTCCTCCACAGAGATCTCTCTGGGCAGGAATTTACTTCAGCTAATATTGTCATAAATAGGACTATCACATGGCTGAAGATGCATATGCTGCATTACCATCTTGCAGTGCTACTGTCTTGTTTTCTTTTCCTCTTCTGCTTCTTGCATGCCAGATGCCTTTTTTTTATACTATTTGTGACATTTCATTAAGTCTCATTTATCGTTCTGAGGCACTTATTTGCTCAGCATTCTCAAGTGGTTTCCTTCAGCTCTATATTATCTATACAGCATCACCAGTCATGCCAGACTAGTTCTTGCTAAACCAGCATGAGTATTTCTCAGGGCAATGTAATTTAACAGGATAACAACAGTGCAAAAATGCTAGATTGAGTTTTGGTTACAGAGAGTACCAAGAATCACACCTCAATGACTGCATTTTACATGGATCATTTCTGACTCTGACAGACCAAGCCTGATGGATACTATAATCATTCCTGCCAGCCAGACTTTGGGGTCTAGGACAGTGCCTTATGGAAAAACAGAGACTGTTGCAGGCCAGGTTCTTCCAGACAATTTAGCTGATTTGCAGATGCTGTTACAAAACCCTGTTTCCTTGAATACCAGAAGAACCAAAACAACATGAAACCATTTTGTCTGTTGCCCCATGCACTTTCCAGCCAGCATTTACAGCATCAGGTCGGAGAAATTTCAAGTTCCTCCTGAGCTTCTTACAGATTTTCTTCCTCCTTTCTAAAGTCCTACTGCTTCTTCTCACAGCCATCTTCCATCAAATGTGCATGAGAAAATTCCTGCTCAACCAAAGCGTTCCTTCACATCAGACAATAATTTCGACTCCCTGGCTCCACCAAAGAGACAGTGCCATTAGCTGGGGGTTAGGGTGTGTGTTTTGGTTTAGTTTAGGATGGATGTTTCAGGTTATGGGTTTTTGGGGGATTTATCTGCAAGGATAGCTTTTGTATGTTTCAGCAATATTTAAGTAAGAATGTTAGTGGATAATAATACTATCCACTACATTGCTACTTTCTCATTTTTGTCTAAATTGTCAATCCAGCAGGACAACATTTTAAATTCGGTTTCAAGAGTTGCAGAACCATCTTATCTTCACAGAGACTTATGAGAGTGAAATGTTAATTTTACATTATAATAGCTCAATCCTGTGGTATTCTGAGGGTGAGGTGGGAGGGCCAGATTATTAAAAAAAACCCCAAGTAACTATTTAAAGGATTTATTTATTTAGAGATTCATGATTGCTTAGAGCACAAAATCCCTTACACAACCCTGGTCAACACAGAATACATTTGTATGGACACTGATGTAGCAGACAGATTTCACAAGCCTCAGGCTTTGGAAGGGAAATAGTAAGCAAGAGCAACCAAGACAGTAGGAGAAGTTATAGTCAGTCAGCTAAAAACAAAAACAAACTTTCCCAAATCGTGCAAGAACAAAGCACTTTCAAGTTCCTTATACACACACACAGAAGTATTTCAGATGCTCCTTGGGGAAGAATGCAGTAGAGGAAGCTGTTGCAGCATGCCTGAATGCCACAGGAAGTGCTCTGCTGAGCACAAAAGGGGAAAATTCCTGAGCATTCCCAGCTTCCTCAGGGCTCAGACAAATGCTGAGAACACCACCCTGGGAAGCCCTCACACACACAACAGCTGGACCCAGATCTGCCTCCCACATCATCACATGAGCATACAATGGCAGAATGGTAGGAAGCAAGCACCCAAATCCCAGCTCTTCCCCAATATCAGTGTTCCCATCTAATACTCCCTCAATCTGGGGGGAAAAAAAAAAGCTCCATCTGTTTTTTTTCCCCACTAAGAGTGCTTATACAACAAAAGCTTACAATGGGAGAAGGCAGAGGTGATGCTCCCTCCTTCTACAGATCTAGTTGCTGAGCCTGCCTTACACACAACTTCCCGGTCCTCACTTGGCTTCTGACACCAGGCACCTCCATGCCGTGACCACTAGCTCAGAAAGGCCCGCATCTGTGAGGGAGCAGCTCACAAGCCAATTACCTGACACTTTCAAGAAAAACACGAGGCACTCCATATCCTAACAGCTGACCTCACGCACGTTCCCATGTCACATTTTCAGGGAGCTGAAGAAAGCCCCTCCTGTATGAGACTCTCCAGACAGAGGGTTCAATTCAGGCTCAGTTAGCTCTGAGGCAGCAGGCACCCACACAAAACTGGTAGACATGCCACAGAGCCTTCAGGAGCCCTGTGCCCTTCAGAAGAGCAGCTGGAGTAGGCCAGATGCGAGACCACTGACTTCAGACCACCCTTAGTCACCATGTCTTCATCTGAACATTCCCCATGCTAACTAATTCAACATCCCTACTGCCATTCTAAGACAATCATCTAACTTTACCTTCATGCGCCCTACAGAATTCAGCGCCTCTCTACACTCCGTGAATTCCCTGAACCAAGAAGTATTTCCTCCTCATTTAAATATTCACCAATTAATACAGTTTTGCTTTCTCCCTGCAGCAGATGTTCGAATTTCTCCCATCACACCTTTTGGATTGTAATTCACTAGAGAGGCAATAAACCACCAAGTGTTATTATGGCCAGATTGAGCTTACTAGTTGACAAAAATGAAGACCCCAGACACAGTGAAAATAAAGGTACACAGACAGTGTCCCTACACCAATTGTTTCCAAGATGTAGTAATTCTATGCCAGGCTACACCATGATGTCTCTTCAGCTGCTCAGGGTAGCTCAGTCCACCAGAAGGTTTGGCAAAAATGCTCAGACAGTGCTTATAGCCTTCTTGGTAGTGCAGTGAAAGCTTCCCATGTAACTCTGAGATCCATTTACTGTTCAACTTCTTTCCAGTTTGTAAAGTTTCTCACACAAAGGAAAGGGAAGACTCAAAGAAATCATGCTAAAAATAGCAAAAAATGTTGCTCCCCAGAGAGAGACACACTTGGGAACTCTCCCAACTGTGTATGCAGTCTCCTTGAGAACAACATCTTATGTCTGAGAACTAGTGGGAAAAAAACAGCTTGGAGGGAAGTTATTTTGATGCTGATAAATTAGTATCCAGACTATAAAATACAGTTCCAGAGAAAAACCAGGAGTCCATTTACTAAACCCATCAATTACTGTTCTGTAACTGATTTCTTTTCATACTGATACAGAAAATTTCAGAGAACAGCAGATACATTTAATTAATAAGAATAAGCATTAGAGGGGAACAATATAAACAGAAATCTGAGAGCTCCTTTACCCAGAACTTTCCTGGGTTTTGTTAGTTTGTTTCCCCATCTCCTCCAGATGATTGGGGAAAATGATATTTGAAGTCTTTTAGGGGAAGGAAGTAACAGAAAACCCATTGTATTAGTAGTAAGGCAACAGGCAATGCAGAACTATGTTCAGCAGGCAGCAGGGAGTTACGAGGACAAAAAGCAGTAGGAAAATGCCACAGTCCCTTCTTTAAAACTTCTGGTAATTTTCCTTTCTTCCAATCTCCTCCACCCCTTTATACTTTAATCAACACACAGGAGTTACTCTTTCTTACCAGATATATCACACAGACACTGTCAGAACTATCTTCCTCTTGTCAACACAATTATAGTCAGACTGTCCAAAGGCTGTTGCGTTCAATTTCACAGTGTTGATCGCATTAGACACTCTGCAACACCATCTTTTATTCTGCCACTTGTCCATCCCTTATCTTTTCTAGTCACTTTTTAGAAAAGGCTACTTAAGCTACACTTAGCATGAACATGCTACTTACAAGAACAGCTATATTCTGGCACTTGACATGGAGAGCAGAGGACAATGCTCCTAGAACATAGCTCAGCTTTGATGGAAAGTAGCTCAAGTTTGGGAAAGAAGAAGTGTTAAAAGTTCCTACTTCCCAACTGGACTTCCTCAGAATAATCTGTATCTTTCATCAGGGTATCAATGAAACACTTAACAGCACAATCTAAACATATGGGTTCCCCTGTGACCCTCCTCCCAAATCACTGCTTACTGGTCAGAGCACTCAATTGGGGTTTGACAACATCTCCTCCAGCTAACACCACATTCCTTCTGTGCAGGCACACAAGAGCCTTCTAAAATCTCACAAGAGATATGTTAGGATCAAAGTAGGAAAAAGCCCTTTTCCAAAACCACTGGATTAGATCTGTTCACCAAGTTCTCAGGCACTTCAAAGTTACTGTTTCTAAAATACATGATCAAGACCTGGCACTGTCAAAATATGTATTTTCACTCTCTCATAGTCACCCAGCAACAAACCTCAGAACAGGTTCTTAGTTCTTAACCTGATGCTGCAGTTGTGAAAAGGCCATTTTGTGGCTAAGCACTGTTATAGTGCGTCAAATCCCTCCAGAAGTAAATGCGATTTCCCAAGAAATAGAAACAGAATTTAATGTCTGGAAAACTGCAGTGTTCCTCAAGAGATAGACCCACTGCTCTTCTCTATTCTCTTTTTCTTGGTATATTGCCCAAGCAAAAAGCGGGCAAGAGCCTCCCAAGCATTGGGATAAGTCACTTGGATTATGACACGGGACTTTCCCCTCCCCCTGCCCCCCATTTTTCTTTCCAGTTGGTATGGCTTTATTAATAAGGAGAGTGGAGGGGTCTACTTATATTCCATGCTTTACTTTCATAGCCCTGCCCCCACAAGCATCAGAATTTAGAGCCATAAATGCAAATCACAGCAACCCAGTTATTGCACATCAAAGCTGTCACTGTCACTCTTATTCTCAGGATAGAGGAGACAACCAGACAGTTGACATTTACTCTTTAGCTCACAGGGTAAACAGAAACCAAATCACAATATCTTTTTTGCTGCTCTGGAAGGACACTGATCCCACACTACCCTGCAACAACCATGCTGCTGGGCCTAGATTCCTTTCTGTGGTAATTCCACAGGAAGAGCGAGCTACACAACTGCACCTGTTTTTTCCTCTTAACAGCTGTGCTTTTTGAAATTCTCTCTTCCTGCTCTTTTTAAACCCCTCATCAGCAATAAGAGTTACCGCAATGTGTAGAACACATTCCAAAAACACAACTCCTCTGTAACAGAAGCAGTTTGTGATCATATGCCTTCTCGTTCAGGGGCATGTACCTCTGCCAATTACAGAAACTGCTTGCACAGAAAAGCAAAAAGACATTCAAAGCTTTAGTTTAACATAATTAAAGCAGTTTGAAAGTAAGAAGCTGTCATCATGTGGCAAGCAGAACAACACGGACTGTTATTACATGTTCTGAAGACCACTGTTTAGAAACTTCTGTTCCCAGTCTACCACATTTACTGGCAACAGATTTCCAGGCTAGACTCTGCAAAAAGTTCACAGGAAAGTAGTTTTCCCATAGTACTTCATTCTGAGACAAGACTAGGTCATGTGGCTGCAGGTACAAAATTTGGATGTATTAAGTGACTTGGACCCCTCAGTAGAAGTGGTCAAAACCAAGGTGCGTGGCAATGGGAACATAACATGGAAATCCTCTTGAGGAATCACGTTCTACTAGACTGTGGTGAGTTCCTGCCTAGAAGTGCAAATACCTGCACAGACAGAGCTATACAGCAGTGTAGTGGGTTGACCCTGGCCGCATTCCAGGATTCACTAAATCCTTCTGCACCTAGGCAGAAGGGAGAGGGAGTCATCCACTTAACCACCTTTACGAGCAAAAACAGACTCAAAGTGAGATAATACCAAAATTCATTACTAACAGGACAAAAGCTAAGCTAAAGAGTGAGAAATAAAACAGTCTTAAAACACACACCACACACACACACTTTCTCCTCACCCCTCCTTCTGTCCATGGGGGGTTGCAGTCAGTTGCAGTTGCTGCCGCCTGGAATGTGAGTTCCCCCATCCCTCGGGGTTACTCCTCCATGGGATGCAGTAGAAGTTGAGTCTCTGCACCCTGATGGGCCTCCATGGGTTGCAGGGGGACATTCTGCTTCACCACAGTCTTCACCACGGTTTACAGGGGACCACAGCTCTGAGTCCTTCCCCTGCTCCGTGGGGTCTCTCCCATGGGAGACAGTCTTTAATAGACTTCTCCAACGTGAGTCCACCCCTCAGGCAGCAGTTCTTCCACATCTGCTGTCCCGAGGGTCACTCCTCCATAGTGGTCAGTCCTTCATGGACAAGTGGTACCGATGTGGGCCCCCCACAGGGTCACAGCTCTCACTCAGGTAAGACGTGCTCCAGCGTGGGTGTGCCTCTCCACGGGGCCACAGGTCTTCTGGAGGATTCCACTCAATCCTGAACATCCCACAGGGTTATAGACTCCTTTCAAGCATCCACTGGCTCCAGCATGGGCTCCTCCATGGGCTGAAGGGGTTTTAGCTCTGAGTCCTGCCCCTGCTCCATGAGGTGCCTCCTCCCCCTGCTCTGCAGCGACCTTGATGTCTGCCTGTTATCCCATGTTCTCGCTCTCTGGAATTTCTTCTGCGCAACAACCTCCAGTTCTTAAATATGTTATCACAGAGGCATTACTTTGATCTCTAATTGGCTCGGCCCTGGCCAGGTGCCAGACGTCCCTCCTGGGGCCAAGTATCATTGGCTCCTGTGGGACAGGGGAAGCTTCTAGCAGCTTCTAACAGAAGGCACCTCTGCAGCCCTCCACCCACTAAAAAAAAAAAATTCAGCTACAGAAACCCAGGACAAGTATTCATTTGATCTCCAGGGCTGCAGTGGCCCATGGGAACTGGAAGGATGGATTTGCAAGAGGTGCTCTTTGGTCAAGAACAAACAGCTACTTCTGCCCTATGGCAAGTGTATTGGCTCCAGTCAGGGGCCATGCTTGTTCCATGGTTTAGCACCTGATGAGACTGACCAAACATGGCATGTTATGTTCAGACACTCCTCTTCATTACTTAAAGAATCATTTAGGAAACCACAACAAAGTGCCTCACCATGGCTGCGTAAAACTGCTTTATTCAGCATAGTATTTTCTAATAAATCACACCCTGGGGAGCACTCACACTAGGACTCATGTTAATGGTGAAGACAATAGAAGAGCCTATTGCTACCAAGAAAGCTGGGAACACAGAAGCATCTTTCCAGGCAGAACTGCAGCTAGAGAATTTAGCTTCCCTCCATCAGTATTCAGGGCTTAGCCATGTCTGGCAATGTCTGTTCTTGTCACAGAGTGGGACAAACTGGTAATATGAAGCTCTCTTGTACTGCTGCTAGACTTTTAGTACTGATATTTAGTATTATCTCGGGGTATACATCCAAAAAGAGGAAAAGGCATATGGTACTACCTTGCCTTTCTGACACAACACAGAAAGGGCTGCCATCACTGCGATTTGTTTAAAGGAATGGATTCAAGTCTTCTTCCAAATGCTCCCTCAATCTGCTTAAAGTCAAGTAACCTTTTGAAAAACCAGCTTCAATGTCTCTTCATGGATTTCCAGATGTTACTCAGTTGCTCCGTAACTCAGAGTTATCTTATGTTATTCAGTATTCATGGAAATTTTGTGGCTCTCCTTCAGTAATGTATTACCTACAAATTTAAGCAGCAGAATACTAAATCCCTTTCAGATTGTAAACACAATAGGCAATGTTTGCATAACTTGAGACATCCTCTCCCAACTGATTACCAGTGGGCACTTTGGAAAATTTCATTTGATGGTAAATGTACTCGACATCAGAGCCATCCCACCAGATACCACCCTAATTTAAAGACGCAATGCTGTTTACTTGCTTAGCTGTTATATCACTTCATAAGGACCCATTTAAGCTGACAAAAGAACTAACAATTTAGTGGAATCTAAACTATACCATCAAGAAGTGACGAATTTCTGACACAAACTTTATTGTAGAAAGATCCTTTTCTGGCATTCTGCTCCATCTCCTTTCTCTCACCTCATGCACTCTTTCTGCTTGTTATACAAAATCCCATTACTCCATGCAGCTATTTCCTTCCTATATTTGTCTATTTTATGCTAACAGGAACAAAAGAAAGAACAACTTTATTATAAGGATCTATTTGAAAGTCAGTATCTCACTTGCTTCCCTCCATTTAGAATTGCATCTTATTGCCCTGGTTTCTCATACATCAGAGGCATATTAATTCAGTTCTCAACATCTACTGCCACAAAGCACTTGCAATGAGGTATATAGCAGTTAAGTCTTATGTCTCCGATTAATTTTACTGAATTGCCTCTTCTTTTAAAATTTGCAGTCTTGTTAAAGTACATTTGAAAAAAGCCACAAGTTTGCTACTAGCTATTTCCAAGTAATTAAAATTCATTAAGCCAAACAGGGACCCAGGGAAATAAAACTCCTTTCTCCTTCATGCTTTTTCTCCTCCTCTTACTTCATAATAATTATAAGTGTTCTTAACCCACTAAATATTATGACAAGCACTTATTCATTCTGGTTTTTGCTGCCATTTTCTTTCTCTTGCAAGCCTTACAATAGTAATTGCCTTGAAAGTGGACAGAATGAAAGAGTTCCCCCCACAGTAAACATAAAACTTGATCAGCCCCTCAAAAACTAGGCTGTTTGTTGTTTCCTGAATTTTTAGTCCTTAGATTTTTAGTTCACAGCATTCAGATTCACAGTTTTACTTTTTCTCCAGCCTGCTTCTATCATAATACTGAATATTTCATTTCTATCATCAGTACCAGAACAAGTGTTTCAAAAAGAAGATGCAGAAAGTCACACATCCCAAAACCAGCCACACAGATGCTCAGTAGCTAAGTTTAACTGCAAATTCAAAAGCCTGGGCAACTAGAGCTGGTTGCACAGCAACTCGGTGACTAACTTCCTAAGGAGACAGCTGACAGATATGCATAGCTGTGTCTACTGGTGCATTTGCAGAAACAGAAAAAAGGCGGAGACAAGACAGAGTGACTGCAGTGACTTGAGACTGTCACCCTGTGCTTTCTGTCCAGCACACAGCACCCAGATGTTCCACCTTCGCTAGGGCAGGTTCAATTGAACATGTAACACTTCATCCATGTTGAAATTTATAGGCAGATGTGTGCTCTACAGAAACAAGCAGATTAGAACAGACCTGGATATTGGCAGAGTTAGAAATATATTGAATAAGCATGCACACACCTTGTCAGCAGCCTCAACAATCCTGGAAGCAGTTGTGTAGTAACCCAGAGAAGTTGAGTGATTCCTTTTCTCAGCACACCAAATACTCTGAACTGTGTTTACCGAGGAAACTACTTTTGCTCCTCCCTGATGCCCAGCGGGACAGCTTATCTACGGCTTAGGCCTGCCATCTCTCTCAGGAAGAGCTACAGCAGTTCTTCCAGCCAGGCTCTGCCTGCTTCTCCCCCTGCAGGAACTGTGAATCACCAAAGAAGGCCCAGCTCCCAGAAGCACCCAGTGCAAGGGACATCCATGACTTCATCAGCACTGCTTTGCAGAACCTCTTGGTGAGGTTCACTTCTGTGAGTATGTAAGAGAAATCCTCATGGGCACATACAAAGATTAAGGACTGGGAACAGTTCAACCTACACAGTCTCCTCAAAACACACCTTTCCCTTCCTATTCAATACTACAATACATACAACAATAGCAGTACCACTTTAGACACGGCTTCAGGCAACCACCAGCATTTTCTGCTGCACACTCTCCAACTGTGCTCAGTCAAGCCAGGGGCTCTTGTTATGGACATCGTGGGTCAGCTAATAATTTTATTGCCCATACATGGCTGAAGAGGCTGCACAAAATATTCTCGCCTCTCTCTGGTAAGGAAACAAAACAAATCCCTTTGTTCTCTTGCCCCAGGGACCAGACAACCAATCTGCCTGGCCTGACCTGTCATTTCTACAGCTAATGGAACTGGAGAGGAGATAGCAAACACAGGGATTTCCCACCAGAGCCCAGCATATCTAGAGACTTAACACAAGTTTCTAGCACAAGTAGCATCAGAAAGGGAAAGTGAACTTAGTGAAAAATGATCAGCTGGATCGTGATCAGCTGTTAGGGTAATGCAACACAGTCAGGAGTTAAGTTTCATTACAGTGTTTTTGTTGCTAAACAAGCTCTTGTACGAATACAATAATTTTTCCCAAGGAACCAGCCTGAAATCCTGTGCCTGGGCACCAAAGGGGTTTTTTGGCACCGCAAGAAGTGTGGAAGGCAGATGATGAACAGGATGCATGTGCTCCCCATTTCCCTTGGTTGAAATACACTAGATAAACTAGTATAATGACCATACCTCCTTCCTGTAAACCTGACTTCATGATACTTCTCTAGCATGCAGCTGTGTTCCCAACACAAACACCTTAATTTTTCCATCAGGAAATTCTCAGGCAGTCCCTCCAAATCGGCTAGAAAGAATGCTATCAGCAGTAACCTCATAATTGCCAGCCCACGTTTAGGCCAATAAACAACCAGTTTCCTCACAACAACAACAACCACCAATTTTAA
Source organism: Grallaria varia (assembly GCA_013396735.1). Classification (NCBI taxonomy): domain Eukaryota; kingdom Metazoa; phylum Chordata; class Aves; order Passeriformes; family Formicariidae; genus Grallaria; species Grallaria varia. Next base: position 49,232 of record VWZG01005494.1, on the reverse strand, counting down.
CGTGGCATGGATGCCTTCACCAACCCTTCAGGGTACACAGGCAAGGGGAAAAATAGGCAGAGATAACCAGAAAGGAGCTTTTCAAGCCAAAACACCCTCCCTTCAGAACCTGGGGGTTGTGGTAATCCCCTTTTTGAAATGCTAATGTCATTACAACCATAGCAGCAGAAGACAAGTGGTGGGGCCTGGAGGAGCCTGGGTGACAGAGCCTATGCTGTGCCCCTTACACAGATGATTTAAACGGGGCCTTTTGTAACTCTCCTCCCCGGCATCATGCTTGATAGGAGCTGCAGCTGCCATCTAACCTGCCGAGGGGCAGGGGTGCTAAGATCAAGCTGGTGAATTCACACGTGCAGGGCAGGGACTGGAGGCTGCAGCCTTGCGTTCCCCGAGCGCACACGCCGGGACAAAGATCTGCTCAGGGAAGACTTGAAAAAAGATGGAGCTGCTCTCTTGCTACTGCTAAACAATTGCACAACAGTAAAAATCATTACAGCTGGTCATTAAACTGGGGACAACAGATATTAGTATAGAACACGGCTCAGAGAAACTAAACAACATAAATGCATCTATCCTTACCACTCCGGAAAGCAGCTCAACCCCCAGGGGGGGAATCTACTCCAAAGGGACAGGGTGCAGTCAACTTCCCTAGCAAAAGCAACTGGAACTAGTTGCTGTGGAGAGATCAGAGACTAGACCAGGCACCACAAGCTATGTAACAATTGACAGATGGTTACCAGAGGGCTTTCTAGTTTTGTTTTCAATTCAGTGTTCAGTTTTCATTGCCTCTGAGACCAGACAGGGAATCAACAGGGAAAACCAAGTAATGATTCTGTTGTAAATACAACAGGATTTACTGCAACAGTGTTTCCTGCAACTTACCATTTCCTACCATCTCCCAGAGAACCTCCCACTACATGAGAAAAAGGAGACCATCGCCACAATGGCTGAGAAGTAAATAAGCTAAGTTTTACACCAGGTGAAATACAGATCAGGAATCTGATCAGATACAGATCAGATCTGATCTGATACAGATCAGGTGAAATACAGAACTGGAAAAGCAAACTACAGACTGAGACCTTTCCCAGTCACAAACACTGCCGCATTTACAGCAATTCCCCCTTCACCATGAGGTTGGGTGAAGTTACTCTAACACCACAGTCAAAGCCAGTCAAAGATGATTGTCCTGCTCTGCTCTGCACTGGGACAGTCTGACCTTGAGTATTGTGTTCAGTTTTTGATAACACAATATGAAGAAGACATAAAGATATTAAAGAACGTCCAAAGGAGGGCCACGAGGTTGGTGAAGGGTCTTGAAGGGAAGCTGGATGAGGAGCAGATGAGGTCACTTGGTTTGTTCAATCAGGAGGAGAGGAGACTGAGGGAGACTTCGTGAGGTCACCATCCTTATGAGGGGAAACAGAGGGGCAAGTACCAATCTCTTCACTCTCAGGAGTGACAGTACTCGAGGAAATGGCATCAAGCTAAGTCAGGGGAGGTTTAGGTTAGATATCAGGAAAAGATTTTTCACCCAGAGGGGTTAGACACTGGAACAGGTTCTCCAGGGAAGTGGTCACAGCACTAAGCCTGTCTGAGTTCAAGAAGTGACTGGACAATACTCTCAGGCACATGGTGTGCCTCTTGGGTGTCCTGCACAGGGCCAGGAGTTGGACTTGATGATCCTGATGGGTCCCTTCCAGCTCAGCATATTCTATGAAATAAAACATAAGAGCTCCAAATTCCACCTCTGGAAAAGAAACCTTACAAGTTCAGCCATCTCACTGCTGCTTAGGTGTTTGAACTCCTACCTATAGAGAAGTATCTGCATGTAATGAGGAGGCCAGTTTCTAGTGTCACAGAAAGAAGAAAGGTGACAGACCACTCAGGCAAAAGAGATGTATTTGGTTTCATTTGCACACTGGCAAGCACCTTTGAAATGCTGGTTTCAGTGGCAGCATTTTTAAAAGAAAACCACAAAAGCTCCAGTTCTGCAGACACTCTCCCTTGGTGCTAACTAAGCAAAGTCAGGAGAAAAATTTCCTCCATCTGAAGCAACTAATTAAGTCAAGAGTTCAGCAGATGGAAACAGACTTAATAAGATGCTTCTCTGCTGTCAGAGGATGTAGAACAGACATTAATTTTCATCCTCTCAAACCTCTCCACGGCAGCTGATGCAGCCAAGCATGAAATACTCCTGACCCACCACAGACAAGTGGCAAGCGGCCAGAGGCATACAGTAGAACAGTTACAGATTCGCTCACCTTGACTGCAGTCAGAGAATGAATCTCTTCACAATATCCCTAATTAGCAGCTTACACCAGTCCCTTTTTGTTTTACTAACAGCAAGAACCAAGGATGCTAAAAGCAGCCCTACCTGTGTACCACATGACATTCTGCCATGTCCCCTTTCTCCCACACCGTCATATCACTGCCTGCTCAAGGACTCAACTCATACATAGGATCAGCTCATGACTGGAAAAGATCTGATTAAAGTGGAACCAAACACAACCAAGGCAATACTGACAGGAAAAATAAAGAAAAAAAGGAAAAACCAAACCAAAACACAAAAACAGTGCTCTGAAAAGGTACTCCAAGCCTGAGGAGTTTCCATAGCTGGAAGCATGTGCCAAGAGGCAGTCAGCTCTCCAGGGTGCTAAGAGGGGGCAGAACTCACAGGAGCTAACCTCTTTCAGCACAGCACCCACACTGCACTTCAGTGTGTTTGCCCACCAGAGGCATGGCCTGACGCCAGCAGACAGTGATCTGGCCCCCACTGCCCACAGAGCAGAAGTGTGCCAACAGTGCCTCACTGCCAGTCTTGTGATCTGCCTCTATTTGCTTCACTACTGCTCCAGTGACAAAATTGAAAAAGGATCCTGTTCCAACAGAGAGCTCAGCTCTCCCAGCATTGTACATCTCCCTCAAGTACTCCAAAAGTGGAGTCTAGCTTACTAAATCCTATGGAAGAAACAACCACCATCAAAGCACAAACTGTCAATTTAAAGATAACATTTTGAGAAATAAATGCAAATACAGAGATGCAAAGTGTGAAGGCTCAAAGATCAACCCTGCTTTGGGCTAATGGCACTAACATTTGCAGCAATACTAGCTTGTTGGGAATGGCAACAAAGCAGAGGACTGGTTGGGTTGGCAAAGAAGCAGAGGACTAAATAAAATTGGAAAAACAAACTGGCCACCTTCATAGCTTTCACTAATACTTACACTCAAAGGCAAACTCATTACAGCTTTGTGATGATGTTCAGCTTTTTCAGCTTACATATCAAAAATTAATAATTTCCTCATTTGAGAGAAAAGTGACAGTTGAACCTAAACACTCATATGGTAAAGCCTTTATCTTTTCTTAGTATCTTATAAACTAAGTCAATTACAGCCAAGAAAGCATTTACAATAAAACCTGAATGTTCTTCACCAGGAGCATTCAACTGTTACTTTTTCTAGGGAAAACAAAACAAGTGACATAATGGAGGTACTGGATTTAGGATAATACAGAGCATTACAGTTACTTGACACACTTTGCCTGTGCAAAAGAGAAGTAAAGATGTGCTGCAGCATAATGCGTGGCTCAGCACAACTCTCATAGTACTGGTCCTTTTCAAGAAGCGCATCAGCAGACCTAAAACTTGAACTCCTGGAGACACATTACACAGCAGGGGCATCCTCAGGGTGCTGAGTTTCAAAGCTGGCTCCTCTAAAGTTACAAGTGCAATGGACCCATGGAAACTGCTACAAATCCACATTTCTCCCTTCCCAGCCAGAGCGAGATCAATGGCTTTGAGTTTTGTATGACACGCCAGAAGCACATTCCTAAAGGCCTCTACAGCATCAGCTAAGTTTCCTGGAGATAAATCTCCAGGATGTTGGTGGTCCAGAATAAAGGCAGCACCAGAAGTCCCTAACCCACTCTTAATATAATTTCATACCACACATACAGTGACATACAGACCCCACCACCAGCAAGGAGTGCTGACAAGGGTCAGGCAAGCTTTAATCTGCTTATCTTCTTTACAAAAAAGGGTTCCGGAATGGTGGGTGAAACAGCCAAACAAATGCAGGATGGGGGGGGAAGAGCAAAGCAGGTTTTAACTATAAAACTGAATACAAACAAATAAGAAAAGCAAAACTTTGAGAAGGTCAGATACTCCCCTACACATGGCAGCAATTTCCACTCAAAATTCCACCCCGTGTCTTCTTTCACACACAATTGCTGTATGATCTTTCACAGTTTCTCAACCCTCAGACCACTATCCATGACATTAGAGCACTTACAGAGAGGTACAGCCAGTGCTCCAGCAACTGGCATCTTCACCCTCTTCTGCTTTTGCCTTCAGATTTCTGCATTGAAGCTTCAGGCCCTGGACAGAACACACACTTTGTAACCTTTAAGTTCCTAAACTCTGTCAGTGTCTCACTAGTCAGTGCTGTTGCATATAGAAAAGCCTCAAAACCTTAATGCTGTAAAGGCATCCTCCTTGTCTAACCCTTAAAAAAATAAACATACATATATGTATTTCTGCTAGAATCTTCCCTCCCAGGGCCATACTATTCTCAACCATTCTAACCTCCTTGCATAACAAAAACACTACCTTCTTTTAGGATTTGCACTTAACCACCAAGCCACTAATTGGCTTTTTCAAACCACCAGGATAGTTTTCACAACTCCACCTCTGGAAACATTCACCCTCCTGTTTTACTGCACTCCTGTAGTCCTGCTTTCCTTCCTAGAATATTATTCTCTACTGATCCTAATTCACCTTCAATCTATTCTACCATCTTCCTACAAATTTCCATTTGCTTTTCTATGCCTGCAGTCTCCAGAGAGGTCCATTTCCTTCAAAATATTCTAGTTCTACCTAAACCAGAAAAAACTTCACCTGTTGTCTCATCAGCTGGCTCATCCACTGAAAAAGAAGCAGAAGAAAAAAAATTTGCCTAAACAACAAAATTGGTAAGAACACAAAACAGTTTTATTATCTTTCTGATGGACAGTTTTATGAGTGCCTATGGGAATGTCTGACACAAAATTCTTTATACACCTCATACTCAGAAAATAAAAAATATTCTTTCTAGCCAGAAAAGCAGCAGTAGCCTGTGACTTTCTAGTTATGACTCTGCATATGTCATGGCTTACCATGTGTCCTTCCCTGTCTGTGTGTTGAGAACTCAAAACAACATCCACTAGAGGTGCTTATCTCACTCTACAGCAAGGTAACATTTTTTCAAATAAGACATACTTCTCCCTTTACTGATAAATAAAATACGTATGTCAATAGCAAGCAGCAATGTTTGTTTCTGCCCTCAAACAATAATGATTTTTCCCAGCTGAATTAAGACAACTGGCTAGACCTAAAATGCTGAGCCCACAGATTTCAGGATGCTCTTTTGTTACCCTGCTGTTCAGTTCTTTGGCTTCTGTTGCCATTGAAATGCTTCTTACTATGTAGAGTGGATAAACACACTTTTCCTTGCATTCACACCACTGGCCCTATGGAGAAGGAACACAGGAGGCATTGCCATCCAGCACCAGCCATGACAAGGTACACAAGCAAGGAGGAAGCATCACCACATCCTCTTGAGATTAGGCAGTCTTCTCAGCACAGAAGTTCCCCTCCGCCTTCCATAATAAAAACATCACTGTACTAGGCTGGGCCAAAAGCTACTTTAATTCTTCAACAGTTTGGCAACAAGCCCCCACTAGCTCAATCCACCTAGAACATCCTATAACTCATCTAATCAGCCCCATACCTAAGGGGTTACTTCAAACCCCTTCAACATCAGGAAGCAAGAAACTGACAGTCCTCCAACTCCAATGCAACACTTTGCAGGAGCAGAGCCTCAGGGGAATTCCTGTTTGCAGAGGAATATGAACACACCCCAGAGGTTTCAGTTCACTAAAAGCAAAATGTGTTTTTAGATGCAGATCAGCACACACAGACAATCAGATACAACCTCTTGAGACAAAGCCATAATCCTGTCACTGTGTTCCAGTTACTCTCACAAAGGTACAAACATTTCTGAGCTTGCTGTTCAAGAGCCTTTGGCATCCTATTTTCACTCCTGACTATCTGCAGCTTGTTACCAGCAGTGTTTTAGCAATCCTCATCTAGACGCAGATTGCTGGGTTTAACACAGAGCCGTGACAGATTCAGCCACAAAAGCTGAAGACTCAACAGCCTACAGCTTCCCACCTTGCCTACCACTTGTTTCTTCCTTATCACCCATGTCAGCACGAGGACATAGCCACAGCTTTACACATCACACACTAGCTACTCCAGCAGTATTCAGCACAGGCTGAAGTTTGCCACAGTTCCAGAGCAGATTTTACTTCTTGTTCTGCCATCCCTGCTGCAGAGTCAGTAACAGTAGGCAGCATAAACAAGAAGTGGTCCCTGCTTGTGGTGCTACAGCTAAACATAAGGGCTGGAGAAGCAGTAGCAGACATGGGTTAGACAGACAAAAACATTCTACAAATCCTAAAAACATAATGCCTCAGTTGCAATGGAGGAATCAAGTAGGAAAGGAATTGTCAAATGGCATAAAGTGATAGAAAGCAAACTTTCTTCCACCCCACTGCCAGGACTTTTTCCCTGATACAAGGAACAAACTTAAACTCTTCCCAAATGATTGGCTCAAGCAGATAAAGAGGAAGGATTCAGTGACAGAAGGAAGCTGCATAAGAAGACAGAAATGTCTGTATCGTCAGTCTTGCAGGAAGCAGTGAAAGGACACCAGGATGGTGACAAGTCAGAACCTGGACTGTAGTTCACAAGTAATTTCTCTTGAAGAACAAAGGATGGTTCAGCACCCCTCCTGCTTCTTTCTACAATGCAGCGCCTACCAGTTTCCATCATTCTCATTCTAAGCCAAGAAGCTACGGTGAATTGGATTACACAGCTCCTGAGGTTTTTCCAAAACCAGCTTCTTTTCCTGCTAGCAATCATGGCTAAAAATTGATAGACCCTTAATAGTACATGTGTGTGATACCACTCTTCTCAGTAGTAAAATTCAGGCATTGGATAAAAATCAACAATTCAGAGGATTCTGTCAGCACTTAACTCCCACTTTCTAAAGACCAAAATTTGGTAGGTGGTAAAATTTCCCTGTTTCCCTCCCACAACTTTAAATTCCTCATTATAAATCCATTTCCTCAGACTTTGTTCCCGTATTTTTTTTTTCTTGAGGAGCAGGGGAAGTTCAGACTGAACAGAACAAATTTCAAAGTTTAACAAAGATTTACATAAAATTTTATATATTTAGAACAGATAAGGAAGCCAAATAAGTTTCCCAACTCCTTCCAAAGTTGCATACATCCATAACATTTTAGATTTTAGACTTTTTCTGAGCACATGAAAGGTTAGCAGGAGTATTCAATAGAATAGATTAAGAATTATGGTCTGTGATGAAATATTCACTTTTCTGGACTAAAGGAAACAAAACATTTTTTTTGCCTCAGCCTATCCTGCCTGTCCTCTCAATACTCTACTGGCCTCAAAACTCTCACAAGCAGCATCTCTCCCTCCATTTTAATGAAATATTTATTCGGATTTATTGTCTTGAGTCATTTGAAGTAAAATGCTATAGAAGGCACAGCACAACATATGAAGCTGCTCTCCCTCTCAAACTGAGGGCAGCCATCTTTCCCGAATACAAGGGTCAAAAATAGAAATGGGACAGCGATGAATCTCAGCCTATCCAACACAACAAAAAGTGTAATGGAAATCCTAGCTTACAGCCACTTCTATTAACCAGTAAAGTGCCATACTCATTTCTCACAGTACAGCGGTGAATATAAGTTTACTCACATGCAGGTCCTTTGGATTTTCTGAGCCAATCTAGGACAGACAAAAGGAAAATTCAAGATTATTATCAAGCTATCATGGTTTAAACCAGCAGTTAGCTAAACATCACTAAGTTTTAATTCATCCTTCAACCACCACAACTGGTTAAAATTAAAGTTATGTGGCTTCTTGAGATTCCCATTACTCCCTTCAAGGCAGTTACTTGAATAACACTGCCTGGATCAGTGTGGTAGCAGTGTGAATATTATTATTTGAATAGTCTAATTCTAGGCCTGGCTGTTATTCAGCAGCTCCTCAACATGCTCTTCCATACCACTCTGCTCTTATTGAGTTCTCCAAAGGGACTGGAAAGAGGAATTGCACCTGAAAATGCTCCCTCTTCTCCCCATGGAAAACACCACACAGCTTCGGGCGGACCCTGTAGTTTCTCCAAACCCATACATACATGAAGCACACAGGTTAGAAACATGATCATCTGTTCATCCATGACACTTCCCCACGTTTCTGTCTGGCCATCCAATGCTATAGTGCCCTTGTTTTCATGACTACTGAATTCACCCCTAGCTGTATTAATGCCCTCCTTTCAGCTGCATAATCAGAGACAAAGAAAACCTCCACTTTGCACAGATTCCAAGAGAATAGGAACAAGTATGAATCAGCTCAGAGACTGGAGTGCGCCCTAACAAGCTGTTCTATGCAATGCAAACAAATACCAGTGGTATCCAAGAGCTTCTGTGCAGAATAACCTTGGCACTGAAAAGACCTTAGAACAGCAAGCAGCAGATTGGCTGCATTTGCGTCAGAGACAACACACAGGAATGAAGTCGTTTCAGTTTATTCAAGCTCAGTTTATGACTTCCATGGCAATCCTAAAAATTAAAGAGCTAACTTCATAGCATTTCACATGCACAGTCAACAAAAATCAGGCTGTGTCTAAATTCTAAATGGACTTAGATTCACTGAGCCTGCATTACTGTTAAATTTTAAAGGTTAATATTTAAACTGTTTCATTTGTGGGTATTGGTATTTGCTTAATTCAGGATGTTTAATACTTTTACCAACACATACTTGCATTTCCCAGGACCAGGTGATGTTACTGTCAATAATGAAAGGCCCAACTTATGTTTTCATAGATTTCTCACAGAGCTGGTTATACATCCAAGAGAGATCACCCCATTTGGAACATAAATCATAGGAAGCTTTCAGAGTATTTTAGAGACTATACGTTAAAATTTAATGAACAACTTAATCTGATCCACCATCATTCTTCCAAAAATAGCCTGGCCAGACATACATCTCATTGTGAATGAGATATAAACACAAGGCCTGTGAGAGCTTGAGAATAACCTTAAGGGACAGAGACAGGAGGAACTTTTTTTTTTTTTTTAAATCACACCAACAAAGAAAGAATGGAGAAGCATTATCTGTAGAAATGCAGGCAAAAGGGTTGTCATTGCTCCTCTCCAACACTTAAAATTTCCCCATCTCTATCTACTAAGCATCCTGGCTGTTAGCTGCATTCCAGATAAGCCCTCAAAGAAAACAGAAAACATAGATGAAAAACTAAGCCTCAGGATTACTGAGAAGTTTTCCAAGTCTCCTTGCCTGCTCATTCCTTCAATATTTCCCCCCAATAATTTTGGAGAACTTGCCACACAGTGAAAAAAGGTACAGCAGTGATAAAGCACAAAAAACATTTCAAAACAGCACTCAAGTTTCTATAAATCCTCTTCTTCTGACAGAGCTTCACTGCTTGCCCATCACCAAATTGTTCTGTGTTAAAATATGTGCAGCAGTTATTTTTATATTTGTGGATATCTTCCCATGAAAAGGGAGAAGTTTCCCCAAATTCTGCAGTGTGCTTAGTGACTAAGCAACTTATATTCATCTCGTAGCACTCGAGGATATTGGGATAGATTGCTTGAGACAAAGTGCTGAGGATTTTTCTTTAAAATCCATGCATAAATAAAATCAATTCATTATCAGAGGGCAGAGCAGATGCTTGCTGACTGAAAATGAGTCTGCCCTCTGCATTAACCACACAGCAAAGAGAACACATTCCTGCCCAGATCATGAATATATCCCTAAGCTTCCTGGAACTCAAGCAATAGAATTTCTAATCAGCAAAATTATTGCAATACAATATACCTCATACAGTTTTATACATAAGAATCACAAGCTCTGCTTTCTCACTCAGAGCTGAGCCAGCCATTGTCTCCATGCTTGTCTTTTTATGAGAACATTCTTTAGCTTTTGTAGCAATTGTGAGCATGTCACATTGACCCCACACTCAAGATAACCATTACAGCCAAGAGATTTAATACAATCTCTTGCTTCATGTTAACATTGCTTTGCTCTTCTTGATCTGAATGACTCTGCTATGTAAAGTAATAAAGTGAGGATGGCGAGGTGGTTGGGGGACAAAGATGAGGGAAAGATGATTTTCCAAGTGCCTCAAGAGGATTCTTTGTTTCTCCATCTGGCTCTCTGCTCCTCAGCTGACTTGCTCATTAGTGTTACTCATGGCTGGCGTGCTGCTGCACGTGCAGCTCCTCGGGACGTGACGCATCGCTGAGTGCCCCTATCCCTCCCAGCAATTGGTGGTTGGGTTGCTACCTCCCAGTCTCAGAAAACCCATACACAGAAACACTCCTCAGCCAGCCCTTCTCCGGGATTTTTCCCCTGTATGTCTTCCCCTTTGCTATGATTCTGGCCCCTCTCCATTTTCTCACTTCCCCTGAGAAAATGGTTCATGCCTACCCACTATAATCCTATTGAGCTGATCATCTGCCTTGATCAGCTCACCACAGCTGGTTTCAGATCCTGAAGCAAAAAGAACACAGAAAGGGAAACAAAGAAGAATGACTCTCAGGTCTTCTGACATGCTTAACTAGCGCTTTTGTAATATGACTGGATGCCTCAAAAATGATATTAAAAAGGCTTGCCAGTATTGTGGCAGCTTCTCCCCATGCAGGAGCTGCGTGCTGCACACGGTATTTGCATACTGATTACAGACTCAATTGAAGGTGCTGCAGTGTGTAATGGGAGTTTCAGATGTGAACGGTGCGCTCCAGCCCCAGGTTGGGAGGTGTATCTGACAGGCCTACATCTGAAAAGAGGCAGTGACACTACTGCCAACAACAGCAAGGCTAGAAAAAAGTACACGGAGAGACCAGATCTGAAAAGACCTTGTGCCTTTGCTACTCTCACTAACTGCTCATGCCAATTTGTCACCCTCTCTCCCACCACTCAATACCTACAAAGCCAGAATCAGGCCAGTAAGACATACAAGTCTGGGACATCTGATTTCAGCAGCCTCTCTCTTCCAACTCAGAGCCAGAAATACTTAAAGGAAAGCAACAACTCCTCCAGCAGTTTTCAGCACCAGCAGACTTTCCCATACAGGATTACCTCAACTTTGAGTGCATCTGGCAGCTGACATTTAGTCTGCTCTACCACACAGAGGCCAGTTCAATCTTCACTGATGCTGAGGAGTGTTGGTCATGCAACCTTTTCAGGTGCAACGATATGTCAAATAAATAGGACCTTTAAGAGTTATGTCAAGAACCCAGGTTTTCTTTTCAAAGGCAAGCTATTGTTCCACATTACAACAGCTGCAGAAGTCAAATCTATGTGCCTTTTTGAGACTAACATCCTTCAAAGTTCTGTGCAAGAGCACACAAGGTTATTCCTTTTATCTCATGCCACCTATGACCAGGCATTTCTCTATAAAAAATAAATCTTGGCTGGTCTGAGAAAAAAAAAAAGACAAACTTCAGGGTATACTGGGTAAATGAGCATATACTTCATATGACATATTACCTTTCCAGTATCCACTATACTTTCTTCTTTCACTCATTTCTAAAACTCATCCCTGACAACATTTTACGTATCATCCCATTCCAGTGCTATTTACACTATTCACAACACTTAACCATCAGAGAAACGTCAAGAATTTAGAAAGGAGAGAGGAAAACCTTAAGCTGAAAAGAGGATCCAATAGAGGGGTGCAGGTAGCAGGTATTGAGGTGTCAGAAGACAGCACACAAGGAAATGTGGAACAGACTGATCAGCTGTGCAAGGAGCTGAAGACAGCCTCTGTTTCTGCTACTTCACATGAGCAGTTGCTACAGGGCACACAGATAACACTTTCTACATGAGAACCTCACTCAACCAAAACGTGGTCCATGCTCTTGAGATGGTCCAAGTGCCCCCAGCTACAGTGAAGGGATGAGAATAGAAGGGGAAAAAAGTCATGGGAATCAAAACTACAGGATAAAGGACAAACACCTCTTTACTAATACACAAGATTTGTTCAGTTCAGACACCACACTCTGCTTAACAACTAATGATGGATTTTTTTTCCTGTGAGTAGTGATAGATTGTGTGGGTAGACTTCAGCTGGCCTGAAGTCTCTGTGGAATAGTTGGACTATGCTAGGAACCTTCTGCACACATCAGGGTGATATGCACGGAAGGAAAGCTGTAACACCTGGAACAGATATCCGGTTTCTAAAGTGATGAGTAATGTTTTCTGACATGCGTGGTTTGTGTGTCCAATTAGGAATTATTTATGTATAGAGAAACCAATGGTCCTTGGACATGTGTCCAGACTCAGGTCTATAAGAATTGCAGCCTCTGATACTCTGACACACACACACACAGCAAGATTCCCCCATGGCAATAAAGTTCCTGTCCTGCTTTTGGAACAATACGATGTCGTTTCTTTGACCTGCCTCTAACTTCACGACGACAATAGATGTGTACAAATGCATCAACCACCACCAGCTTTCCTATAAACAATATAAGGCCACCTCCATACTCATACATCTCCCTGTCCCTGCAGTATATATAAAGGTTTCACTTACCTGTGGCCTGTGTTTCCAAGATAAAGGTACCAAAGATAACTAGCAGACGAAATAATCCATGGCTAGTCAAGGCAAGAGACGATCCTGTGTTGCTCTTTGGTGCTACCATTCCATGGCACATCTTTTACCCACCAAAGTTTCTTTTAAAAAAATTCTGAAAGATCTGCTTGATCAGGAGCACCTTGGCCTATAAAAAACAAAGACAAAGCAAGAAACAGTAAGCATTGATCCAAACACCTATAACATCTGGAGAGGGAAAGGGGAAATTTAGAAACAAAAAGCAACCTTTTACATGGTCTATCACTTAGGAATCTTATCAAGTATTCACAGTTCATAAGGTAACAGGAGCAGAAAAGACAGTCTTCTACACAGGAAATACTAAAAGGAACTGCATTATAGACTATAACATTTCAGTTACCCTCTAATGTTTCAGATGTGAAGACTGCCTACTTCACAATTAATTTTAGCTTTTCCTTTCAAGACAGACCCAGAGGACGTAGCATCTGGAGGATTTGTCTCAAAATACCTTCAAGAGAGCAAGTCTTCCTACATCCCCACCACTTTTCAGAAGGTCTCCAATACGCAGCAGACTGTACTAGACAGCTAGGATAAACACATCAAATAATTCTTCAGCCACCTGGAGAGGCACAGCAAACCTGACAGCCAGCCAGCAGTCAAGCACATGCTTATGAGGAGGAATGTAAAACAACTGGCAAACCTCAGGTATAATGTTCTGACAGTACAGAGTACAGCAATTAAAATTGCAGGATGTGACACTGCTCATACTTGAGGACTGAGGGATTCACCAATAGCCTAGCAGACACTGTCACAGGAAAAACAGACTCGTACACAAACACACAAAGCACAGTCGGGAAATAGAGAAAGCACAAAGCTGAACTTTTATTTTTAATGAAGACCCAGCTGAACACATATTCCATCAACCCACTATGGTTTTGACCTGCATGACCTCCAGTGATAACTTTGGACCTGGATTAATAACAATGTCATGCATAAATCCATAACTCATGAAAGAAAGTTGGGACTAAAAATCTGTGTATTCTGAAGAGGAACACTGGTATAAAGACAACTGTGTGAATGATGAGCAAAAAATCAACTAAACAAAAAATGCAGCCAAACAAAAAACATCCTGGGAAAAAACCTGACAATCAACCAACAAATTAAAACCAACAAAAAACCCCTAACATGGAGACACATTTCAACACTTCTGTCACGTTATTCCTCACACATTTAAAGCTCTCAGGTGAAAACAAATTTGCAGAAATTAATGTTTCTTTGCACTTGACAACAGAAATAACTTAATTTTGAGGAAAACGCCATTAAGCCACAGCTTCTTCACTTAAATGAGTATTCATACTGAAGGGGGATTAGGTTTTCTATTTGGACAAGTTTCCCAAAGAAATTCAAAACTGCTGGATAACTCCAAACATATTTAAGAAGTGCAGAGGTGGGTACTGTGCTCTTTTGCACCCTACCAGAGCAGAAGGGACACCTGGGTTAGCATTCCTGCTACTGAGGAAGGCAGTATGACCTTCAGATGCTTTAGTACTTCGGAGATGAAAGCAACACAACAGAATTGACCAGAGAAACACACACTCAAACCGCCATAACTCACATTTCCAACTACTCAGGCAAAACAGTAGCTGCATTATGGCAGGAAATATGTAGACTTGTCATTAAAGCTGGTAGTCCTCCTAGTGAAAAGAGGGTTTTTCCTCAGTTCCATGCCACTACTATGCTCATATTTACTTCACAAAAGGGCTATCTTTAAAATTTGGATCCTTCAAGTAAATTAGTCTCTATCAAAGAAGAATTCTTTGCCTACATAAATCCCGCCCTGAAATGTCATTTCAAGATGACATTTAAAGTGTCATGTGGCAAGTCTGGAGCTACTGCTACAATAAACTCTGTGTCTACCCCTTTTGTTTCTTCCTTCATTTGGAGGGGGAAGAAGAGGAGTGAATCTATCTCACTATGCCTGTAGCACAGCCTTTAGATTTCTCGTGCCTTCCACAGATAAGGAGCCAATGCTTTGTTCACCAAAGTCCCACCACACAGAACAGAATAAGGATGCTTTCACCTACCTTCCAGAATTCCTTCTGCAACAATTAGAGCATTGAGTGAAAAAATATTCTGTGTGAAGAAAGCCAAGCCAGTTAGTCTGTACATCTGCCCTCTCCTCTCAAGTCAGATCTCCCACATGGAATTTAAGTTCATATTCAACTGGAAGAAGCCAGCATCTGGCCTATACACCAGGCCAACAGATGGCTGCTTTCTTCCAAGAGTCACTGTTCAACACAGAATTAAAGTGCCGACAAAGCAATTCAACAAATGCTCTTCTGATTAGATCAAGACAACTCTGTCCTACCCATTCCAATTTAATGAAGCCTCATTAGTGTAACAAACTCTGAAAGTCTTGCCAAGGTATCTTTTAAAGGTGGCCCTCCCCGGCCTTGGAACAGGGCATGCCAGGTGACAGCAGCAGCCAGAAGAAGAGGTAGGGAAGAGGGCATGCAATTATCACAGAATTTGATGACCAGCCCGAGGTGTCCTACCTTGCCCCAGAGGCATTTTTCTCTCCCAAAGACTGCATCTGGAACTCAGCAGTCCAGTTCTGATCTCTGAACAGCAAGCAAGTTAGAGATAACTAAAACAAGAATATTATCTCCAGAGGGAATCTATTACTGCCTATTCTCCATTCACTAACAGATTGCTCCAAAGCATAGCACTGTTTCTTTCCTGTCTTCTAAAACTGGCCATGCTTTCCCCATCTTTTTTCAGCTACCAAGTCACTCATATCCCAGGTTATCAGGGATCTTGTGTGTCAGAAGCCCGGGGCTGCCCCACCAGGAATGCTGTAAATTACTGCTGCTATGACTTCAGCAACACCCCACTAAGCTGATTTAGTTCAGTGGGGAATCTGAAGGAGACAATGGTAGCTGGCCCATTCAGTGGACATCATCATGGATAGACCCCTCAGAATTGTTACGAGACAACAGGCACAAGTACTGCTTTTGAGGATCCTCCCTTGGGCTTCAACCAAGTTACAAAACTTGTTCCCAGCCTCGACTGTTCCTTGGCAAAATTAGAAGACGAAAGAGATTCTGACTAGGTAAGAAAGGATACTTTCTTACCAGAGGAGAGACTGTGGTTTGGAAGCTATTCAGACAGACATTCAATTCTCTGAAAATTGACTGTTGTTCTCACACATTCCTTATACCTACAGATCAGGGGGAAGCCACTTTCCTAACAATTCTCCAGGCCTCCACTGCCAGAAGTTAACTGGAGTGTACTGTAGAGCACACACATTGGTCAGGGATGTACTCTCAGGGACACAGCTTAACAATTCATAGGTTCATGTGAACCGAAGTGATTCCCTGTATACACACAGCATTAAGGAATGGGCTGTTTTCTTTAATGGATGTGAGAAACAAGGCAGAAGCTGACAGGAGCACAAGTATGCAGAATGAGAACCATGGAGACCCATGTCACATGCTGCAGCCTGGGCTGAAGGGTTATGTGAGGATTAAGTTTAAACAGAGATGTTTTCAAAGATAATATTTAGTACAGCCAGCATTTCCCATAAATAGAGTAAGGAGGGTAGAAGAGATTCTTCTCTGTTAAAATTATGGTAAAGGTGGGGATTTTTTACTTTCTTTTTAATATGAACCTTGAAAAAGACCTACTAAATATGGATTAGACAATAAACCACCCTCTCTATCCACAAAGGCAACAGCCACACACCCTCTCAGGGGATCCTATGAACAAGAAAAAAAGTACCCATTAATCCCTGGTTACAGCCACCCCCAGCTCCTTCTTTTCAAGTCTTGACATCAAGCAAACTTCCCAGTGATGCTTCAGTCTCTCTCGCCCCATGGCTGCACTACAAGCAGTAGTTTGCTTCTACATGAAATCCCTGAAGCAGGCATCAGCTTCCACTGAAACCACGTAGACCAGAGTTCCTGCTTGCTCTTAAACCACAATCAGCCCTTTCCAAATATGAGGTACTCGTGTATAGCAGGAGCTTCCTCTAAGCTAAGCTGTTTGGAGGTCTTTGCCATTTATATTCCAGATCTTCAGAAGCTGCCAACTCACATTCCATGACTCAAGATCCCTTTGTTAGCATGCTAAGTTTTCACAGGATTATTACTTAATTTTCTTATTTTTCTTATTTTTTCACAGCATGACTCCTAGGTCCCCATGAAAAAGTCCTCTTTAGAAGCCATATGCTCAGGACAAGAAAGAGAACCAGACACTGGACAATCTGAGGCTCTGTAGCACTCAAGATTTCTGGCACAGCTATGTCCTGTGTCACTGCTGCTGGAAAACAGGTCTTCAACCTGAATTCTTCAAAGTTTATTTAGGGAAGTGTTCAGTATGTTTGGAATGTCACTGGCTTGCTTCTAAATACCATACTTGAAACTTACCAGAAGAAAATTAGCTATCCTCATGCACAGCAGAAATCTCTATCTTATCCACATAGTTTTCCCCTCACAGAATAATACCCAAAAACTGTTTGCTAACTCTTGAATGCACACAGCAGAGATCTTAGCAGTGCGTGACTGATGGGTGTGCACACACCTTTTGAAAAGCTAAGCATGAGCATTGTTCTTGCTTCATGGTCATACTGAAAGTGGTATATAATGTAAGCAGTGAGGTTCAGAGGATTTAACCTTTACCCTTAGTTGCTGGTTCTGTTGTATCCTTATTCTGTTTGCTTTCAAAGAGCAGTCAAGCTTTAAAACAAAAAAAGGCATCTTCTTGGATGCTAAATTTAAAAAAAAATTACAGAAATATCAAGTCCAAGTGCCAGGAAAGAAATCCCTAATTCTACGTACTTTCTGTAGTTGAACCAATTTAACTGAAAGCTTTTAAAACCAGAATTGTATTTTTAACATTTTTGCTTAGTGTCACAGTTCAATAACATTGTTCAGTTAAACCAGGCAGAAAGAAAAAACCCAAAGCCTTCCAAGTTACCTGCAAGCAGTTCAGAAAAATCTTGATAATATGACTCTTCAGCAAGGCCAACTCTCAATTATTCAGGATAATTGGAAAAGAGGAAATAAGAAATGCCAAACAACATGTGACACTCCCCGCTCCTTGCCCAGTAACCAGACGATGTGCTTAGTAGCTTCATTTTACACCTTCATATTTGAATTACAAAAAAGGCAGATTTCTGCATTGCACAGTCAGAGCATAAAGCAGAGGGCTGAATTGCACATATTCCCTGCTACAGAGAAGAGTCACAAAGAAAAGACTGAGCTGCTTAATTCTGGACATTGGAGTCAGCAAACATGCTCCTGCAAACGACCCCACTGCAACACAAAGTGGAACCTGAATAGTTGGGTTTCTTTCCTCATTCCCCAGCTGTGCCAATAGTTTAGCCTATGACCTGAAAATTTAGCTGTTTCTTTCACATAAATGTCTTACCTCCTCTCTCTCATGAAGGTTTCTATAACACTTCTTTTAAAAAAATAAATTGAACCCCTCCAATTACACAACAATTGTTGGTGATGCAGAACTCCAATTTTCAGGAAAGAACATTAGAATTTGCTCAGAAAGAAGCTTGGCGGACAGGCTAAAATCTGAAATTCCATTTTAATCTCTGATAAATGGCACGTGCCTAACTCTCCACAGCCTCACTAAGTCACACTCAAGCTTTAAGCCAGGGAACTGGATTTTTCACTACCGAATAACTAGTCCCTTAGAATTGGGGCAGTCACAACAGCATTCCTACCTCAAGTGAATAAACCTGCAACATTCACCAATTTGCATAGCTCACTCCCCAGCATCTTCCTCTCTATCCTTTCTCTCCCAGTCTAAAGTCCTGTTTGCATCCAGATCATGTTTTTGCACCCCCTCCCTCACTTGCCTCCTTATCTCACTTGATGCTCCTCAAAAAGTCATCCTGAGGTTAGCCAAGCATATTTATCTGTGGTCTAAAGGCAGGGAGCACTTCCTTCCTCAATTTATTCCCCTTCCATGCCAGTGGTTGTGTGCAAGCCTTTGTATACATACATGAATTTCTCCCCTGCTGCAGCCCAAAGAGAAATGGACAGCAGGCTCAAAGGTTTTCCTAAGCAGACCAAACAACCTTCAACTCCAACAGTCCCCTCAGAGGTGAGAGGGAAGGAATAGGCTTCTCAAAGTGTGGAAAGAAGAGGTGCAAGGTTGCCAAGGGGAAAAGGGGTTGCCTCTCACTGTCCACTGCGTGATGGAAACCCTCAAGTCAGTTGTGGACTAACAACTGACAAGCAGGGCTTGGTGCTCTTTCTCGCAAACATCACTCATACTATTAGAAACAGAACCAAAGAAAAGCCTCAGTCTTGTAACAATCCTTCCCCTTTTCCACAGACTGTGATTGTCATGCCAGATTTGACACAGTCACAGAAGATTTGAGTTTTATGACTTAAAAAAAAAATTTAAAAATTTCAGATTTTCCTTGCCTTGGGTAAGCCCAAGAAAAAGCCCTAAATATCATTAGCTCCCCATATTTTAAGAAGTTTCCTTTAAAGTCACAGAATTTCACTGGAAATTTTTTCTGTTTTACTTGGGAAGAGGAAGATGAGAGATCAAAATTCAACTGTCCTTCCAAATAAGGAAGGAGAAGCTAGTTATGGGCAGGCTGTGAACTTCCAGGAACCAGTAAAAAGAAAAACAGAGCTGCAGAGGAGCAGTGGGGAGAGTTAGGTTAACGCACACAACTCCAGTGCATGGCAGATTTCTGTACTAGTACAAAAATGCTTATAGCAGCGGGGTCATGTCACCAGTGAATGAAAACAGTTATTAAAAAACCTGCTGGTTCTGCTTTAAAGGATTTTTTCTTTTAAACATACTATCATCTATGCAACCTCTGGAAGAAAGTAAAGACTGGAGGACTGTGGAGAATACATATCTCACAATCTTTCACAGTTTTGCTTTTGGGTGAGTTTTTGTTGTTTGGATTTTTTTTAAAAATATCTTTATTTGGAAAAGTATTCCCTTTGGAAACTATTGTTTCAGCATTTTTCCCCTGCCACACTGCATCAGAAAAGCTAGGTTTCATACTTTTAGCTTTAATGAGTACAACAGCACATTTACAGAGGACCGTATGCACAAAATGTTCCAGAATGCTTTCCAAAAATAATAAGTCCTAAAAAAGAAAACTCACAGTAAACTGAAACTGCTACAGGGAAGGAGAATAAAGAAAAGCTGGGTAAAGCACAACCTCTTGAAGCCACATCCATTTCAGTAACATGGTTCACAAAGCAGCCCTGGATTGGTAAGGTCACTTGTATATCCAGGGTGCATTTCTCATTTATGCAGCTGTGTTATCTGCTTCAGAGTTGCCCCATAAGGCCCATGTATAGTAAAGGCCTATTTTATAATCCCTCACTATTAGAATGTGCTTCTCCCCATCCTTAACATTTGTTGTGCTTTCATTTCAACCAACATGGCTAAAAGCATCAGTCTGCTATACACGCAGCTGCAATACCGCCAGGCAGCACAGCCATTTGAAGAGGACATCCATTTGGAAGTCTTCTTCCTATCACAGCCCTCTAAATATAAACGTCAATGAACCAGTCTGACATTTAAATAAGGAATAATACTAAATTTATATATAAATTTATATAAATAATACTACATTTATTCCTAAAAGCAGAGATGTGAGATACAACTGAAGTTTAAAATTATCATGTTTCCCAGATACTAAAACACCTACTCTCCCACTTCCAAGAAATGACAACAAATGTAGTATAGTGCTTGTTATTTGTATTGCAGTTTATATAGAAAGTTCTCTGCAAGAGATATGTTGTAATACCAGAGCATTCCAGGCTAACAAATCCTTTATGTCTGAATGCCTGCTGGCACAAAGGTCTTTTCAAAGATAAACCCATAAAACAAAACAACAAAAAAAAGAAAAATAAGACTGTCCCTTAAGTCCTCTGAAAACTTCATCGTCCAACAGCACAGATCATTGATCAAATTGAGAAAGTGAAAAACCACAGTTTCCAATTCTGGTTCTGACTTGAAGATTGCATTTGGGATTCTAATACAGTAGAGAATGACTTCAGTAAATCTCAATTAGAGTGGAATAAAAAGGCAAGCCTTCAAAAGGTCTCAGCATCATGGCTCAGTTCTGTATCTATTAGCTCACTTTTTCTTTTACCTTGTATTTTAGTACTTGCAAAGTTGTTAGGGTTTTTTTGCTTTCCCTGTTTAGATGCACTGTGCTAACGGCAGAGATGCACATGTATTGCCACAAACACTCATGGTGGCAGAGACCCATCACAGAGGTATTGGGCACATTTCACTCCACAGAATCACATCACTCTTGCTAGTGTACAAGTGAAAAAGAAAAATTTTTGTATCCTCATTCAAACCCTCTGCAATTAAATCTGCAGCAGACTAGCACACTGCCTGCACACAGACCTGCTCCTGTGGGGCCACAGTCAGGGCAGCTGCAGGTGTCCTAGGCAGGTTCCCCACCCAGGCACCCTCACCAGCAGCAGGCACACCAGCCTTAATCCCGACACGCAATCAGAGCAACATAAATTTCACACAGGTGATATAAATTAATCTCAAAAGTCAATACTCCAGGGCCAAGAGAAGAGCGGGTGGGAAACAGAAGCCCACACAGTTTGCTTTCTTTTAAATCACTCTCACGATGACCAGTTTAGAGAGTATGTATCACTATGCAGAAGACCCTTGCAGCTTTTTTCCCCCCTAACAGGCTTCCCTCAACAGGCTATGACTAATTTGATTTTCTAACAAGGGATCAGTTATAATTATATTCTGATTTGAGCAGCACAAGCTAGAAGCATCAAGCCAGAGAGACATTCCAAGAAACTGGTGGCTCATTATCAGTCACAAGGGGATATACAGAGGCACCATGAGGAGGCCGAACACTCCAAGCAGAATCCCCACGATGGGTCCCTTTCTAATAGAGTGGCAAACCACCTTCCCAAGACCTACAACTATCAGTATTAAAGATTTAGATTTTGTGTTTAAGATTTCCATCATTAAATTGGGGAGGGAGAGAAGGATGCCAGAAAGAAGCATAGAGAAGTAAGAGTTCTAAGAATGAAATCTGTCATAAATAAAACCTGTAAGTTGTATCTCAACAGAAGGTCCTTTTAAAGGTTCAACTTATCCCTCACCTGACTCAGTGACATTTAGACTTTACAAAGCGTGGCTATTAGTGGAAAAATATTTTTTAAAAAAATACATCACTGTTAGCTGGAACTAGGGTAACCCAGAGGTGGGATGCAGGAAGCTTTGACCTGCAGCAAGAGAGGGAGCACAACCAATCTTCTGCACCTCCCCTGCAAGTGTCAGAGGGATCAGCATTGCTCTACTCCCCAAGGAGGGACCTCTGCCTAGCTGTTACCAAACTCACTCAATGTTAAGCAAAGGGTCCTGAGGCAGACAAGGAGCACTGCTGATAGTAACTGCTCATCTAGCAGCTGTAAGCACCTTGTTTATATAGCAGCAATGGTTCCTCAGCCTTTACTGACCTGCAGTCTAGTCAGCCTCTTGTACATCAACATCTCCACTTCACAGAGCCAGCTGTGGTTGAGGCCTGCCCCTTCACCATCCAAGGACTTACAGGTTGTGCTGCTACCTTGGCTGAAGGATGACTCCTTGCTTCTGGGTGACTAGACATCCCCATGCTGCTGCTCCCACATCCACTTCACAGCTAACCATCCCCTTCACAATGCTAATGCATCGTTCAGGAGCTTCTTGGGGAAACTGGGTCCTTGCACCAGGACAGCGCTGGGGCACTGGAAGGAGCAGCTGGGGAGAGGTAACTAACTCCCATCTCAGCTTTGCTGCCAAAGCCCTAAGTGTGTGAAAACCCTCTCTGACTTAAGTGAGCAGCCTAACATGCTGGTCCAAGAAGTTGCAAAGGCTTCTTTCTCCTAAAACCAGCTCTATTTTCAACACACGTTGAAATGTGGAAGAAATATTGTATACTGCATAAAAATGCTCTAGAGCTAAACCCTTCCCCTAAATCATGGCTCCAGTGTCCTGGCTTCCATGCAGATTAAAAGCCAGAAAGCTGGGTGAGAGTGCTCCATGATAGCCAAAGGTAACACAGGCTTGTTTAGTTAGATGAAGTCAAATGAAATCAAAGCCAAGAGAGGGGGGAAAGTTATACAAAGCAGAACAGCAAGAGTCAGCAAATTGCTCTGGCAGTAAATCTTACAGTTTTGTGCAACAGTGAGAGAGACTACAAAGTGGTGCTGCACACAGGCAAGAATCACACACAGCCCAGTGCCAGGTCAGAAGAAGATATACCCAGAAGTCAGAGCATACAGGTGATGTAACCTTCTACCTCACACTTCAGCTGTTTTGCTAGGTCACCCAGGACTGCAGAAGCACAGCTAGGCTTTGTCCAGTCTCCTCGAAACTCTAAGGAAAACCCTTCCAAATAAGAGATTCCCTCACAATACTCAAACATGCAAAGATAAACCCTGGATAAAGCCACAGACAAGACCTCTTTACCACTGGGTCTAGGAACTAGAGATACAGCATTCTGCTAGTGACGGGGCAGTTGCCTCCTTGCCTGCTGTCCTCCTCAGCCAAGCCCCCACTCCCACATGTTGCCTCTCTCCTGGCTCTAGTCATAGTCCTCCACCCCTGGATGGGCCAGCTACCAGGCAACCATCCACAAGCAAGAAAAGGAAGAGTGTGTCTTCACTGGATTTCTGCATTTTTTTAAACTTGTCCATACTTGTATGGACATACCTGTACTCAAATGTCAACAGGCTGGGCACATGACCAGGAAGGAAACCACATGTGCTTTCCCAGGCACCTCTTCTCCATGTTCCTTTTGTACACACAGAGCTGAAAAGTGGAGGATCCTCCCCCATTTCCTCCAAAAAGTACATTTTAGAGCAGGCACATATAATTCTACTATCTGAGGGTAGGAAATGTCAAGCCATTAGCAGCTAAGTGAATAGTACATCCACTTGGGAAACAGGTCACTCTGCTTTTCTTGGGGTTCTGATGTGTCTCCAAGCACTCTGCATGAGTACACTCAAGTCATAACACTATTTGCAAGAAAAAACATTCCAACACAGAATTCCCAGTGACCTCTACTCAGCCTCATGGGAAAAGCACAGCAACTCCAGTTTCAACAGCCTTTAAAGGAAGACTGATTCTATTATTAATTTTTTCCAGACATTTTGCAAATAAATATGCAGGTCCTGCAACAGCCAGTAATCCTCAAGCAATTTCCTGTCCCTGGAAACAAGGTTCCCTCAGACTGAATTGATTAAATAAAAGTTATTAGAATGAGTATAAAGCAAGTTAGTTTAACAATCATCCTTTTCATGTTTTCACCTGTAACACAGTGCTACAAGCAGCAGCACGAAAAGATCAGCTACAAGAGCTTAGAGGATGAGGAAATTAATATGCAAGACCCACCAAATAGCAAGAAGGTAATTTAAAACTACTTTCAACAGCAGAGTATTTTCATGTTCATTTAATCTATTTTCAAGTGAGTTTCTCAAAGGGAATGCACCCTTTTTTACTGTACTCTTAAGATTAGTATTCACCATTTTGTCAATCTGACATGAAATTTACTCTTTCAAGAGTCAGCCATTGTCCTCACCAAACCTGTTTTCCTTTTGTCTCTGCAGTTTAACACTGCTGCAAAACAACTGGGTAAATCCATTTGCACCATCTTTCAGTGTTACCAATTTCCTTTTCCTCTAAAGTCAAACATTTTAAATAAAAACCATACGTTAGTTCCCACAAATGCTACATGTTATGTGCAGGAATGAAAACGGCTTGATGTCAGGATTAGAAACTTTGTCAACAATTCTCTGTCATCTCTTGAACAGACCAGAGGAAGTAACAGGAAAGTAATGACACTGGTGCAACTGTTTAAAAGAGACAGAACAACCATTTAAATTAAGGCATGCTTTACAAATAAAAAACCCTGTGTCCTGCAACTGCCTCATATGCACATGTTAACTGAGCTTCTCATTCTTACTCATAAGAAAAAAAAAAATACATTAAGCAGAGTTTTCAGAAAGGGTGCTTGCATAGGAACTGACAAAAGATGTTTTCTAATAAACCCACTTCACTAAAAGTAGAAAAACAACTGTAAAAAAAACCCAACAGAACATCCAATACCATCTGTAGCTCCACCTATAAAGCTGAGGGAAAGATTGTATTGTGAATATCTCATACAGCAGCTGTATCCAGAGGAGTTGGTGGTCAGTCACTTGCAACAGTCCAGACTTCCATTGGCATCTTTTAAAAAGCCACTCACAAGCTTCATTTTATGAAAAGGATACTCTCTGCCTGCTTTTATACACATTCTACCTCACCTAAAACTGCTGTTCTGGGTAAGCCGAACATGACGTTTAACAACAGTTAAGCAACAGTTGCCTCTGGACAACAAACTATCACCACTGTCTCCCGTTGCACTTCAGGATGTGCACTCCTCATGAAGCAAGTCACTCTTTCACACACAGAAAGTGGGGAGAGGACAAAGAGAAGCCTGCATTGTGGAAAATAAACAGCTCCATTAAGGCTTCACAGGATGCTACAAGGCACGTTTTGAGGAAACCACCCTCCTTACCGCACACTGCAGAGCACAATAGCTATCAGAAGCCCTTCCTCCAACACTCACATCCTTTTCTCTTGTCTCTAGCAAGTGTCACAGCCTCCACCTCCTTTTCCAGCCTCCCCACCACCTCCAAGTTCCACTCCTCAGAAGCACTTGAGCACAGCTGCTGGAAATCACTGCAAAGACTGCCTCACACCACCCTTGCAAATGGAAAGAAATGCGAGTGAAATGCTACTATGAGCCCTTTTGGAAGGTAGGACCATCTGCTGGTGACAACTGAGACCAACAATGTACTTCTGAGAGACCAAGGTTAAGTTTCACCATCTCTGCCAAGCACAGCCATACTTTATTTACATCAAAGGCATCAGCAGCCTTCACAATTTTCTTGCAGGCAAAGGAAGTCTGAAAAAGCTAATTATATGTAGGCTATTATTTATATTTGTTATGAAACAGGTGTAATAGGGCAGGATTTTCAGTTCCTTGAAGAAGAACTCCCATTGATAAATTTTTATTTCTAACCAAAGAAAACTGCTGGATTTTGTCACTAGAACAACAGCAAGTTTCAATCTCAGAAATCGTGACATAAAAAGTTACTCTTCCCAAACGGCAAAGGTTCTCAAGAGAATTTACAGGTATACCCTCAACACCACCATTATCAGGGGAACACTGATCCTTGCAAACACCACAGGAGAAACACCAAGCAGGTGATGGTCTTCAGCATCAATAGGTTCATGATGCCCAACCAAAACTTTTGCTTGCTTTCTTTTCTCGGGAAATAACCTTGACTTCCCAACTCCAAGAAGGACTTCGGATCTGATAGCATGAAGAAATGCAGAAAGAGGAAAGAACCAGCCTTGTGAGGGCCACATCACTTCAGAGCACAGCAACACTTGATGCCCATTGCACATTCCTAAGAGCAGCTATAGAGCTCACCTACAAATCAATTATCAAGAAATGCCAACACGCAGAGAGATCCCAGTTCACTTTTACGAGTGTTCACCCAGGCCTACATACAAAATGCAGAAGGTTCACGGCTGGTGAATTCAGACCAATGACAATAACATGAGAGACACTGCAACAACAGTCACACAACGTACAATGAGACTCAGACTTTGCAGAAGCCTAAAAAAAATGCTAAGGAGGAGACTGAAACAGGGGACATGCTACATTGCTGCCTTAATCTCATCAGTACTAGGAGGGTCTGGTTCATGGAATTAGCTGAAGTTAAGGGCTGAAACTATTTTTTAGATATTAAGAAGATTAACCCAAGGTCTGCAAACACCTTCATTTCAAGACACAAAAGGAATCCTTTGCTTCTTTAGACAAGAAATTCTTAAATCCCCATTTCCTACATTGAATTTTTTTCCCTGCAGTGTTTTAAGTTAAGTATGAGGGGAAAAAAGTGTATAGCCAGAACTTCAGAGAGTGATTAACATAATCAACACTTCTTTTTAAAACCACACCTGAACTGTAGGTGGCTTTGTATAGGTGACTTGCATAAGAAATCGTTTATCAATAATCAAAACAGAGCTTTACATTGACCTGGGAAGGGTGTCAGCTTACCATCAGCTGGATAATCCAATTATGTTGTCTTGAGAAATGTCAGGCCTATTCCCAGCAATGTTTGGCTTAGTCTTCTCACCTACAAGTAGCCAGTAGACTTGAGGCAAATCAAGCCTGCTATTTCACTAGAATCAAGCTGGAAAAGACTAGTCTTTAAATAGCATAAACGTGGGCAATAAAGGCTGCAGCTACCACAGGTCTATCTGGTCTGTTTTCCTACAGTTGAACACTGACACATTTTCTGAAATAAATGACAGCCACATGCTCCCTTACAGCAGGCTCTCATTGCCTTACATGGAAAACATTTCTTGTCAGACACACAGGAAACAAAGGTTAGATTAGATTTTAGTTGTGGGATCTTTTCATGCTGTGCAATAAAAAGTCCACTGATCTCATGCTGCTTCCTCCTCCACTGCATGCTCCTTCCTCATCCCCCTCACTCTTGGCTGAAACATCATTTCTTATCCCTTCTCTTCAGCACATGCTTTATACAACCTTTTTCATATATAACAGCTAGCTGTTGTGACTCACTACTGATGTCGTGCAAGGGAAGAGATGCAGACAGGAAACCTGGGGCACATGCCAAAGGATAAACTGTTGCTTCAGACAGGTATGTGACTAGGGGAAAAAAAGCATAAAAAAAGCGCCCTTCACAAGCCCTTACTGCCTCATTAGCACTAGCAAGGCAAAGAGCCAAAAATCGGAGCATACAAATCAGACCATGCTGTGCTAGATGCTGTATAAACACAGCAAAACAAGACCATTGCTACAGGGATATATCACAAGCTACTAACACACGGAGAGAAACCACCTCTTTAATCTGAACATCACTGGTTCTCAGGGATCTTATTCTCATGGCAGGTTCTTGCTACATCACACCCATAGAAACACAGAGCTCTTTAGTCTACTGTAAACATGCAATAAAATCTGTACCACGCCTGCCCTTAATGCTTTCTTTGCTCATTACAGTAGATTCAGAAGATTGAAAAGGAAATTAAAAGGTCACTCAGATACATGAGCTGTCCCAAACATGCCAATAACTTAGCTCAGTAGCAAGAATCAAAGGGCAAAACTGCTTGGAAACATACTTCCCTCAAATTCTTATCAGTAAATATTTAACCTCTTTTTTATTTTTGTAGCTACAGTCACTGACATGAGCTTGATACCTACTGATTTATAAAACCAGATTTTTGAAAGGGGAAAAGACTAAGACTTTCTTTGCCAGTAAGTACACACTCCAGTATTCAGCTCTTTCCCTGTTTTCAAGTCTTAACACTGTCTCACTTCTGCTTTCATTTATCTTCCATTCCTTCATAACAATACTACCACACCTCCTTAACCTCTCTTCACCTTCTAGTTCACACTTCGCACGCAAGAACGAGCCCTCCCTCTCCCACAGTTCCTTGTGCTATTTCTTCAGCTGAACTCATCAACAACGTCTCCAGGACTTTTTATGACTGAACAAATCGCCCCTGGGCAGATAGGAATGAGTCTGCAAGGTTTTGAGGGCAGTTTCTTGGCGCATTTTGTAAAGGTCCTGCGCAGCTGCAGCAGCAATCTAGTGAGACTTGTGCAGGCACAGCAACCCCTCAGGAAGGGCTGAGCACTACTCTTACTTTTTGGAGCTCAGTGCAGAAATGAGCTGCATTCTGGTAGTGGAGGCTGTGTTCCTTCATGCAAGGGCTTATCACCACCCCACAGATACCTGCAAAAGGCTTCTCTAAACAACCACAACTGGGAACACAGGAATCTCCTGCTCCAGGAAAAACAGCCAACTGTCTCTTCTCCCATGCCAGATGTACTTTCAGAAAGTGTGCAGGTTTTGTTGTAGGGAGACTGGTTTGGGGAAGGAAGAGTTAGGAGTGCGGTGTGGAGTTTTTTCTGACTTTGTAATTTTTTTTAACTGTTCCCAGATTAGTCATGTCACTTTAAGAGACAGAACCTATACACAAGCATACACCCCCTCCTTGGCTGAGATCATGAGCTGCTGCTGAACAGATCTTTCAGAGCTTAGCACTGAGCCAAAGCATTCCTGCAGCAAGGATCATGCAGTGCTGCAATGGCAGAGCAGGGTAAACTATGGAGAACAACGGGGACAGAGAACACAGGTCTGCTACATAACATCTCCAGTAATCCTGAAATCCAGTAATCCTTCCAATCTTGTACATCGGAGTTTAAGATTCTTGTTTTTGTTGTTGCTGAAAGGATGTACATTCTGGCAGCACCTCAAAGACTGCAGTAACTTTTGTAAATACAAATGAGACTATTATGAAGAAATCTGTCTCTTTTTCATGTCCTAGCATTTATCTGGTCTTTCCTCGTATTTTATCACCCCCAGTGCAGCTGTTCCTCTTCTGATTCCAGATAAAGATGAAAACACTGCCTACTTGCATCCTTGTAAATGGGCCTAGTGGGATTCTCAGGAAACCTGAGTCTGCTCACAAACAGAGCTATCAGCAGGTTTCACTCTTACTAAGAGCAGCATTAAAATTTTAGAGCAATTTATCATAACGGAATAACTCTACCATTAATCCCACCATCCTCAAACATACACTCTCCCACCTCTGCTTAGACTGAGTACTCTAGGTTTCAGACTCCTTCACAAACAGATGCTTAAAACAGAGTGACTTGTTCACTGGCTCTGCCAAGGAACCACACTAAGTTTTTGCCGTTACAACTGCCGATGAGACCACCTTGTCTCACTGAATGTAGCAACTACAAGCCCTTACACACCAAGCAGAGTGTACAAGTACAACATCAGAGGTGGCTTACAGCATCAAACAGACAACAACAGACCCAAAAGCACCCAGACATAAGTCTTCCAGAAAGGACCTAGTAGTTTCTGAACACAGACAGGAAGGGCAGTTCTGTACCACAGGTTTCTTCAGTGCACAGTCTGAGGCAAACCCCTGCAGCCCTGAGATAAGCACTTTCCTGTCGCTGTACAGTTGGGATAGGTCAAGAAGTGACACATCTTCTTCAGGAACAGGAACCAGAAAGCCCCTTTATTATATCAGAAACTATGGCTTACATAGATGTATCGACACATGTCCATGGACCACTGGCCTCTCTATACATAAATAATTCTTAATTGGACACACAGACTGCGCATGTCAGACAACAATGACCCATCACTTTAGAGACTGGACTTCCGTTCTGTGTTACAGTCTCTCCTTCCGTGCGTGCCACCTCGACAGTGTGCAGAAGTTCCTAGCACAGTCTAATCACTCCAGAGACCCCCAGACCAGCTGGGGCCCCCACACTTTCCCACATCAGTTTTCTTCACCAGAAGGACAGAATCCCTCCTCTAGAGGCTCATGCTTTCCCCGAAGGGCAATCGACCCACATCACTGTCATAAACCTCCCAAAGTAAAGCAAGAGACAATATTATCAATGGACTTGTCACAAGACCTGCACTAGTGCCTTTTCTCAGTATCACATTAATTAGGGAGCACAACCGTCCACACACACACACTTTGGACTGTCCCACAGTTGCTCTCTGCATTCTCTCAAAAAGGAAAGACAAAGCTAACAATTGCTTCATCTTAAGCAATCTGATCACCATATATCTCTCTGAACCACAAACAATTTTTTTTTTGCTAAATCATGGCAGCTTCCTTGATAATAACATCAAATCCTCCTTTTCACTCTAGAAATCTTAAAAATATCTACCACTACATTCTTCTTTGTTTGACACCCTTGTTAGTAAATATGTCCATACTGACATGTGCTTATCTTTACACAAAACACCAGCAGGCAGGGCCCCTGAAAAGGGAAAAGAAAGAAATGTTGACCATGGGCATTTACAGGGAAAGGGGAAGGAGCTGCTTTCAACCATGCCCAGACAAGTAGGCTACAGAAGAGCTCAGTTCATAAACATGCCTGTTCCAGTTGCATAGAGTACACACACTGGCCAGCATGGCAGTGCAGGCTCAGCCAGTCTCAGACACCGCCTTAGGGCAACAGATCTCCAGTGGCAAAACAATGTGCCCCTTTCCATGTCAGGATTCCTAAGAATATATGAAATGAGTTAGTAACGTCTGAGTCACTGTCACCAGCAAAGACTGAAGTTTGAGTATTTTGTCATGTCCTTCATATTCCATGCAAAGACACAACAGAAGACAATTGTTTAGGGGTGCAATCCCTGGCACTCAGACATTTGTCTGCTGCAGTCCACCTCCATATGCCTACTCTTCCTCAGTAAACTGGAACAGCAGCTCATGGAGAACATAAGAAAATAATCACTTACGTGCAAAAATATGCCCACTCCTTTGTTAGAACAACACTGCTCTGGAATACAACGTGATACAGATTTGCAAAAAACTGCTTTCACTAGAAAAACGAAACCAAACTACCACAAAGAGGGTGGGGGGGAACATTCTGTTTTACGTTGAAGAACAAAGTGCAAAGGCCATAAGTAACAGCAAAACAGAAGGAGAAACTATTCAGCTGAGCATACTGAACCAGAACACAGGGTTACCACTTATATACCATTATATACCACTTATATACACATGAGATCCACCACCCAAGCAACATTTCATGCAACCCCTGACTTATTTGTAAATACAACATTTAGAAATTCAGGGCAATAATCTGATACAGCCCACTGCAGAGAGGATAGAAAGAAAACAAAATTTGTGTAACAAAGGAAAACACAGCAGGAGAGGAACATCTGCTTCTTTTACCAGGAATAACATATGGTCAGTATCTGAGGCAAGGAGAATGAGTTCATTCATATTTAAAAGCAAAAGTAATAGGTCATTCTTTCCAAGTTAAGAGGGAAAATGCCTGTTGCCTTTTCTCTGTTACAGCCCCTGGCTTTCCAAGGAACTGGTGCTGTCAAGTATCCTGGCCTGGACAGTCAAGCTCATGGCACTTTTCATGACAGAAAGAGCAGGATGAGAACACTCATGTAGGAGTTTTGCTTACTCCTAACATAAGCCTGGTTTATCCACAGCCCAGTCAGAGCTGCAATACTGAAAGACCAGTTTTGTCACCATCAGATTACAGTTACACTCTGGAGCTGCAAGGCATTTGGCAGCAGTAAACACAGTTAACACAGTAAATCTCAACTGCTATCATGAAGCCATCTTCAATCTCTGAAAGCACTGCTCAGAATTGCAACCAGCGCAGTTGGTTCCAATCAGAATACCCAGAAACACATCTTTCTTCAAAAAATGTGAGGCCAGACACATGGCAGCAATGTTTTCTAACATCCTGCAGAACACATGCAGGCTAGCTGAGAAAGCTCATACTTCTGCAGTGCTACTCCATTTATAGGTTTGCCACACAGCAAACTTACACATCCTCATTTTCTCTTAAAAAAAAAAACAAACCAAAACCAACAACAAAACCAAAACCAGATCAATAAGGTCTTTTTCTGTTTGAACACCTGTTGGTGGGTACCATTTAGTTGTGAAAGCAGATAAGACCACTGGTACTAGCAAAGACCCTCAACAGATGTCAAGATACAGCACACAACTTAATTCACCTCGGTAAGAGTCCCTCATTCTCAACAAGATATTGCCATATTTGCTGGTTCTCCATTTTTCCCAAGCCTGAATCCACACTTGCTCTTTGGAATTCAAGTCTTCACTTTGTCAATAGAGTTTTTGTTGCAAGATAGCAAAAAGGATTAGAAAGATTTTGCAGGAATGCTGAGCAGTCTAAGCCACAAAGAGAACACAGTATGAAAGGCTACTCCGACAGTCAAGTGTCAGGAGTAAATAAAATGAAAAATGACAGGCCAGATCAACTACTGCCAGCATTACTTCCCAGATCCACTCAGGTCACAATACGTTCCAGCTCCCCCTCTCCATCCCTTTAAAATGCTCCAGTCTGAGTCCAGATATATTACTGTCCTGATCCACACATCTCACTTTGTATTTACTCTTTGCCTGGGGAAGGGAATTCAGGCAAGCAAGCCAGAGATGAACACTCCTAATACAGAGTAATCCAGAAGTGTCTCCAGGAGAGCCAAGCATCTGCTTACAGGAAGACAAAGAGGCAGTCTCCCAGCTACCTGGTGTATAGCTGTCATGTGCAGTTCAATTCCACTGCTCAGACAGCAAGGCTTCTTCACCCTCTGCCTAAATACTAAGTGTAAAAATCAATGCAGCACAGAAGAGATGCAGACAGCCACTATCTGGTTAACAGCCCTACAGCCAGAAAATGCCAGAGGCAAAAAGAGATGCAGTATCAGAATTTTAGATATTGCCAGACTAAATATATACCAAGAAAGGTGGCTAGCAGTCTGTCTTAGGACACGAGCTTTATCTTTTTGATAAGTTTGTAGAACAAATCGTCATTTTCTCACATGTTTTGCCTTCCATCATTCAGTGATGATCCTACTATAAAAGGCTAGGTTTCACACCAAACTGTAGCAGAAACAGTGCACTCATGTGGTGAAGCAACCTCCTATGGAAGCTGGAAGCAGGCTGCTGACTCAAAACCTTTCTGCAATTCAGACTTCATGCACATGGCTTATGTGATGCTTATTTAAGATTTTCCATGTCAGAAGTTCCTCACAATCAATTTGCAGCAAGAATCTATAGGCTCCATTTCTTCCATGTGAAAAGGAAGACCTACTGCCTATAAAAGCATCACAGAATTAAATGCATTTTCAGACACAGGGGGCAATCAATAGTCTTGAGATCACAAAGGCTGTAGCACAGATTTAAGCAAGCCAAAGGCCACTGGGAGAGATTAAATATGGACTTGCATAACAAATACTCCTAGGCTTTTTTTTGTCTGGTATCATTAACTCTGCTTCTGGCTAACAGCAGCCTTGTTACAGTTTCCAGGAAAGGCAGATTTTGTGAATACAAACAAAGTCCGTTGTTCTCCTGTGTGAAACTTGTGACAGCCCATCTATTTTAGGATCACCTGAATCTGGAGCTGGACACGGTGATCCCTCTGCATGTGGAAGCCTGAGAGGAAAAGGTCAGAGCAGACCAGCAGTTGTGTGTGCGACACCAATGCAAGCATATGACTGCAGGAAGCAGCAGTGGCCAAAATGCCTCTGCATGTGGCACCTGCCCTCTGCCAAGGATAAGAAGGCCAGGGGGGAAGGTTGGTACATCACAGGACAGATGAAAATCTCTTACACCGTCTTTTCCCAAGTCTGTCCTCAGTTCTGTAGTCCCAACATAAAACTTCATTAGCAAGAAGAGCCATGACTACTTCTACCTCGTAAACTGTTAAACTTTGCCTCAAAAGTCTTACTTTGATCCTCACATTGGTTATCTATCCAGTAACTAAAAGACCTTTTTCTTCTGTAAATTAAAAGAAGTTTCAGGTACTAATGATGTCCCCAAGCTGCTCTGTGTCAAGGTCTGAACTTCAGATACAGAACAGCTCAGTTGCTCGTTACCTCATGTGGCACTGAGAAGAAAAGCAGAAGCATTGCCTTCAAATCTGGAAGGATCAGATTTATTCTGTGGGATGACAAAATGACCATAACTATGTCAACGAGCATGCTATGGTCTGAAAAGTGAAGGAAATATTCCACCCTCTAAACTTTTACATAATTTTACAAGAACAAATATTGAGAAATTTTTTCAAAGACAGGAACTTTCCAGTTAACCAAGTTCCCATAAGTTGTTACTGCTCATGAGGCATTAAAAAAGCCCAGAGTAACAGAATTTATTTTTTTGTTGTTCTTCTTTTCTACTACCAAGTATTTCAGCTCTCCTGCCCAATGAAGTCTGGTGAGAATGTGCTTCTGTTTGATGCAAAAGGAGGTAAGGTCCAAGTCAGTGCTACTGCAGGAAGAGATCATCAAATTCACCTTCCTCCAAAACAAAGTGCAGCCTCAAACTTGGGTGCTTGTCCTGCATTTGGGTCACAACAACCCTATGCAGTGCTACAGGCTTGGAGAAGATTGGCTGGAAAGCTGCCCAGAGGAAAAGGACCTGGGGGTGCTGGTCAACAGCTGACTGAACATGAGCCAGCAGTGTGCCCAGGTGGCCAAGAAGGCCAATGGCATCCTGGCCTGTATCAGGTTGCAGCAAGAAAGGTTTAAACTGGCTGTTAGGGAAAATCTCTTCACTAGAAGGTTTGTCAAGCATTTTAACAGGCTGCCCAGGGAAGTGGTGGAGTCACCACACCTCGAGGCATTCAAATGATGCGTAGATGCAGCACTCAGGGACAAGGTTCAGTGGAGGACTTGGCAATGTTAGATAAATGGCTGGACTCGATGATCTTGGATGTCTTTTCCAACCTAAATGATTCTATGATTTGGTATACCAAAAATATATAGACAAAAAAGCAGAGGACAAAGTATCTTGCTTTTTTTTTTTCCAACAGAGAATCATACAAATCTTCCTCTGTAGTATAGCTATCATTGCATGTTTGCATTCTGGATAAACTGTGTGGTTTATTTATTGCCCACTACAGCAAAATGTGCATCTCCACAGCCTGACCACCAGGAGCATGGAACTCCAGAGGCCACCACTGACACAGCAGCAGAGGCGCCCCTCTCTGTTTCTTTCTACCTCAACATTTTCCACCCAAGAACAGCATTTCCACATCAAGACTTTGTTTTTCTTTGCAGGTAGCAGCCCTGTATTCCCAAGTTCGGCACTTACCTGAGAGTGAATGACTAAATGAGGAACAACTTCTGTGTCCAGCTACAGTAATGCCAATGCCTGCCACCCTGCCCCATGTAGTACCTAAATTCTTTTCCTCCCTGTGGCTGCCCATGTCTTGCATACCTACAAGGTCACCATCTCCCTTTGTGCCAGGTGTGGCTGGCACAACCCTACACCAGCAGCTGAAAGCTTGGCAACCTTACAGCCACACGCTGGGAAAACCACAACATAATGAAGTCACACACCACAGCACAAGACATGCAGCAGCCACACACTGCATTACATTCCATTACACTGGAAACAGTCATTAATTGTGGAAGCAAATTCACATGTAATTTTTACTCAATGAGCTTTTGCTTCTGTACTTTAGCTATTTTAGCTCCTTTTGTTCCAGAAGACATCAAAGCTTATCTTTTGTTACAGGGAGTTACCTATAGAACACAGAAAAGTTATCCAAGCACAAGTCTCACCATCCCAGCAATGTCTTTTTCACAGAAAGACCCAGGAGAAAGAAAGGGACTTAAGCTTTTAATACTAATACAAAGCACAATGGATTGAATTTACCAAAAACATTTTTTGCCAAGCACAGCCTAAATGCAAAAAGCTATGGCCAAATAATTCTTCCTCACAGAAGCTAAATTACATCATCTCATTCCAAGAACTAGTTCCTGAACACCAGGAGACTGGTAGATTGTTGCAAAGTTTGTCTTCCCAAATGTACTCAGATCATTAGCTTCTTAGGAACAACTTCACATAAAAGAAACAGGCTAGTTCGTTTTTAATTAAGTTTTTATGTGCATTTTTTCCCCCACTACATCTTCCTCCATCGCATGTTACTGGCCTCTGACTGCGATTTCTGTCCTCATCTGGGAGTGCTGCCTAGCACGCTGCAAATTACATCTTGATTACAAACAAGTGCTGAGGAAACTGATCAACCCTCAATAATTGCACACATATAGGTGCACAAAAATCCACAGGTGACCAAAACAGGCTTATCTAGT
This sequence comes from Grallaria varia, assembly GCA_013396735.1. Lineage (NCBI taxonomy): Eukaryota > Metazoa > Chordata > Aves > Passeriformes > Formicariidae > Grallaria > Grallaria varia. Next base: position 12,807 of record VWZG01005494.1, on the reverse strand, counting down.
GTACTGCGCCATTTCCCATAGAGGTTTTGATAGGCAAGAAGCACACAGAGAAACCCAAGCAACAACTACACAACATTCATGACACTATACAAAGCTTACATCAATGTTGCCTACACTAATCACCTTTCTTAACCTCCTGTTTTTTTCCAGAGAGGCTAACAGAGCCTCAGTCCCCAGAGCCATCAGTCCCTATTCTCACAGGCAAGTCAAATACCTTTCTCAGTATCCAATTCCTGGGTAGCAGGCACAGTGTCACACTCTTCAAGGGATTCCACACACTCTGGGTGCAATATTGTTATTTTCCCTCCCTTTGCCAAAAAGGGGAGAGGATCTCTGTAGTAGTCTTTTAAACATCAGGTACAGAGGGTAACAGCAATCACCTTTGCAGTGCAAGTCTGAAGTAATCCCAGTATACTGATGTATTGAGCCAGCTTCAGAAAGTCTGCTTAAAGTATCTTATTGGCTCTCCTGAACCTCACTTACATCCAAAAACTTTTTCAATTTGAAAAACAAGCTGCCTTCTACACTTAGAGAAAATTCTACTGTTATCATGTACGTTTTTGGTTCCACAGCCAAAAGGGAGACAGAGGAAAACTCAAAGACAAGAAATTAAACAAATTGAACAGTCAGTGTAAGTTGCCAAAAGGGAAGACAGTTACCTTAAACTTCTCTGAGCAGCTAGGCAGTGCCCAGCTATATCTTCACAGAGTTTAGGATATGCACACAGCCTTGTTAAGACACAGTACTATGTTGTCTAAGCTGAATAATATCTCTCAACCACTCCAAGTACTACTTTAAGTAGAAAGAGGGTGTAAAATTCCCCTATGTACCGGAAGCCTGTTAAACAATTGGCACAAAAAACCAAAATCAATGTTGGCATGAAAAACGAAAATCAATATATGCTTGACACAGCAGGAATCAGTTATGCAGAAACTAAATGCGCAGTGCAGGAAGACTATAAAATACCAGCTCGCTTTACCAAGTACGGTTGCTTGTGACCAAGTATCCCAGAGGAAAAAATATCACGTATCTCAAACTCAGCAAGGCTCATCTGGGACAATGCTTGGAGAAGTTGCAGCCTGCTCATCACTCTGTAAGAAGCAGTATTTCTGACTCAAGTCCTCACTTTGTCATCAACCGACACACTAGTACACAGCTGGAGACGGTGGGAAAAAACACTGGGCACATATATACATGTCAACCAAGGCAATAGAGATCAACATACAGGTGGTAATTGGGTCTATTTTCTCAACCGTATTGCCAGAGGTCAGAAATATACTGGTGTCAACTTTTAACAGTCAGTCCCTTAAATGCTTCAATTTCTTCCAACTTCAGTGTTCAGGCCTTTTCAAAAGTCTTGAAAGTACAATACACATCTCCTTTCCCAACTTCCTGTGCTGCTTCACTTCATGAAGGCCAGTCTGTTTCTAGCTTAAATAAACCCCCATATACAAATAGTTCTGAAAAATTTAGATGATTTCTGTGAATAATTTAAAATCTAAAAAAAGAAGCAATGACAGATTCCAACCTATACTGCAACAAGGCTATCTTCAGGTGACATACCTGTGAATTATTTTTCAGATGAATATTTCATATTGATGAGTTCACCCCAGGTTCTCGCCGCCATAAAACTGCCACTCTACCAACACAGAGACAAGTCCCTGCACCAGAACTAAGTTATGTATCAACAGTTTTAATGCCCACAAATAAGTCTTTTCTTGTGACTCTTGAAACAGACATGTTTAACGGGAAAAGGCTGCTTTCTATCACAAACTGCAGAGTCTTCCTATTGGAAAGGCAAAGAGAAGAGACGACTTCAGCAAGTGTGATAGTAGACTAGTTATACTGCAAGTTTCCTCAAACAGCCACACTAAGGACTTCAGCAACACCCATTACCTAAAGCATGCCTTCATTTTTACCTGAAGGATCCATCCAAAGAAGGAATACCTCAATCTATCCATTCCAGTTTGATCAAGCTTGCCTCACTGGAACTACTGTTTCAGGAGCATATGGTCAGAGCCTGACCCTCTACCACAGCCAGACGGAAAACAGTACACACAGAAAGCGGTGGATTCCAACCTGCCACTCCAAGGTTAGGCAAGATATCTGATCACCAGCTACTTTGATGCATGCACTCTCCAAGACGCTCAGCTCTATCTGTAAACACAACTGGCTGTTACGGTAACTGAGTCAGAGGGAAATCAGCCCCAGAGCACAGGGCTATGGGGCAAGAGGGAATCTACTTCCCAGTCTCATACACTGCAAGCAAGCTGTTTGTCACATCAGAAGTCAAAGAGCTTTTTTGCCATGTGTTAGTTGATGACTAAACTATGCTAATTAAAGCTCTGTCTTCACAATAACGGATAAATACAAATGAAAAATTAAAATCAGCAAGTGTCAGTTTCACAAAATATTGGGGAGAGGTCGAAAGAAGTGATTGTCATCACTTAAATGGAACAACATACTATCTCCAGGACACGGTGGCTGCTGAAAGCCCAAATTCCTTCCTCTCTACCAGAGACTAAACCAAAGGCTCACATGGGCTATGGTGGTGTACAAATTACTTTAAAAAACCCCCACCAAAAATCCCCACTAAAAACCTAAACTACTGTCACCTAGACACCACAACACTTCAGGTCACACAAAGAAACAGGCAAAGGAAGTTCCCTCTGGCTTCCTATCAGCAGACCAGAAAGAATTTGTGGAGAAAAGCATCAGTTTTGAATATTCTGTACCATTTCCTTAATTTTTAATACCAAAAATGCCATATGCATTTGGAGTTCCATGCTACAGCATATCACTTGAAAAGGATATACTAACCCAGACCAAAAAATCCCCAAAACCCAAAAAAGGCACCACAAAACAGAGAGTAAAAATATTCACAAAGGATAAACCCTGATATATATGAAGGGATGCAGGTAAATGCTGGCTGACCCCAGAGCAGACACCACTGTTACAAGCACTTGGGTTTTAGGCCTTCCACATTGCAAATGGTTCAATCAGACAAGGGAAAAGTGACCAAAAAGTTCAGGTTTTAGAGTATTCAAAGCTTTACGGAGAAGCTTTGCACAGGAGCCATTCAGGATGCTTCTGCCATCTTCCTTCTATTTTCACTTCACAGGATTAAAATAATAGGGGAGAGAAATCCCATGTCCTGTACTGTGACTTGTTGCAGTCTCTCTCACACACACATATTCCATTGTTTCAAAATACAGAAGATAAGCAGGACATTGCAAAATGATAGAAGGTGAATAACTAAGTACAGTGTACCCATTTGCAGGAAATGCCTTGCATAAGCAAATCAAGGGTAGATAAAAGATAAAACCAACACCACCTACACCTTCCCATTTTTACTTTCAGGTCGTAACAGCAATTATCAATCTGAAAATGAGCATTTGTGGGATTTAACATTTGTTGCGTTAATAGTACTAGGCAAAGGCAGTTATGCCTAGCCCATAAATTTACCCACATAAAATGTGTCACACTGCATCTGTCTCTTCAGGATATTGTCAACAGAATCAACCTTAAAAAACAACACTGGAAGTGTTTGGAAGTGCTGATAAACCCCTTCCACAGCTAATGTTTCCATACAGGCTCACATCAAGGAGACATGCTGGATTACCTTTGAAATGCACACTCCCTATCTTCGCACAGTCACGAGCAAAAAGCACTTCAAGTCAGTCTCCTCAGATGAGCATCTTCTGATGGAGCCTTTCTCCCTCCATGTGATTACCTTTTTGCACACGTTTTTCAGCTCAGCTTATCTAGACATAATATATGTCTGCATAGGCAAAAATTGTGCAGTTTGCAAAGACATCAGACTTTTATATCATCGCTGTAGGACTTTTCCAATTATGTATTAGGGAAAAAATACTCTCCATCAAAATGAAACATGAGAGTATTGTGCCATTATGCATACACTAGCTGTGCAGACACACTCAAACTCTGTCTTCTAGAGAAGATCTTTAACTTGTCTAAATCCCTCCTATCAGTCTATTCTGTATGGATACTAAAGAAGGTCTCAAACAACCCTGCAGAGAACAGCCCTTAGTGAAAGACAGAAAACTCCCTTACAAATTCACCAGAAGACCAGCTCAGGCAGATCCAGGACAGATTATCCACAGAGGATTGTCACCATCTATCCTCAGAGAGCCCACTATCACAAATCGCACTGCTCTACTAACAGACCTGCTTTTAGAAACACAAGGCTGAGCTTCTCACCAGCTTCTTACTGCTAAGGAAAGTCTAAAGAGGCTAATTCAGGCCAGTTCTTCCCCTTTTCTTCTTGATCTGCATGACATTTTTAACAGCTTTGTCTGATGCAAGCATTTCACATCAGACCCAACCATATTTTCACCACCACCCTTTCCTCACAGCCACAAATAAGATTTAGTAAAGAGGCACTATATTTTGTGTTATATCACATGCAGAGTCATATTTCACTATATACCTAGGCTTCCAGCTCATCTCTTTGCTGCTGTGCAGATTGTCTTTAGACTGAGAGCATCGGCCCAAATCAAAACAATATGTAGGCTGCACGCACATTCACCCTAGAAAACTGTACAGAGCTCTTTGGACTAGTGATCAGAAGTTAGTCTCTTAAAAAGTCCTCAAAAGCATCTGAGAAACAATATTTGTTTGTTTTGACCAAGAAGCAACAGAATGAAGAATGCTTTCTAATTTTCCCTGACATGCCCCAACACAAAACAAAAGATGCCACTATATTCAAGTCCAACATGTCTTGCATCAACAGAAAATTGGGGGGGTTTATGTAATGATACAAAAAATAAACACACACAGAGCCACCAAGATATCTATGAAACTGAAGAGTACAAGTACCACACAGGAGCATCCACAAAAATCTCAAAATATTTAAATGATGATTCCTAATGAGACCCTCTTAAAACTAGAGTCTTTGCCTCGAGGTAGCAGTTACAGAAAACAAGGACAACGGGCAGGCACAGCAAAAGAGCGGCAGCAAAGGAGCTTAATGCCTTATCACTGCTAGAGGGATCTGAGGAGAAGAGGGCGTAGTCAGAAGAATAATCCTTACCTTGATTAGCATTAGAACAAAGGCTCATATTAGTTTGTCAGCACTAGGACTTCCTCAGAGCAGTGGATAATAACCTTGTTGAAAGCATTAAAGGGATTTCCTCCCCAATTCACCCCCCTCCAACCTACATCCCTTCTCTAAAGGAGGATAAAAGGATGAGGTCCAAAAATTCTTCTGTGTAATTCTCTGAAATTTTTTTTCCAGGTATTTTTTTTACGACCAAGACATAAAACACACAAGTAAGATCCCTCTATGATAGATTCTCAAGGGTAACGTTTGGGAGCAGGTATGGGGAAAAAAACCCAACAAACAAATGAAAACAAAAAACATTTTCTGTTCAAGAGAAAAGGTGGACTTATGCATGCTTAACTCTGGAAGGCAGGAAGGATTTCAACAGCTTCTACATCAGAGCCAGGGAAGAGGTAAGGGAGTGAAGAATACAAGATTAAAACCCCACAGCTTGTGGTATCTGAACACCACAAAAACCGTGTTAACAGAGATGTCAAGGAAAATGCCAAGGCATGGCTACAAAGTAGTCAGACCCTAAGAATATTTGAGATTTTTGGCTGTTTCAAAAGCTAGTGATGCTAACACAAGTGGCCGTCTTGCTGCAGGAGGAGTACGTGAAGGCAGCACAATCCAACCTTAGTTTACAGAAGAGTCATGGCACTTGGAAAAAACGCAGGTTTAAAAAGCAAAGACTCAGGAAAAACAAAGTAATAGCATCAGCTTTCATCTTACCGGGTGTTGACACAGGCTGGCATACAGTGGTTGTCAAATTAGCGAGATTAAACTGATGATTCAATGAAGATACGTTGATTCACACACCTAGAACTGCACAAAAAAAGTAAGTATTAGCTTTGAATATATAAAGGATGAGAATGGCACTCTGTCACATAAAAGAGCAGGAGGCTTGAGGGGTAGAAGTAGCTCTGTTAGGTTTTAAGGACATGGGCACACAGCTATGCTTCAGGTACAGAAATTACCCACCAAATTCAGATTTGGGTCTGAGATATACTGCACAAGTTACTCAAAATCAAAGAACATGCAAACTACCCTCACATACTCAATTTAAAAATCTCAATTATAAGAAGAGAACAGTGTCAAGGATAGTAGAATGCTACTGAAATAATTTTTCAGCAGCACTCAAGCTTTGTTGCTGGCTTTTTTTCAATGGGACAAACTTCCCAACAGTTACCTGCAATACACACACATACACTTTTGAAGATTGCAAATACCACAATCTTCCCAAATAAGCATAAGAGAAATGAATTTATTTCTGCAGAGTCAAAATTCATGGGTATGTTTTATTGTCTTAGCGCCCCATACACCCTCTCTATTCAGCATGAGTACTAAAAATTCCAACACTTAAAAAGATGGTTATTAATAAGGTAACCTTTTCCATTTTGGAAAGTACAATAACAAACTGACAACTGGGCAAACTGGTCATCCAAGTAAAAGCCGTGCAGCTGAAAGGAATTTTTGTCTAGCCTGCTTAAAGATATCCTTCGTTGCTAAACATTTCATTGTCACATTTAAATGTCAGCTTTTTCAAGTCTCAGGCATGCATGTGCAAGCCCTGCAAGACAGGAAACCAGAAACAGACCTGAGATGGAGGTTCTCACAGCTAATGAAATGAAAAGTAAACCTAGCAAACTGCTCTTCACATCTCATATGCTTACCCAAAGACACAACCCCTCATCTTACAACCTTGCCCTCCATGACCATGAAATGTTTTTTAACGGATCTCTGTTAGTAAGCCTGTTTGGTTTTGCAGTCTACTCAAATTCCAGGGCAAAGCCTGCAATAAGTCTACAGCATACTTTGGTTGCATATCACAGAACCCATCAGCAGCACCTCAGAATCACACAGCTCTTTGCAATAATGCTTTAGCTTTATAAAGACATACTACTCGACTTCCTTAAGGGGAAAACAGGAGCCTCCTTCTCCTAAAGCAACCAGCATGCCCTTTTTGGACTTCCAAAAGGAGTGAGGGGCCCTCAGAGAGAAGCTAGCTTTAAAGCTTTCAGGATGATCACGCATATGGCCACTGGCTCACCAGTGGCATATGTGGCGGCAGATGGAGAAGTGAAGGTTTCATACCCTCTGAGCAATGCTCTGCAATTTTGACATTTCTCTTGAAAAGCAGAGATGTCAATCACCCTTCCAGGCTGGTATTTTGGCACAGAAGAGATTCTTCTCTGTCTGCCTACCAACACCAAAGCATAACCTACAGGCTATTTTGGAGGTAGTTTCTGTCTTAGCCTTCAAATATAACGAATCCACACAAGAGAGAATGATCAATTACTGGTAAGTTTTCTTCACTGCAGATCAGCTGGCTTTTAGCTCATTAGAGAGCAACACATACCCAGTATGCATCTTTTCCGTTAAAGGGGGCAGTGAGGAAGGTGTTTTAATTAACATCAGAGTGCCTTACTAGGTCTAACAAATAAAATGTCTTTTGAGAGTGATCAGCACAAATGGGCTCCAATACCCAAAGGAGATTCTGGCACGTCCCCCAATACAACTGTATTAGTGTGGGCTGCTCTAATATATCATTCTTGAAGACTTTAAGAACTTATATATACAGGGAAGAGAAAACCCAAACAGCTTAAATAAGTCAGAGACATTCAAGCATTTCACTAATCTATATGTTTAACACTACACATACAAACTACAGCTCCCTTCAAAGCAAGTAGCCTTTAACAGCTACTGTTAGAAATCAATTTGCAAGTCTAGCTATTTAAAGATGAGTATTTTTATATAGAGCAAGAACATAGTTCTGAAGCTCATTTACAGAGATTGGGGATTTGGGAAGGGTGTTGTTTGGTTTTGGTTTGTTTGGCCATTTTTTAAAGACACATGTATCAACAGGCTTGCTCTCTTAAAACTTACGCTCCCCTAAAAGTCCTCCAGAAAGAAATTCAATATGCCAACACAACTTCTTTCCTATCTTCATTCCCAAACAAGATGCAAAGTTGGTTTTGATCAGATATTCTTTCAATTCCTACTAATTTTACTACAAAATCCCATTAAATCAATGCAAGGAAAAAACAGGAACAGCAGCAAATCACAGCAGCATTTAATTATAAACCAGGAGGAAAATTAATTGAAGAAAAATGTAAACAACTTCAAAGTTTTCAGAATGGTTCTGGCACCTTTAAAGTGTAAGCTAAGGAAGTTGTGGACAGAGACACAGAGTATTGAAACTGGTTCACTTCTGAGCACGAAAATGGTGCACATTTCAGCCCTGTAAAGTTCAGTCACCTACAAGGAAGTAATTTCTGTGGCAAGTGTACATTGTAAGAATGAAAGCCATTCTAGTCTATAGCACAAATATGATGCAGTGCTTCATTTGCTACATAAAAGTTATTCCAGAAGCCAGTTTCCCTTTGCCCTGCTCTACCAGCTCCTAAAGCTGTACTTCACCTTGTCCACAAGGTTACTGTGGCAGTGGTAATGGCCAACCCATTTCACTCAAGACTCGCTTATACCAGGAAGCAAATTTACTGCTGGTGGGCTGGTTGCCAGGATAGCAGTTCTCCTCAGGGAATCACCAGAGCCACACGAGACACATCAATCCTTTGCATTGCAGAGGTTCTCAAAGTACGCCCTGCTTTCGGAGCCTGCCCACTGTTCAACACGCAGGGAGAGAAAGATAGCAGCTGGGGGAAAGGGACAACTCAGGCAGTGGGAAAGCAGTGAGGGTTTTGTATGTCTAACTTCTGCTCCAGCAGCACTTCAGTGTGAGCTTCCTCAAAAAACAGTCTTGAATTTTGACACACAGATATCGTCCGTTTAAAAAATAAATCAGCAAGCAAACAATATGCCAGGTTTTCACTGGTCCCTTATTAGCATCACCAGGCTTAGTCTGAACATACATATTGCAGACTGCATCACGTAGCAAGCCATGCGAGAGCACTAAGTTTCCTGGAAGAGAGCAGTAGTTGCCACTACTCAGTAACAAAACAGCCAGCACACGAACGGCAGGAGAAAACAGTTTTTGCTACATACAAAAGCACACTTCCTGACATTTACAGCATTTCTACTGGTTAAATTTAAAATCAATTTTTGCAGCTGCTTAAACAAGACTTCTAGTAGAGTCAAGGAAAATATCGTCTATATAAATACAGAACAGCAAAACCAGCTGACTTGCATAGATGGGCTTACAAAGACAGTGCTTCACTGAAGTCATCTACCTGTCCCCAGTTAGTACATACTGTACTGGGGGCTAAATTGGAGTAATTCCATTTGTACCCAGAATAGCTTCACGAACAGAGATTAAGCATATATGATGGCATTTCTAAGGACATGACACTTGTAATGACAATCAGATAAACATAATTACAGACTACTCTATTTTTGGCAAAAGAAATCTACTGTAACCAATACCATAACACGATCACCTTTGCTATGTATGGGTTAATTTCTCCTTTTTCCTGTTCTAGGAAACACCTTCAGGTTCTATTTACATACTCCTAAAGCAGAGTTCAACCCCAGCTGCCTCTCCTCCCTCCCTCCCAGTCTTTCAGGCAAGCAGGTTGTAGAACCAACCCTGCCAGTGAAAGATGCCTCTCTCCCAGTTAAGCCTGATCAGCTGGGATCAGCTGGTTATAGCAGCCCACAAGTGGCTCAGAGGGCAGGGGAGCTGCAGGAGTCCCCATGCCAAGCAGAGTGCACAACAGGACACAGTTTGGGAAACTGTGGAGCAAGGCTTCCAAGCTACTGACCTTTCATGCACTTATTGGTAGATAATGAGCTTCTCCAGGAGTATCTCGGGTTAGCAATACAAGATGCAACTTTCAAAGGGACCAAAAAAAAAAAAAAAAAGACAGCAGTGGCCTGACACAGACTGAGTATAGTGTCAAACCTTCCTGGACTGACACAAGCCAGCAACTTACATCTGTTTGCTCATGAAAGCCGAACAAGGAAGAGATGTATGTGGGCAGCACAGCAGTAGATGGCTGTGGTGTGAGCAAGTATGCTGATAAAAAGCAGAAGTGATGCAACAGGAAAAGCTACAGACATGCAAATCTGCAGCTATGAGGTTGCACAGCTAAGGTTAAGACCATTGCAGGTTGCCTTACTGAGAGCTGAAACAATTTTCCAAGAGAGGTAAAGCAGCTGAGAATAGCCGTCATCACAGAACTAATTCCATCAAAACCACTACACTACTGGCAGAACACACATTTAGTGACTTCAGTAACCATTGCTCGCTGACTCCCCAGGCAGCTTGTGAGCTCAAGCAGCCATTTCAGTCCACCTTCATATGCTGCACTAAATATAAACTGCTGATAACTGTGTGGAAACTGTTTCAGCAGAGACACGGTGCACTGCACAACTCAAGGACATTGGATCCTCCTCAAAGACTACAGGTGGTCAATTTGCATGAGAAGCACAGAAGGGGACAGAACTAAAGCCTCTGCTACACTTGTGGTTGGGAAACTTCTGCCTCAACATCCGTACTTTCCCAGACCATACTCCACTGAATCATCCACATATTAAAAAAATTAAAAACCTTTAAAAGGGAAATATGAAGGCACCTGGGTTTTGACAATGGCTTTGTCTAAGAGGAGGTTATGGCTCCCTTATCATGTATTACTCTGCTCTACAATGATCTTCAATTTTACAGTCTAGTTAGATTAGGCTGCACGTCTTTCAGGCACGTTCCCTTCATCCAGTGCCCCTTAAAGAAACATACCTCCCTACTTTCAGATGGTATTCTTTAGTGGTCCATAAACACTCATTTAAATAACAGGACAAGTCAATGTAAGAGGGCAGATGAAACTCCAAACCAGAAAAAAAAGTTTTCTTCTCCAAGTTTTACTTACAGAACCACTACCAGGAATAACATGAAAGTTACAAAGAGACAAAAGTGTGATCTGTAAGGCTGCCAATGCCACAACCAGCCACCAGATTACAATGCTAGAAAGAACTATTCTCTCTTCATTGAAATGTACCCCAAAAAAATAGCCCAGTGTAAAAAAAAAGAACAGTAGGCAGACTTGCAAAGGGATCTAAGGCAGACACAGAAGAGGAGGTGGATGAAATCAACGATAAACTGCAGACAAGAAAGTACTGATCCTTAAGAGCACTGGCATTTAATATGTAAATTTCCTCTCTGCTTAGGCGTTTCACCTCCCTTTGATGTATACTGACAAGTTTGAACTAGAGATGAGAACTGGGAGATCCCCTTTCCCCATGATTTCAGGTATTTTTCTTTTCTAAGCACCAGTTAAGTGCTTTAACTATATCACTTTTGTTTCTGTTTAGAGAGGGGAAAAAAAACCCAAAACCAAAAAACCCAGTATAACAAATATTATTAAAGGAGAGAGTCAGCGTTTTCCCAGCTCTGATGATGGATATAAGCAGCAAACTGGTGTCCAATAACTACAGCGCAGCCTAGGAGAAGAGAAAGACGAGCGGAACAGAGGACAGTAAAGATAATCTGGAAGAGATCCAGATGTGCTGATCTTAGTCCTACCGCATGAAAAATTAAAGAGGTTAAAACCTCCTCTTAAGAACTTTTCTTCCCGTTGTTCTAACCACCGACCCTCCTGAACAAGCTGAATTGCTCCAGAAATCTCAGGAATTACGGTGACAATAGATTCCTGCCAAGAGAAGCACCATTACATAATAGCCTTTATGGGAACACGCACAAAAAGCCACTAGGAAGCGCAAACAGACAAGTGCAAAATCCTCTCTGCCCATCAACTCAGTTTAGCTCTTGACATTTCCAAAGACTACTTTAGGATATTTTTAATGTATACATTTACTTCCTCTCACCACCTTCCACCCAACAAAATCTGTGTTACTGTAACTACTACACTAAGATCAAGTCCATTCCCCACAATAACGTAACCCTCATGAGAATACGCCCACTTGAAACTACTGCATTTGCATTAATCCGTTTAAAAGAACACTACAAAGATGAAAAATTGTGTGACTATTGCCATTAGTATATTAGAAATAAGGACTATTTATTATGGTATTTTTTTCATCGTTTACCCGATTTTAGGAATACTTAGAACAATTACCGCTTTTCAGTTCTGAGAAGCCTAAAGTGCCTACTTTCGAGTTCTAGGTTCTTCACAGGAGATTTAACATAGATGTGTTATACACACACGTACAGGCTCAACCTAAGCACTGCACACGTGTAAAGGCAGCTGCTTGGGAAGTGCTGACCTTTGGGCACTGTTAAAGCACCGTATCAAGAGAGCAAAGACAAAACCTAAACAAAGTTTCTCACGTTAAATCGTCGGCAGCAGTGCCTCCACGAACACCCTCATCTCAAACACTTCTACCCCTGCGTCTCCCTACGCACCCATAAGCTCTGCTAAAGGGAAAAGAGAAGACAGCAGCGAACGCTCATCTGCTGTTACTCCCGGGGTTTTTAAACCCTAGAGGTTCGCCCCGCACCAAGCGAACCCACACGCCTATATGCACACTTTAGACCGCTGACCTCAGGGCCAGCCCGGCTGCGCCGTCACCGCCGACCGGCCGCGGCCGTGACGCGCGGGAGCCGCAGGTACCGCAGGTGCCATTATGTAAGGGC
>VWZG01005492.1:811-35814 GCA_013396735.1 Grallaria varia | reverse complement strand
GTTAACTCATTCATTACACCTCTGCTGGTGGAACCATTCATTGGCAATGATATTGAGAGGATTTTTCAAGAGGTTCTCCCTGCAACCCAACTTCAGCTGGTACTGTGCTGTGAAAGCTTTCTCAGTTGCATTCAGTCTTTATTTCAGAGGTAGATTTTCACACTGTGGTATAGGGACTCTGCTTATAAACATTTCTTTCTATGTGTAAATAACAAATGTATATTCTTCACTCTTTCTGGCTGGCCACAAAACTTGCATTATCATAAATCTCTGCATGTACACATAAATACTATAGTAAAAATGAGGTGAAGAAAAATTCTACTGAAGAGACTCAGCTCCTTTTGAGTCTGAGGAAGGCTTGGTCTCAGTGCAATCTTACAGTGTTTAGATCACTTTGTTGTATATTTTTTTCCTATTTATAATTATGCCTTTGTGAAAACCTTGCTGGTTTTAAAAATACTGTTAAAAAATTAAAAATCTGTTCAAATACTTGTCTAGGTTTAACCTCAGAATCCTCCAGTTAGTTTACATAGCCTAGCTTAGAGTTCTGTTTCTCATCTGAATGAAAGAGCTTTTTTTTGCCATTAAAAAAGCAAAAGCAGAAAAGAATGTTTTGAAAGATAGAATGAAAGAAGATTGTCATGTTATTTGGTAGGTGATTTAACATTTGAGCCTCTGTTATTTGCATATCAAAATGAGACATAAAAGTAGCTTGAAAACAACTGCAAAACAGTATAGAGAAGCTACCTACCAAAACTCATATATAACTATAACTCAGACTGGGATAAACTGATCTATTGTATATATTCATGTCATTCTTGGAAACACAAACCAAAAAAAAAAAAAAAAAAAACGTGTATGGAAACATCTGAGACTGCAGCTCATTTTAACTTCGTTTGCTTATTACTGAAATTCTTTTTGCATGAATTTTTCTGCTCTTGAGTTTTAGTCCTTCTAGAGTTTCTTGTGCTCTTCCTTGCAACTTTTTTTTTGACTCAGCTGAAAACTTCTCTTTCTCATGGGAGTGTAACTGTCCCTGTCTTGGTATTGTTTGGAAATTGTCCCCTTTCTCGGTATTGTTTGGGAATGTAACACTTGTGACAAACATAAAGGTAACATTAGGCTGTACATTTTGTTTCTAACTGCAACAACATATTTGGTTAACTCTAATTAACTATGATTAAAGGAGAATCAAGTTAAGTGTAACAAAGAACATTGTATACAAATAACAAAAATTCGCTTTCACCTAGACATGTAGTCACATGGACCAGCTGGTATAAATTGCCATTTCCTTTAATAGAGCTCTCCTAGGTGACACCAGCGAGCATCTGGCATCTATTTGGAGGATAAAATATAAAATCTATTTGCAATTTCAATATACATCTATGCTTTCAAGCGATGGAGGGTTGTTTGAGTGGGAATATCAATCTGCATGTTATTAGTTGACAGATTAAAGCTAATCTGAGAAGCACTGGTGATTACATACATATTTGGATTTTAACAGGTTCATGTTTTTGCAGAACTGTGAGTAATTATATGCCTGATGGGGAGAAATTGGATTAAATAAATCAATAATTTATTATGGGAATTTTCATCGATTTTGTGTGCAAATAATCAGTAATTGTACACACTGTGCCAAAGAATGAGTCAAGCCGAGCTCATTAAAAAGTCTCATATAAAACTCAATTTTTTAGGATAGTTCAGACCCACGATTGACAATACTTGAGATCCATATAGCCCTTCATCTAGCTCAGCTCTAGAAAGAGATCGTCCTTTTTTACTATGAAGTCAGAGCATTATGATCCATGCATTTTCTTAGCGATGCACTTCATTGTTCATACACTTGCAGTAGTCTTTCAAATCCTGCTTCTCCCTTTTGCTTTGTTAAATTTCCAGGTCTTTTAACTGGTGGAAAAAGAGTAACTGACAGTTCTCTTAATTCACAATGAAAATGATGATGTTTTGGGATTATGTCATTGTCAATATGTAATTCACATCTGTGTTTTGTGAATACCCTGTTGCGTTTTACACTTCATTTTGAAGGTAACATTAAGCGTAGCTTAGAGTGAGCATTCATTTTAGAGTGGGAGGTTGACAAGTAGAGAAGAGGCTATAGCTGGGAAGGCTTGATAGAGCAATCAAGGGCCATCAACATTTAATAGCTCTACACCAGTGGAGCAATGGGCTTGCTAGCAGCAGAGCCATTGACTTTGAACAACTCTCTGCCCAGAAGCAGAAAGGTGCATGTTAGTGTCAGAGCCGGAAAATTTGCAGCACAAGTGCAGGGAGTTTGAAAGGATTTCAAAGCGGAAATTTCAGAGCACAGAGGGAAGTTTCTTCTTCAGTAGCCAGGTATGCAGTTCTGCATGGCCAGAGGATTGTGGGTCTCGAAGACATGGCCTAACTCCTGAGTTCACTCTGTTACTAAAGGAACCGGAATGGTAAATGTTATCTGGGAAGTTTACTTTTAGATACATTTGTGCTTTAGTTTTTATGGTAAATGTTTTCCGGGAAGTTTACTTTTAGATACATTTGTGCTTTAGTTTTTATGGTAAATGTTTTCCGGGAAGTTTACTTTTAGATACATTTGTGCTTTAGTTTTTAAGCATGAAAGTGTATATGCATATTTGAGAAATTACATAGCTGAGTCAGTGGTTCTTCCTTTCCCTGTGCATTGTCCCTGAATGTTGTCATTGTGAAATCTGACTACACTGCAGCACAGAAATTTTTTTCTAAAATTTCCAAGTCAAATTTTCCTAGCCAGCTGTGTCTCAAGGAAGCTCATACACAGGTTTTACAGTGTTATCAGCTGTACCATATGGTGTCCATTACATGAAGAGGATCCAACTTGACTGTGCACTAAAGAAGTTTATCCAAGAAAGTTGCCTGGAATTTATGATCAGCCATTAACTAGTGTTAGTAGATGTAGAAACATAGGGGATCCAGTGATTCAACCTGGATCTGACAGAGTGTAAGTAAAGGCTCGCCAAATCTCTGTATCAGTAGAGGGGGGTTGAGCTGGTAACAAAATAAAACCTAAAAAAACCCTAAACAAACAAAACAAAGCAAAACAAACTAAACTTAAAAAAGAAAGAAAAGAAGTATAGGGGGTTTTACATGGGTGCCTGCATTTTCTTCTGGCTAACAAATTCAATGGTGTGACAGTTGCTTAGGTAATTGAATGTTTTATTTAAGAGTTGAAGAAATACCTGATAAATGGAGTATGAGGATGAAATTCACTACTTTGTGCAAAATGGCTGGGAAATTGGACGTATGCAGGCAGGTAATGGATAAAAGGTACTCTAGATTCAGAGACAGAGCAACATGTTTGAGAAAAAAGGTGGATAATGGAATGTGGTCATTAGAATAGGAATGGTTCAAGGGATAAATATGTTTTCAACAGTGATATTAAAGGATATAGTACAAGTAGAGAGACTGACAGTTGGGTTTTGAAAAAGAAACAGCCAAACCCTACAGCTTGTGGGCACTAATATCACATCAACACATCACAAGCTTTTTATTTAATTGAGTGTGATTTAGGAAAAAGCATTTAGAACACAGTCTGCTCCATCATATCAAATCAATTTAAATTAACAGACCAATGTTTCAGCTGTAAACTGATGCTAATTGAGGACAAGATGCTAGAAGATACAAAGTACCTCTTGCAAGCTTTAAAGAACTTCGATTTCTGTTTACTATGGTGGGAGCAAAGATTCATGATCCATAAATTTGGGTCTTTGTGGGATTTTTTTCGGGTCTTATGCAGTTACTCTCACTGTTAGGTCTGGTTTTGCCATAACTATAAGTAACTGTTTAATTAACTCTTAGGTAACAATCTGAATAGGTGTTGATTAGGTATATGATGAAATCAAGTGTGGATGATGATTTTTGCTGTTATTATCCAGAAACATTACTTAAATAAAGTTGGGGGTTTTTTTCCTCAACATTGAGACAATTAAAAATAGCTCCAGCAAAAGTAGTTATTATTGAAATCCTTTTATATTATTTCATTCTCTATTGCCACTTGAATAATTAAACAATAACAATAAGAAGGAAATTCCCAAATGATGAGTTAATCTTATTTTTTTTCTTTTTTTTTTTCTTTTTTTTTCCTCTCTGACTAAAATCCAAAGGAGCAAGCAGTTTGTTGGGCCAGATTTAACAAATGGATGTGCAGTCCCTGTTACCAGGGTTACAAATTATGGCCATCTTCTCTCAAAATCATAGACACAAGACTACAACAAACATAAATTACCTATAATTTTCTTATTCCAATAATTCAAATTCACATTTCCATTACTGGAGATGAGTAAAGGAAAGAATGATTCATGTTGCAGTGAAAAGCTATTAAGGTTTAAGATTACTTAGGCATTGAGTGAAAGGTGCCTGTTACTGGAAATGGGGAAAACTAAAATAAAATCTTTGGTTAGATTAGAAGATGTGTTTGAGATCTTTGCATCTATTGGGCTGGGCATGTGTATTTGACATTTTACACTGCCATCAAATTTCCTAGTTTGTTACTTGAACATTGAAATCAATCTTACTTTCAAGCGGTTCTATGTGCTGTGGGTCATGCTTCACCACAAAAAAACAAACAAACAAAAAAGTTAATTCTTATCCTGCCCTTCCCAGGCTTCTTTGTAGTGAGCTAAAAATTACCTTAGACATGAGCCAAGCTGTTCACAAATGAGGGTCTCCTCCTTTGAGGATTTGTATTCATTCCACAGAGCTCTGAGAGCCAGGCTTTTCTATCCTGGTGTACCTTGAAGCAGAGGGAAGCACTGTATAAAAGACATACTTTCTGCAGCATTCATACAGCTCTGTACTTGGTATGTCTGGTGCCATGGTATGTCTGTAACCAATGATCTAAGAACCTTGGAGTCTATCCTCACTTTCATGTTTAGAAAATAGAAATATCTCTCTCTTCGGAGTTTTACAGTATTCTTCCTGCTGTGCTGCACTGCTCCATTTCTTCCCACATGGGTCATTGCTGTGAAGGCCATTGCCCTTTCTAAAGAGGCAACGAAAGCCTATGGCTTTTGTACAACATTACTCATTTTGATAGCTTGAATAAAGGAAGATGTACTGAGGCTAGGATTCCTCTCACCCAACAGAGTTCATCTTTAAAGTCTGCACATCTGCACCTGAAATATCAGTGGACTACAGGCAAAGGAATTTACAGTTTCTGTCCTTAAGCAGAAATCACATCAATTGCAGTTGTCACATGAATCACAGCCTAAAATTTCCAATTTTTTTTCCTATTAATTACAAAGGGAGTCTGGAGTAACCAACTCAAACCAGGTATTTAATTACTAGGTGACAGAAACAGTAGGGAAGACATCCCACTGAATCAGTGGAAATATCCTAGTCTTGGATCAGGCCCAGAATCAAGACTAGCTCCTTTCAATATCCTATCTAATAATTTTCAAGCAGATCTGGTCTAAAATACTTTGAATTGAATGATCTTAAGTTTAAATGCACTATGAATATAAAATATTCCATAATGCCTAATCAATAGTGATAAAACAGTAAAAACAGTGATTTCAGAGTAGATTGTACGTTAATATAAATTTATATACTTAAATAAAAGTGTTTACTGGTGCGTACATTACCAAATGAATGAAAGAGTAACATTTTAATAAATCAAATTACTTAAAACACTTTTGATGGTCTGGAGGGAGTCTAAAGGGACTCTTTTTACTGTTAATTTAAAAAATTTGTACTTTTATTTAAATTCAGAATTACCTCTTTTATCTTCATTGAAATATTAGAACATGTTAAGAAAGAAAGAAACAAATCAGTGTCTAAGTAGTCCTAAATACTAATTTCCAGTACTATTCTGTTTCTTTATCAACCGTGTCAAATTAATTATTTAAAATGCATTTAAATAAACAGAATACTTTTTTTTGTCCCCCCTCCCTTTAAATTATCAAAATCAATTAAACAATAAATGTGAAAATGTGTGACTTCTAGTCTAAAGAGCGAAGCAGGTTGGGACACTGAGCATTGATCACTTTAGGACACTAAATAATGGGAAGAAATATATTTCAGTCGTGGTTGTAATTTTGTCTGTTTATCTTATTTCCCTTCCAAATGCTCACAGCAAGCAAGACCAAAAGAGTATTTGTAGCTTCATGTTCTCATTCTAATTTAAAATTTATTAAACACATATTAATAAATTCAGAAAAGTCCTAACTGCTTTTCCAGTAAGACAGAGTGTGTACAAATAGCAGATATTTAATTTAAGAAGTTTCCACAATTCTTTCTTTGCCAAAAATGGGCTTTTTATTAAAGAATTTTCCATCTTAAGTAAATAAAAAATATGAGGTGTCATTGAATCAATCCTTTCAGGTCATGAATGCCAATGAAAAGAGCAGCAATAAGATGAAGTGTAAGAATTCTGGTTTGCAATGGGAAATCCAGCTTCACTGTAGTTGACGAAAAGCTTTGTTATTGATTCCTGTACAGCCTGGATTTTCCTGACAGCACTTGCTAATAGGCTCTTCCATAGCCGAGGCTATGTGCACTGCCATCAACAGAGTAAGTAAAGCCACGCTCTTGTTGCTGCAGAGAGCACAGAGGGGTGCAAAGAAGCTCGAAGTATGGTTAAACTGAGCAAGGTCAAGGTCCAGACACAGACACTTCAGCTACACCTGCTGAATATACTGAGATGAAGCAGAGTAAAGTTTGGATTTTCAATTTTTTTTCCACTGACAATCACCATTTGACAACCTAGCCCCTCTGAAACAGCTGTTGAAAGCTGTACACCTTGTGCTGACCTTGGCTTTTGAAGCATAGCTTCTGCATTCATGTATGTTTTTGTATCAGGTACCATAAAGTGGTATCTTGAAGCATCTGACTTGTGGCTTTCTTATTATTCCCTCGCAACCGTGGGAGAAGGACTGGAAAATCTTCTGTTTTCTTAGCTTGCATCACACATTTAGAGAATGACTATAAGCAGAACAAGATCCAGCTTCAATTGTGCATATCCTACAACTCAAATTACTCTAGCTCTGATCTGTTTTGTTTAAAGCACCTTATGTTCTCCTCTTCTGGGAAATAAAAAGTTTGCTACAATGGGATAAGGGAGAAGATGTTAATTACTCATTTTAATTTTCAATAAACTTTTCTTCTTCTTTTCAAAAAAAATGAGGAAAGGCCAATTCTTGTTTACTAAAGAAACAGATATTTATTTTTAGCTTTAATTAACTGTCATATAGCACCTTTTAAAAGTCCCCTTTTCAGGTATGAACAAACCTTTTAGGCCGTCTTACAGGGAGCTGGGAAAACTTGAGTTACAAATAAAATTTGATGTTACAAAGCCTTCAGCATCACAGTTTATTTCTGGTTTGGAAAGTATCTCTAGAAATATTCAACTTTAGTGGAAGTCTTTGGGTTTTCTCAAGATGCTGTCAGATTTCCATTCCTAATTTCATCCTTATGATGATACAGGTTTTGACTATTTTTCTATGTTTCGTTTTTCACTATATTATACTGATGGAATTCATGTGGAGGAACTGGCAAGCCCTACAGTTTTTTCTGTAACTTTCTGGCTTGACCGGATCAAAGCTACTTTGTGCCCTCTATGTGTCCTTGTCTTCTCAGGTGTAATCTACAGAATGAGAAATGAGAAAGAATGAGGAAAGAACAGAGGAATTCAAAAATTGTTGATCTTCTCTGGGTATGTGCAAAGTGACATAGGTTCACAGGGCTTCTCCCAAGTCCCTTACTTAAGACAGCTATTGATGCTGTTTCAATAAACTAATAAACTTGAAATGCTGATAGAAAGCTTTCGCAGAAAATCACAGTTCTGTGCCATACTAAAAATGTGGAAAAACTTTGCTTAAAACACAATTTAAATTTTGTTTGTTTGACTAGCTATTTAGGTAGTTGAACTGAAATGATTAAGTAACTAAAATAATTTATTGACTCATCAGCTTCAGAAATCTGCATCCAAGGTCTTAAAATTTACTAAGTATAGGTAAATGTAGTAACAGCTACATTCCAGCCACAGTATTATTGTACCAATGATTCAAAAAAACTTTAGGAACATTGAACATACAAAAACTATGTTTTCTTCAATCTGGGTTGTTACCTCAACAGAAAAAAAAACCTTGAAAAATTATAGAAAACTATTAGTATTTAAATATTTTCAAACGTTAGGGAGAAGAATGCCTAAGGCAACAAAAAAATCCATGACCTCCAAGGTATATGAGACAATTTTTTTGCTTTCAGTAGAGGTTTGGAGTAACTATATACAAGTCATCCTCTCTCTCTCTATATATATATTTCAAATTTCAAATAAATACTGTTACACTTCAAAGATACATGGAAAGAAAAGTATTATTTTCAAATAAAGATTTAATTTATTGAATAACTAATCACCAGCTTTATAACACATACAATTTTTAAAGAATTTAAGAAGCGTTGAAATTATTTCAGAGTATCCCTTAAGAGAATAACATTCTGAACTCAATAATGGACAGCTAGTTTATGTTAATAAGAACCTTCAAAATCTGTTACTTTACCTCTTTACAGAGTATCTGGATGGAAAAAAACCCAGTCTAGAGGTTATGAAACTTTAACTTCTGTCAATAAGATGGCTTCAGAGGTTTCAAATGCTGAAAAATTATAAAGCTCAACATAAAACTGAAGCTGATATGGGCAAAATTCCAGAGCATTCATGAAAACAGTGTCCTAATCAATCTGAAAGTGAAATATCAGGCGATTAACACTGAAAGCCTTTTTAATTAGGGTGAATCATGTAAAAAATTTTGGATAGTTCTATTTATGCAATCATTATATTTACACTTTTGCTAGAGTTATAATTCAAAGCATCTAAACACAACTAGTAAAGTTGTCTCATTTTCCATAAAGATTATGAATTGTTCTGACAGTTAATTCTCAGTTCAATATGAGTAGGACTTGTTATTTAATAACAGTCTAAATTCAGGACTAATGACTTAAAAAAATCCAAACCATTCTATACAATAAAGAACATACACAGAACTTATGTAAATAGGGTGTCCTAATGTGAAAAGATCATTGGAAAAGTTTTCTTTTATCATATGATCACACTCCAAGCACTTCTAACCAAATTGTTAGAGATCTGTAGTCTATTTTAAGAGACTAAAATACTAATAAGTATTAGTTTGTTAGAAAATGAAAAATCCATGCACATTTTATTCAATACATATTTAAGAAAGTGTTTGTAAAATATATTCATACATTATATACAGTCTCTTTAGAAAAACACACTTTCTCCATAGATTGTAACACTTAGATGGTATGGCTTTGCCAGTGTACAGAGCTGATCAACAACTGACATAGAAAAGTCTGCTGTAGTCATCTACTTTTCAAGCATTCTACCCTTCCTTCCTTGAAGGTGAGCAAATATTGACTGACCATTTTCATAATCCATGGTGACCAGCTGTATACTTGCTAGCTGAGGAGAATATTCATAATATTTTGTCCATATGAAAGTAAAGTAGCAAGAGATGTATAGTTTCCGCTTTGGTTTCTATGCCTGTATTTTAGAATTCTACAAAAAAAGCATACAAAAGTTTGAAGAAGAGTGTTTGGAAGGCAAAGGTTATGGTATGCTTGCTAACTGCAGCTGTCATTTCAGGGCAGACAGTGAACAGGCTTGTGGCAGACCCACACAGAGTTAGGACTTTGCAGATAGGGACAAGGACTTTTCCTCTGCCGAAGGACCATAATACTCACCATAAAGAAAAGCGTGCTGGTGTGAGATATTCTCATTAGCCTGCTCTGCTTAGCAGGTGTGCTGCTGCCAGCTGTGCCAGCTGCATCTTAGTGGTGGCCCTCAGAGTCAAGTCAAGGTACAGTCAAGATAAAGCACAGCAGCAATCAGCTCTTTTGTTATAGGACCACAGTCTTTCAGATAATCACCCATAAAGTTTACTGTATGTGAATATTTATAACATTTTTTACTGCTATACAGCACCCAAAAATACCAAAAAAAGTAGCTAGAAACAGAAATTCAATTGGAAGTAGTAAATTGTCTCAAAAATTCCAGGAAAATTATGCTGGATAATTAGCAGCAAAAGACAGCATATAGCTCTACTAGCTGTCAAAGTTGTAGAAATTGTACTTCAGAAGTTTTTATACTGCCAAAAAAATGTAGGTGAAGAAATGAAACCACAGTTGATCTAAAATCACATTTGCAAGAACTGGAGAGGGAATCTTCTTAGTGGCTTATTGCTATTTATGTTGTTTCATCAGTCACTTTACATTCCTGATGTCAAGGTGTTAGTGTCAAAAATTGCCTTTTACTCATGCTTCCTTTTAGAAGGTAAGAAAGCTGATTAACTTATTTAGGAGGTAATTACCTAGACAAGAATTAAGAGTTAGACTGTCCCTGGATCTTTCACATGTGCTCAAAGGAAAAGAAAAAAATATGAACAGCCACTGTCGTTCTGTTGCTTCTGAGCAATGGTTCAGTTCAGGACAAGACCCTTATGTCTTAATGAGCAAAATGTTGTATCAAATTATGGTATTACCAAGAAAGATTATTCCCTGCATGTGATTTACCTTGAGAAAAAAAAAAGAAAAAAAAAAAGGCAATAAATTAAAACTGATGTATCTGTTCCATTTGTAGTTTATGTAGATAAACTCTGAGCCATTTCCCTCTTTATAGGCACATTTCCTTGATTCTTCTGGTAAAATCAAACATTTCTTCCACAAAGTGCAATCTGAATATCAACACACATCACCCGTGACCATGTTCTTAAAACAACAGATATAAGACTTCTGCAGGTAGAAGCAGTGCTTAAAGTTGTGCTATTTTTGTACATAGAATTCAAGATTCACAGGGCTAAAAAGAGACAGGCAAGTATAAGGTTGTTTCAATCTGTTACATGTGTTAAAATACAGAAACAGCCTTGTGAATGGGAGGTAGAACTCTCCTCTCCTAGGTGAATCCCCAACTATAAGACTATGCAGTTTTCTCAGATATATGTGGTTGATAACACATCAAATTTTCAGCTATTGCTGAACAGTACTTGCACAGCACCAAGGCCTTCTGTGTTTCTCAGTCTGCTCCCATAGCATCTAGAACTGGGATGGGCAAGATGCTGTGAGGGGACACAGATGGGACAACTGACCTGAACTAACCAAAAGGATGTTCCATATCATATGATGTGCTTGGCCATAAAACTGGGGCATAGTCTTTGAAAAGCAAACATTAGTCAGACTGTCTGGGCATTGGTCTTCCCTTGCCTTGCCTTGCTTTGTGTTCCTTCCCCCCTTTCACTTATTAAAGTGGATTTTTTATGTCCCCATGAGTTTTTCTCACTTTTGTCATGCTGCTTCTCTCCCCTCTGATGGGAGGTTGAATGAATGACTGGGCAGGGGCTTGGTTGCTGGACAGGGTCCACTCACCACATTTAGTTACTGGTTTAGATCATGTTGCCAAGAGACAATAACTGGGCAATGCAAGGCAGTCTCAGGGAATTGGATGCTGATGTATCTAAGGCTTATGTTTCTGAATTGGCTGAAGTTCTGCATTTTCTGTGAGATAAGAAACTGATAGAAGCTCAAAGATACAGAAGATACTAGAAGGCTGCAGGCTGTGAAGTTCAGCTGTATTTGGGATTTCTCAGCACACAGGGATTTTCAGAACTGGTGCACTGATGACTGGATGAAATAAATGCTCTCAGCGTCTAAATCCAGAAGGTAAAAGTACTCATTGCACAATGGCTACAGTGATATACAACCAGATACGTAAGTTATATTGATTTCCTTAGGCAAGATCGTAGCTCCTATGGAACTTATTAGGACATGTCTTGTTTACTTTGTCTCTGCTGATTCTGTATGGAATAATCAGAGCAGAGAATCAAACTGACTTCAATGAGACTTGGATCAGGTCTTGAAAGAATGAATAAGAAAGTTCCTTTTACTGAAAGTACACAATGAATCTTTCCTCTTGAATTCATTAGTTATTCTTTACACCACACCTGCTTCTCTAACAAAGATTGTCCTTGGTACATAGTTAAAACAAGGAGAAAACAACAAACAAGCAACATCTTTATTCTTGGCATAGGAAACTGCTATTTTGGAAGGTAAAAATAACACAGAAGAGAATAGTGCTGCCTTCCTTACTGTTTACATTTATATTTTCAGAAATACATAAGTGAAATGTTCAGTTTAGTGGGATCCTTTATAATGCAATATAATCCCCATTTTGTATGAAATGTAATATCTATTCAAACACATTGTTGCTAAATTTGATAAAGGGAATAGGAGATTAACACCATTTTTTCTCTCCCCTTCAATCACATTGACAAAATTATGTGGATATAGCTTTATGTTATCAGCTCTCTTTGCTGACACCTTCATCAGGGGAGAATAGTGAAGATGCGAACAACAAAAACACTGCTTGTTCGACCTTCATCATGGTCTCTTCTCTTTCCTTGCAGTGAGATAGTCACCCATAGGTAATTGTCCCATGACGGAATGAAGGCTGCAATGGATAGTTCTGTTGCAATCTGTTTCAAATCTTGGTTTCTACAGCAGCAATTTGTGTAAATATAAATGGTTAATTTACATTTCAAGGATGTAAAATTAATTTTGAGGCCAGGTTCAATTTATGGGGCACAAGTTTTGGATGTAAAACATCCATGTGTCACCCTGATTCTTCGTGTAATTACAAGTATGTTGAGCAGGCCAAATCTCAAGAAATACTCAAGTATGTATCTCCATTAAAATCAGCATAAGTCATGTGCCTAGATGTTAGCAATGATCTAGGTCTCAGTCTCCCTAAGATATAATTCATGCTTGGTGAATCAGCTCTGCCTTTGAGGCAGAATGACTGAGAGAACGTTTCTTCACCCCGCAGAGACACTGCTAAGTATTTTGCACTTGTTATTAGTTTCTATTTGTCTTACTGTTCACTGGCAGGTAGGTAAACAGGAGACACCATACTAAATTCACTGTTTTACTAAAGAAATACTTTAAATAATTAAGATACTTCACAGACAATGTTCATTTTTTTAAACACAGTGCTAACAGTTATGCAGAATATTTCCTTTTAGCAGAAGGAAAAACAGTATGAGGCATAATCCATGATAAAGCACAATAATTTTTTTCATCAACTTGTTGAGATTGACAGTGAAACTTCTTGAGATAAAAATCTAAACATTGTTGAGGAATTCTTTATTTCTTTGGGTCTCTTAGGACCTCATTAAGCTAGTTATCAATCACAATGATATCAATTATGGACAATGTCTGTCTGAGAACAATCTAGGTCTTGTAGACAAGGTGAACTTTTCCCTGGTATGCACTTTCTTCATCAATACCTTAAGCTGGTCAGGCCTTTTTAACCCTTGGAGATACCTAAATTCACTTTCCCAGCTTAAAAGGTGCAAAAGTTCATCAGAACATTGGATCTCTCTTCCTTCTTTATAAATACCACAGAGACTTCTGGAAACCTCTGTAAAAGATGGGAAGTATTCCTTATTTCATTGGAGAGTTATCTATCTGACTAGACACTAAAACTGCAACATACCCTCATATACTTTTGTGTGTGTTTGTAGTTAACCCAGTGAATATCATGTTGTGAAAGGCTCAGGGTGTGTGCAAGTCCAGTGGGAACTGTATGTATTGATCAATATTTACTGTATGCTCAGGGTTCCTAACAAAGATTTTGGTGCATGTGTAACTTGCTAGTCTGTTCTCAATCATTCCCCAAGGCAAGGGTTTACAAGCTTTTCTGTCTTTATTTATGATGGCAAAAAAGGACCACTCTATGCCTTGTTGGAAGTTACTGACACCTTCTCGTTTCTTCCATTTAATTATTTTTTGATCTCTCTATAATACATTTCAGGGAAAAAAAAAAAAAAAGTCTAGGCAACTTAAAAGATCAGAACCTGTTCAGAACCTGTTTTATTTGTTTAACAACTAAGAAAATTAATAAAAGTTAGTAGGCACAGAGACTAAATTCTTATTTGAATGCTCATATCAGTGGATATGATTTGTTACTGCATTTTGTCTTCTGAATTCTGATTAGTTCTGAACAGTGTCCTATCCTGGGTTCTGGATTCCAGAAGCAGTGTGGAGATTGTATTTTAGTCCTGAAGTGGGATGCCTGAGTTAGAGAGATTTGTATGACCAGATATGTGTTCTAATATTTCTGTTTTATCATTCTCTGTCTCCATCAGGCTCATGAAACAGATCATTTGGATTACCTTTATGACTCTAATACTTCTTTGGACTCAATGTCCTCTCTGCAAGGAACATGATTTTGGAATACATATGTTTAAAATAGAAGCTTTACAGTACCAACTACGGTACCAATAATTTGTTTTATCTGGCTAGATGTACTTATCCCAACAAATGTTTTCTACCATCTTTTAAGAGTTATGACATCAAAAATATATACTTTTTTATTTCACTGTTCGAAACCCTGTCTCCCCCATGCTTAATCGTATGCAGAATGCCAGAGTTCTGAGTTTCTTGCTTATTAAAATAGCTCTCATTTATTTTAATGAGAAAAAAAAACCCACAACAAATGCAATGGGACCTATGGTGATAGGACATAAGACACTGATCTCTTCTCTGTGGTGACCAGTGATGGGACCCAAGGGTATGGCCTGAAACTGTGCCAGGGGATGTTTAGGTTGGATATTAGGAAAAGGTTCTTCACCCAGAGGGTGACTGGGCATTGGAACAGGCTTCCCAGGCAAAAGGTCACAGTACCAAGCCTGACAGAGCTCAAGAAGTGTTTGCATGACACTCTCAGGCACATGGTGTGACTCCTGGGGATGGTTCTGTGCAGGGCTAATGGTTAGACTTAATGATCCTTGTGGGTCCCTTTCAACTCAGCATATTCTTTGATTCTGTGACATAAAATTGCTTTCTTTGTGTCCTTCTGCAGTGGTGCTTGTTGCTCAGAGGCTGTGGGTGAAGCACTGATTCACCTGGGTATCTTCTCAATTTTCAGGGATTTTTTCATCACAGGCAGTTTTTAGCCACTCATTCCTCTACTTCAGGCCACTTCAAAGTTGTTAATTTATTAGGAAATTTCATCTCTTCAATTTTTGCTCTGTCCAACCAAAAGCATTTAAAGAACAATTTTCAATGCTAAAAGAGTGACAAGTAGCTCTTAGAACTGATAATCTAGATTTATACAATAAAGAAAATATATAATATCAATGAAAGAAACAATAATATTTCTTTCTTGGGAAAGAAATCAAGTTTCACATATCCACTGAAACACAGGCTTCTTTGTAGATAGACTTTTTAGTAGGGCCTAATGCAATAGGACATGGGCTGATGTTTTTCAGCTAATAGAGGGAAGATTCAGAATAGATATAAGGAAGACATTTTTTATGATGAGGGTGGGGAAACACTGGCACAGGTGGCCCAGTGAGGTTGTGGATATCCCATCCCTGGAAACATTCAAGACTGTGTTTGATGGGGCTCTAAGCCCCCTTGTCTAGTTGAAGACGACCCTGCTCATTTCAGGGGAATTAGAATGGGTGACCTTTAAAGGTCCGTTCTAACACAAACCATTTTATGAGTCTATGACTCTTATTCAAGATAAGGACAGTTATATGCAATGCTGAATATATGTACGTTTCATCAAAAGTAGAAATGAACCACATTTCCCTTCTTAATTACATTCCAAATAACAGCACTAAAACTGTTCAGGTTTTATGCTGTCTAATTGGATGAAATTTCAGTTGAAACTGGATCAAAGCCTTCCATTTGACTTAACTCATACTCATCCACACAAACAAATGCAGAAAAGTATGTCTGCAGTCCTAGTTCCTAGTTCCTGGGATCCCATAATAATAAAAGCAAATAAGTCACCTATTCATAGATGACTCTATATTTAAATGCTAACAATAGAATAGTTTTTCCTCCTTCCTACATCTTATGCTCATGTCATTTTCACAGAAAATCACTTTTCAGGCCAAGTTGTAAAACAACTCTTGCCTCCAGCTGTCACAGGTAAGGGAAAGTCCATTTTTTGATGGATTCCTATTTCTTGTTAAATATTTAATAAGCTCTGAGAGTAGTTCAAGGCTGTATTTCACTCTTGCCCAGTAATTTTGGTGCTGCTTGTCAAGGAAATAATGCAAACTGAATGAAGGGCACATGGCACTAGTTAGCAGTTTGCATACATGTCACTAACAATAACTTACAGATGTATAATCAGGTAGGGTTTTCTCATTTTAGCTCACAACAAGTTGCATTTTAAAGTATTACCCTGAGGGGAAAAAATAAAAGTGCTGAGAACAGATGCGAGAAACAAAACCCAACAATATCCAACCACTGTGCTGAAAAATTGAATTTAAAAAGAGTTTCCCCCTCTTTTTTTTCTGTGATTGGCACAATTTTAACATATTAAGAGCAGCAAATAAGGTCACTAGGCTCAACAAGCAACCTCCTGTTGTTTCCCTTATCTGTAGTTTCTTGCTTTTCCTCTCTGTCAGTTCCTCGCCTAATAAGCATTGACTTTCTTATTTCAGAGTCTCTATAATATTCTGAACCAAGGATTGTAATGGCAAAGTGATTTAAAAAAAAATAAAAATCTCTGAAAGTGCATCCATTTTTGAAAGCATAGTGTAGAGCTGTTGAAATAATATTGCTGGTGATTTGGAAAATATGAAGGACTATTTTGTTTAATCTTGAAACTTCTTAAGTTAACTTTGGTTTACACAAAAGTTATCATTTTACAGTGCCATTCTGGTGCTCAATATTATTGCCTAACCACAGCAGTTAGTATGACTGCCTTAATTAATTTAGTGAGAAAAATCATAGACAATAACTGTTTTAGTGTCTTGAAGAGTAATCATGATTGATAAAAGGACATTAGAATAAAGATCATATAAAAAAAAAGTATCAAATAAAACATACCATATTTGTTGTTCACCTGCTGAATTTGAGATTTTATAAATAAAATTCATATTTTAGAATTCACAGCTATTTAAATATTGACAATCATTGTGGCATTAAATCTAACAAAGAAAAACGAATCATGTGAATGGTAACAGATCTTCAAAACTTTAAGTAAATACATTTACAATACAATATTTACACTTGTGCACAGGATATTTACACTTGTGAGGAACTAAATAAAATAACTAAAACTATAATTATTAGGAAATAGAATTTAGCATTCAGTTTTAGGAGGTTTATTTGACAATTATATTGGATATCATTGGCAAAAGTTCTTTTAATTGTCTATTAATGAGTTAAAATTTCCAGTTAAAAAATATTGGGCTACCAGAGTCAGCTAGAGGAAAAAAAAGTCAAAATTGAAAGTGTCAATGTATTATTTAATCACTGTCAAAACAATTCAATATTTCTCTTTTAGACAAAGTACTGTACTATTGTGGGAAAGTACATTTATACTCAATGTGAAATTGGATCAGAAATTCCTGTCGCAAATTTGTAGCACTGCAACCCAGTAAATACATTATTGCTATTGTCTGTGACAGGCTGCAAACCTAGAATAGGAGGAAGAACAGAGACACAGGGTGATCACAGAGGCCTGGAAAATACAGACACAAGGTGAAAGCAGATCCCAGCATCCTTAAACCATTCACCAGTGTTCAGCTACTGGTTTCCAAAGGAAGGCAACCTTGGGAGCTGGGGAAAAAAATGGTTATAGGGGTGACAAAAAAAAAAAAAAGACTAAGTATCCATTATATGTAAATCATATTATAAACATTAAATTCATATGTATGGTGGACTTGTAGGTCAAAGAAGGATGTGGAATGCAATAATATATGTTAAAGAAAAACCAAAAAAACCCCCAAGCCCAGGTGGATCTTAGAGTGAGGAGGAAGAAAACATTAACATTAGCATCAAACTTCTTTCATCAAAGGACTTAGTACATTGACTTGGTACCTCAAACGCACAGGAACTGAAGCCATAGGGTTCAGATGAGAAGTAGAAGGCTGAGCATAATGTCAAAGAAAGAGTTTGTGTATACATCATTCTACCTGCATATGATTTGACCTAGAAATGTAGAAATCAATGCAATTGGAGTAATAGATCTTTGATTACACTGTTAAGACTTTTTAATGGGACTGTCAATTCTAAGCTTTGCATAAATGATGCATTCCTTTTTCCCATAACAAGATTTTGTCAGTACCTGGTGAGAATTCAAGTATTCTGTAACCTCAATGCAACAAATTGGTAGGAGAAGCTTGTAATCAGATTATTTTGTTGGGTCCGTATTTTTTAAATACTTCTCAAATACATACTTAAAAAATACCCAGGATTGGATATTTTATTTTTCAAATATTTTTTATCATAAATATTTTTTTTAAAAAGGAAAAGCATTCCAGTATTGTGCTTCTCTTCTCAAAGCTATTGCTTCTCTCATCTTCCTCTCAGCTTCATAAATCTCACTAAACTGACAAATTTTGAAAATGGACTCTGTTCTCTGCAGGTACACTTGGTACTCAGTGAGTCTGCCACCTCATTATACGCTTGTAATTAGGCCAAATATGAAAAGCAAAATATTTTTGTCTTTATAATTCTCCCTACCATCCATGACCCTCTGTGTGTTACCATATAGGAGCCCCCTTGCTGAAACAGACTTCAGTGAATAATGATTGTGCCTTACTATATCCATCATTAGCCTCAAGATTTTATAATTTGTGTAAAGTGAAATGGAGAAAGTATAGAAAAAGGAAGATTCAATGTAACGTATTGTTAATTAATTATCTGACCTCTGGTTTGTCAGCACAGAATAGCTTTCCTATACCTTGATCACAGTGGTGTAACCACATCTCCTGAAGTAAATGGACAGAATTGTTTCTTTGCAGTTTTCCATGTATCTTCAATTTCAAGCATGAGTTCTAGAAATATATGTAGGAAAATACAGAATAATGTGGTTGTAAGAGGACATATCTGATTTGTTCATGTACTGCTTCTTCAAAAAGCATGGAGCAAGCCTGCAAAAAGTAATGGCCTTGTAGTCTGGATCACATAGAAACATATGGAGAGCCTGGTGCTTTCTGCCTGCTCCCTTTCCACCTAAGCATCTGCCCACCAGCATGAAGAAACTGCAGCTCAGGACAGGATGACAGGGACCAACAAAGAGACCAAGTGACAGCTCCCAAGACAAGAATCTTCAGTCCTCCTAAATAATAGATACCTCAGAAAAGCGGGGAACTGATGCCTAACTGCTCCTCAAGGTATGGGAAAGAAATACTTTTCCTGAGGATTCAGAGGAGACAATGCAGAGCTTGTTGTAATTCAGGGAGCTTCTGGTTGGTTTCTGGATTGACAGCAAGACAGGACAGGGGACATAGTACAGAGGCTTAAGTCGGTTGACAAATTTCTGAGTCTCTTGCGCTCTGGTTTGAAACTTTAGTTGTCCCTCACTTACTGCTGATTGGGATTAAAATGCATTCTGTTGTTTATATGTGCCTATACCTCAGACCTCTTTTTTTGCTGTCCCTGAACTATGTTAAATTTAACTTGATAGTGTTCATTGAAATAACTTTGGTAAATATGGGCAGAGGATGCAATGAAAATCCAAATGAAGTCTGCAAGTCAGTTTTCTCATGTGATTGCTTTGCAGGATCAAAAGTAAACATATTGTATCATCAATAGTTTTGACTTTTTAATTTTAATACTATCACTTTTTTGTGAGACACTAAAAACTCTGAGATATTGTAGGTTATTACAGTTAGAAGAAAACATGTTGAGAGGACACAATGCTTTCTTCAGGCAATGTTTGTGTTTCCAAAAACTCATACACAAAATATGGACTTGATGAATAGTATGCCCCAAAATCTTTGTAGTCCTTTCTCAGAATTACATTAAATTTGATGGTTAAATTACTTGTTTCCTTTTCCTACCTCCACTTTTGTCTGTCTTCTGTTTTTCAATCTTTCTCAATTCTTTCTGACCTCCACAGTTTTAACATTATATCTCAGGGGTCTTCTGTCCCAAAAGTTCAGGTGACTAGTGACAGCAATTATTTTGGTTCAATTTGGAGGCTTCCCCAATAAGTTTAATAATTTTTGTTGGCTTTGATTAAAAAAAAAATGCTATTTTTCCTACTGAGTTGGAGAGGTTCAATCAAACATTTCTACAATGCTCTCACAATTAATTTTTTTCTTTTGAAGATCTTTCTCCAATTACCGTATGTGTACAAATACAATATTCTGTGGCCTGTGTTATCTGCAGGGTTTTGGTTTTTTGTTCTTGTTTTTTGTTTTTGTTTTTATAGCAGAATGGGCAATGTCAGCCATGACATGAATAATTAAAATGCCTCATGTTTATGTGCAATAATATAAGCACAGATTCTGGGCCTAAGTGAACTAATTTTCATATTCTGTATATTGCTGTTCTTTTAGTTTTAAGAGCATTGAGGACACTGATCCTGTGAAAGTTCTGAGGTGAAAGCATCTGCTCTATGATTAAAAGAAATCCAAAAGACAGTACTCTAAAATGGTTTCTAAGAAAATGTATACAAAGTAATTAACCTCAATAGAATTTGGGATATTCTCCATGAGAAACTGTAATGTATGCCTTGCATAAAGAACAAGTATTGTAAGGTAGAGATAAATTTACCCAGAGGCATTTGAGAAATGCAGGGTGATAGTGCAGTTTTGGATGATAATTAATTAAAAGGAATACATAAAGTAACAAGAAAGAAAAAGTAAACTAAATTAAGTATGATCAGTTTTCACAGGCAAGGGCTGATAAACAATAAGCAATACTGAAGATCAATAGAATCAAAAGCAATGAAGACACTATTTTTCACCATGTACAGAGGAAATATTAGTTGGTGAATGAAACTCACTATGGCATGATGTCATTAGCATTAAGACAATGACTATTTGAATAATCATATGTAATAGGATTAAAAAATAAAATTTATAAATATTCACACCTTAATGGATTAACAAAATCATAAGCGTCTTGAGTTAAAGAGAAGCATTTATGGTGTTCAAGAAGAGAAGCTGAATGCATTCTGGCAAGAAAAACTGAGAAGAGAAAGGAAATACTTACGTGCGCCAAACTTGGAATATTCTTGCAGATATAGGAGATCTGCTGCTCACATTGTTGAACAGGGAGTTTGGTCCTTTCAGATTTTGGCCTCTTTTATCTACCCCAAATTCTGGCCCATGAAATATCTAGGTAATAAACCTCATTTGACAATTTGAGCAACTCTGGGGTTTCCTGAGCTGGAGGAATCACAGAGGAAGCTGAGAGAACAGCCAAAAGCTCACACCTTGCATGATAGCGGATGATGGGACCTGGGCAGGACCAGAAGCAATGGAAACCAAATCCACACATGTACAAAACAAACACCCAGGGTGAATTAGTGACCAGGAGTGCTTTGAACAAGGTTGTCAAACAGGGTGTGGGATATCAGCCTGGGTGTGGCATGGCAGGCTGGGCTGAAAGGCACACAGGAAGGGCCCTGTAGCTCTGCTGGCTCAACCTGGGAACAATGGCATCCACCATCGCCCTCTCTAAGCTCTGTACCCATCACAACTGACACAGTTCTCCAGTGGGAACATGCTGCCACCCAGATGTTGGGCCCAAATGACAGCAGTGAGCACACAGTGGAAGGCATGCCCTGGCTGAGGAACTCCTCCACTTAATGACAGAGTTCCAGGGGAAGGTGAGTAGGTTGAGCATTATTAGGGAGTGCAAATGAAACACTATTGGAATCGTACCCTACCTTCCCTGCAACAGCCCTGTAAGGCAGAGAGAATGTGTGATATGGAGGATTCCCTATCCTCTTTCCACCTGGATGAACATAGTGACTAGAGGGATAGTGGCAATGGCAGTAAGTTCCTGTCCAGCATGAAATGGAGGTTGGTCTCTTTTCCCAAGTAACAAGCAATGGGAAAAGAAGATTTAGAAGGTTTAGATGGGGTATTAGGAGAAATTTCTTCACTGAAAGGGTTGTCAAACAGTGGAACAGGCTGCCTGGGTAAGTGGTTAGGTCATCATCCCTGAAGGTATTTAAGAGACGTGTGGATGCAATGCTTGAGGACATGGTGTAGTGGTAGACTTGACAATGTTAGGTTTATGGTCTAACACAATGAACATGAAGGTCTTTTCCAGCCTATTCTAGTCTAGTCTAGTTTAGTCTAGTCCAGTCCATTTGTTTTAGCTAATTTCAGAAGAGTAACAGAAGAAAGTCCTGCTAATGGGAAGGAAAAAGTTTTCACTTCAATTTCAGTTGCAAACATTCAGTATACAGTATACATATGAGATATAGAACAAGCTTTTAAGCTCAAGTTGCTCTCTAATTAGTGCTTAAGTACCTAAATATGACACTACAATTATTTTTTTTTTCCTAAGAACTAGGTAGTGTCAAATGAAAATAATGAAATCTAAACCTCTTTAAAATTAGTCTACTTCTATTTAAATTTTTACAATTGGATTCATTAACTTAAATTGCATTGAAGCAATGCACATAAGTGAACATGAGAAACTCAAAAGAGTTTTACTCCTATAGAACAAATATAAAGACTTTTAAAGGGTTGTAGACTTTGATGGAATATTTTTTTCTGTGCAATAAACTGACAGACTTTATCCAGCTCATGATAGGATATTTCTGCAGAGATCTTTCAGTGACATAAGGTACCCTTATCTCTGTCCTTACCCCACACTAGTGGCCTTGTGAATGATACAGGTCATGGGAAAGTGATCAGGAAAGCAAATATTTTAAGCACTTACAGAGGTAACAGCTTTTCATCAAGACAGTCTGGCGTTCAGTCAAAAACTGAGACTGCCCAATGTACTTACTGTCACCTCTGAGTGCAGCAGTGGACCTGGGCCACCCAAATTACTCCTGGGAAAAGGTGTCCGTGCTTGCTGAGGGGGATGTACCCCATTCCCCTCACACCTTCCACCCCAATGTGTGTCATGCCATCCACCTCTGCATTTACTCTGTGTCATCCTTGCATTCATAGGCAGTTAGTTCGGTGATGTTACTTACCTCACACATTCCACAGGGGTTAACACTTTCAGATGTGAACATTGACCCACATAAAACCACTGTAAGTAATTTTTTTTTCCACCAGATAAACACTAGGCTATTTGTTTACTAGTTCTTTATCCTTTTCTGTGTCTTAATCTGGATCTCTGAAGCTTGTAGTTTTAAGCTGAGGCCTGTCATGTAAAACTTGATCAAAGGCTTGCTACAAATCCAAATAAAATATATTATATGCACAGTCGTTATCAACCTTGCCTGTAAAATGAAGATATAGGTACAAAAATCTCAGGCTGTAGCAATGTCTTTGCAAGCATTACAATATGATCTGCTACAGAGGGCTTTTCGTTTGATGTTTCATTTGTAGTATATATTGTTCCATGAATAAAGTAATCCTTAATAATTTTTACTCTTTAAAGTACAAAAAGAATGCCAGAGCAAGTAAAGCAGAGCATAAAGACCTGCAGTTTCTCCTTAAAAACAGCAGTGGGGTTTGTTTTGGTTTTTATTGTTATTTCTTAGGAGGTTTTGTTTATTTGCTTGATTCCATATATTTAACATAATTGCTTTTTATTTTTTGCCAAATACAGCAATTAGAACTCTTCTGTAGACTTGCATGTGTTTTAAATTGTCTTGTCACTGGGGATAGTAAAAATTCTGGTTAGAGGACAATACCATTGTTCTGTGAATCAGGAGGCTCATGTTCTTACTGATGAGAGAGATTTCTTTAGTACCCAGGTCATTTGGAGTCTTTGCATGATTTTGAAACTATGTTTTTAAAATAAGCCCATCATGTCAAAGAGACATGAAAAAAGCCACAGAACAGCACAAGGAGAAACTCAGTTCCTCACTGTTGTTTTTAAGCTTCTTATTGCTTCTGACCTCCTAGGTCCATTGTTCAGCAAACTGGCTCAAGGCAGAGCTTTTTGTGAAGGACTGAAAACTAGCATTCATTTTGCAATTTTTTTATTCAGAATGCCAGGGAGAAGTGTACTATTTGAGGTGGTACTATCAAGGAAATTTCCATTAGCATATCTCAGTTCTCCTACAGGTGCCACTTTAGAGTTACTTTAAAGTACACTTATCTGGGGTAGGTTTTACATCACTTCATTCCCCCTTAGATATAGAATTATACCATTCCAGAAGTGCCAGGCTGGATCTCTGTACTGAGCCCAATATGTCCTAATCATACTAGCATGAGAGACATAGCATAGCGTGGCATCTGTGAACTCTCAGAATCACTGAATACACAGAGCTGGAAGGGACCTACAAGGATCATCAAGTCCAACTCCTGGCCCTGCACAGGATCTTCACACTCATGTTAGTAGTTGTTTGTGAATGGCAAAAACTCATTCCTGCAAAACAAAATCTAATTTACTGGTTCATCCAAGGTTCATGGAATATAAAAGGAAAAAGAAGGAAAAAAACCCCTTAACATCTATGAATACTAATTATTTTCTCCATAATTTCTAAACTTTCCCTGTACCTATTAACCCCACAACTATCTAGAATCAACTTTCTCTGTGCTCTTTATGTCTCTGTCCCAACATATGCTACAATTTACTGATCTCCTTATTGGGTCAGCTACTTCAAGTGTCTAGAGACTTAGGTCATGATTGGGAAGAACAACTTTGGCTAATTTACGAGGCTTTCCCCCACCAAAACCTGCAAATTATTACCCCCATAATAACCCTTGTTTCCTTTTCTTTTTAGTATTCTCTATGACAGCACCTCAACACTCATATTCTGTTCAGTTTCATTCCAATGGTAAAATTTGGTTATTTCAGTATATGCAGGCAGATAAGCAGAAGTTCCTGAGGTTTGTTTTTTTTTAAAAGTCAAGATTATTGCAAACAATTTCCTGAGTTTTTATATAGTGTGAGCTGATACATCATGCAGGAAGAAACTTGGAACTTTGTTATGTACAGATAAGAGCGAACATGGTGAAAAAATAATTTTAAAATTAGAATTTTGGGGAAAGCCTATGGTAATTAGAAGGGAAGGGATGAGAAAGAAGACACTTGAGAATGTTAGAGCAGTAGCATGGATAGCTAGTGAAGGATAATGTGCTGCTGGAAGGATAACATATTCAGTTAGATTTTTTAAAGCATGGCTTCTACTTTTTACCCTTTCTCATTTCAATCTCTCTCCACTTCATATTTAGTTGTTGTTTAGGGATGTTTTCTGTTGCTAAGTAGTTATGAATAAAATTTAGAGTTCATGAAAAGGGCAACTGGGGAGTAATATAGTCAGAAACCAGGGTGAAGATAGCAAAAAATGATACTAGTAAGCATTGTGAGGTTTATGAAATAAAGCATTACACTGCATGGTCTTGCTTCCCCCAAGGACATACTTATTTTGAAGAAATCTGGAAAAAAATTGAAAGGATTCTAAAGAAAAACCTGTATTATGTTGGTTCTCCTTTTGCGTTGGATTTTTGTGGCAAGTTTTTGGTAGCAGGGAAGCTGCGAGAGACCAAAATGTCGATGGCAATGACTCAAACAATCGTTCATTTGCAGATTTGGCAGGTTGCTTTGCTTTGCTGAGGCCAGGTTTGCACCCCCCAACTGAAGGGGAGGAGGAGTTTTGTGTGCGTGATGGCGAAACCCCTGATCCACGTAAGACAGGGGGAGTGCACACCCATCACCAGAGGATGACTGTGACAAACCAATACCTGTTTAGCATCAAGTTGCATTTTTATGCAGATAAGGGAAAAAGCCACAATATCAAACAAATCCTGCGAAAATGAGAGAATGCTTCTTATCATGCCAATGTCCTCCCTTATAAAACTGGCTCAGATGTAAAACTTCCCCCTCTCCCCAAGG
Organism: Grallaria varia; assembly: GCA_013396735.1. Taxonomy (NCBI): domain Eukaryota; kingdom Metazoa; phylum Chordata; class Aves; order Passeriformes; family Formicariidae; genus Grallaria; species Grallaria varia. Next base: position 10,041 of record VWZG01005492.1, on the reverse strand, counting down.
GGAAGGCATTGGGACATTGACATTGACATTCACATGTAGGCCTGAAGGTATTCATTCCTTCTGATGAGGCATAACTGGCTCAACTACACTGGCTGGCATGAGAAACAGCCGTCATGTCTACAAAGGAGTCATAAATCATGAAAGATCCTCAAAGTGACCCCAAACTCATTTCTGGGGCCTTCCAACAGGGGACTGCACATGATCCACAATGTTGCAAGATACACGACTTTGCATCCCACCTGAACCTGAACACATATTAAACCACTGAACTTTGTCTTTTGTGGGCTTCCCCCACTCCCATGGATCAAGACTGTGACCATCAATTAGATCCACAGACATTTAAATTGCAACAACCAAGTTTCGTTGCTGGATCCATGGGTCGTTATATCTTACCTCTCCACTATCTATTCTTATCCTCTCTTTCTCTTTCTTTTCATTAAATATTTTCTTAAGTCATATCTTTATACCTTTATATTGTTGCATTTCTATAGGTAATAACCAAAATGACTACATACCTCCTTTCCATTAAAACTAAATTACTCTAGAATAAACCCTACATACATATATATATATAAACATCAGTCACTCAGTGTTGTTGCACTCTAATTTGCCCTAAGAGATCTATTACCAAGAACCTCAGTTACCCTCACCTTCAGGGGTGGCAATCTTTAGAGCTGGAACCAGGCAGATACAGTTCAAGATTAATTTTGTCTGAGTAGCTCCTTTGGGTGGGTTTCACTCAGTGTATTTCTAAAACAAAAGACTACTGTTGTCACATTACTGCGCATTATAACTTTTAAATGTACCAGGGACATTTTTGTGTGTTAGGAGGATAATCTGAAGAACTGTCAAGGCATTAATGGGCACAGACTAGAGCATACCCTGATACTGGAAATTGTTGTTGATTCTTGACCAAGGTACCAAATTAATATACATATATTTTCCTAATTCAGGAAATTTTAATGAAGAATTTAAGTTAATAAGATACCAAATAAGATACCTCATATGAGTTCAGAATCCCTTTGGGAATACCAAACAATTTATCAGGTCTACCTTTTTTTTTTTCCCCTCGAAGGAAGAACCTTACTGATTTATTTATATTATTCAAAACCAACTAAAATTTCCTCTAATCATTAGGAATGATTCTCTAAAACATCTTCTCTAAAACATATAAAAAAGAAAATGATTAAATAACAGCAAAGAAATTGAGCATTAAACAATAACCGTACTAATTGTAAGACATTAGTAGAAAAAAAAACTACTGGTAAACTCACCCTCAATTTTGATGATGTCTTCTGGTAGCTATAATTATATGTATTTGGAAATATTATAGGAAAGATATGAAAAAAAAAAAGCTTATAAACTTTTCCCAGATAATATAGACCAGAGAATTTGGGAGAGAAAAAAAATGCATACTTTCTGGTTTAAATTTATCTAAACTTTGTAAGAAATACCACCTACACTGTGGTGACAGTACAGCATAGTTTGAAACTGTTATGTAAGAACTAAGTTATTCAAATATGAGTGGTTAAAAACTGCTTTTGTAATCTCAGCAATGTAATTACCCTGCCTGGTTTATGAAAGTCTGGCAATATTTTCATATGTTCCTTTGGAATCAATTTATTAATTAAAAAATTAGGTCAGTTCCACTGACCTAATTAATTCTAATAAAACCAACTAGGTCACAATTAAGATTCTCCTTTCACATAGGTATTTTCTGTCTCTTCAGTGTCATTGTAATTTAAGTCTGAAGGGCTATTACAATTAATTCTTTCATACTCTTTGTGTTTTACTCTGACACTTGAGCCATTTATTTAAAACATGAGTCCCACAGCTAACAAAAACCAAAGGCAAGTTACTTGAAATGCCAAATCTAGCATCTGTATTATTCATGGCATTTATGGTTTCTGTGGAAATATAAGGGAGAACAGAAACTGTGCTAAAGAATGTGAAGAGTCTTATAATCCCCACTGTACTGTCACTATGTCTTCCAGGGAAACAGAAAGGTTACTGGTTAACATGATTCGAGCTTTAAGAATTTGTCAACGGTCAGGTTAGGATGTATGGATTACACGTGTGTTATTGGGTTGGGTTTGTTGCACTGAACCACCATGTTGTTAAAAAACCCAGTCTGCACTACAGAAAACAAATAGCAAGTTACTTCTTAATGAACTTAAAGCAGTATCCCTATCCAAGCATAAAGAGTTTCAGAACTAGTCCAAGTTCATCTTTTGTTTTAGGTTTATGCTTAGAAGCAATTTGTTGGAACAGAATGCTGAGGTATATAAATAGCACTCCACAGAAAGCTCCAAAGTGTTTACACTAAGCTGTATTTGTCTTGGTTTCCACTGTAGTTGATTAATGAGGGAAAATAGGCCATTTAGATGATGTGTTATCCAACTTAGGCACCTATTTTAAGAGAGGATAAAGTCTCTTTATTTACATGATTATTTATCTTCACTTTCTGAGAGACCTAAAATAGCTTAGATATGAAGTATAATCTTTCAGATAGTTATTATAAGGTATGAAAGCCATAATAAGTTAATCATTACAGTAAATGAATCATGCTTGTTACAGTATCACCATAGGCCATGTCTAATAATTCCTTGTCCAAAAGAAATCTATGATAAATAAAATGAGCAACACAACAGAAGCTCTGAATAACTCCTGAAGAGAGTGTCCTATGGGAAAACAGGCAAGCCAAAAAGACTTAGCTAGAAAGCCTTGTAGGAAGAAATTTTGAGAGAGACAGAGAAAAAATCCTCTAGCTTCCAGAACTCATGTCAAAAATCTTTCTGTCAAGTAGTTAGATGACTCAGTTATTTCAAAACAGCGAAGTAGTGATCATCTAGTGATTATATCTGATGTAACAGTAAAAATACCAACTGAAATGTGATCTAATGTCCTGTGGTGGGTTCACCTTGGCTGAATGCCAGGTGCCCACCCAGGCACTCTATCACTTCCCAGACGGATAAGGGAGAGAATAAGGTGGAAACAAAAAAACAAACAAACAAACAAACAAAACAAAAAAACCAGCACAAATCGTGGGTTGCAATAAGGCAGTTTATTTTTATACAAATAGCAAAAGCAAAAGCAGTGTCTGTGCATGCAAAGCAGAAGCAGCAATTAATCTCTACTTTCCATGTGCAGTGATGGTTGGCCACATCTCTGGGAAGCAGGGCCCCTGCATGTGGATCAGATGTTAGCAGGCAGCCATCGGAGACAATGAGTGCCCGCCTCTTCTTGCCCCAGCTTTTATATCTGGCTTGATGTCATACGGTATGGAATATCCCCGTGGACAGTGTGGGTCAGCTGACCTATTTGTGTCCCCTCCCAGGACCTTGCCCTTGACTGAACAGTGAGTGCTGTGCTCAGTGGTAGCCAAAATATGGGTGTGTTATCGACACCATTGCAGAGCACAGCACTGTGAGGGCTCCTACAGGGAAGCAAATTCTGGCTGAGCCACACCCACCACAGTCCTCATGGGCTGGGGTGTAACACTACATTCTGTTCCTTCTGAGGATACTTAATATAATTAAAACCACCAGTGGTTGAATTCAATATGGTTCTGGCAGACTCTGCTTTCAATTGTTCCACTGTTCTTTTCTATTTATTTACATTTTTACTTATTTTACTTCAGAAATAGAGATTATAATTAAGTTCTGGCTAATGTGTGACTTAACAGCGCTGATTCACCAAATAGTAAATAATTATAAACACAGTTGGGAAAAAGATAGGAAAGGAACCTTCCATTTTATAAATCAGTAAAATATCATGAATCAATATTTTTGTAATGAATTTTAGTTCTTTGGAGATTACATTACATAGTTCACCTACCTTTTTCTGCCTAATAAAGGATGGATAGAGAATAATCACTGCTACTAAGGTGGAATTTCTGTTACATATATGCAAAGCTATCCTCTAACTCCTTCTATTTGCCCATCAGTACCTCAGTACAGTACAATTTAGATTACAGCATGTCATGAGTGATTGCCCATAAATCATAATCAAATATGTCACTTAATATCTAGGTTTTTGTGTAATACCTGAGTTATCTGGTGAGACAATCTGAACATTTTGATTGTATGTGGTTTTCCTCTATCTAAGAAACAACCACATTCCCTAGACAGCAGCCAGAATACACCTACAAACATAACAAACTTTTGTCTTCTAAAATTCTTCATTTATTCATAAGAAACAGATGAAGAGCAAAATTCTTTTTAAAGAGCAGACAAATAGGAAAAATAGTATAATGATCTTCAGTTTTGTTGAAACAACTCACATTTTATTAGCTACATTTATCTATATATCTCTGTTTCTAAAAATATTCTTGTTACTATGGAACATATGTGACTCCTATTTTAATAGTTCTGCACATGATCTTTACTGTGTAAAATGAGAGCTTTCTATGCTGAAGCAAGTCTAACACAATTTTACTCACTGTAGCTAACAGCAAACAAAGTAAAGCAAAACATCAAGAGATGTTATAGAACATAGAGTGGAATTTCAGGCAATCTAAGCTTTTACATATTTTCTTCCCTGTCTTTAGTATATTTTTATTAGTTTTCTGTACCAAGGAAGAAAATGCTTTTTTCTTATGCTCTACAGTAAAAACAAAATTTTTATTTTACTTGGAGAAAGACAAAATATTTTCACAAAACAGTCAGTACTGTTACAATGCCACTGGATTTTAGGGTTTTATTTCAACAAAATACTAGGATTCAGGTCAGAAGTTGTCCATAATCCACTCAAGAACTTAAAAAAAATTTAGAAAAGCTTAGGTTACGCCAAGCTTCTTCTGCAGACACAAATGCAATAACCAATTGCTCATTTCAGGGAGAAAAAAATTGCATAGCTTGGAAATATGCTATGCCTATAAATATTCCTGAAATTTTGCTTTTAACGAGATGGATATACTTGCAAGCCTTTATATGCTAAAACCCTCAAAGATTCTGGGCTGTTAACTCTTAGAGAAAAATTGCAGAGATGAGTAATTACATATCCAGATGACTAAGAAGTATCTTAATTAAGCCATAAGGAGCTGGATGTTTCCAGAATTTGTCATCTATGTTGATGAAAAGTGAATTTGAAACGTGCTTATTGCTGTGCATGGGAACACTAACTGTAGGATAGAAATCATGACATCTGTGGCAACATTTTGTCAATTTCATGTAGATTTAAAATGTAAGGATTGCCTCTGCTCAAGCAATGTTGTCTACCACTAGTGAATGGGGATCCATAAATTTGTCCAAATGCTTCTTGAACTCTGGCAGCCTTGGCGCTATGACCACTATGTTAAGGAGCCATTTGTCCCTCACTGGATATGCCTTCTTAACACGATGGTTGATGAAAAGGTTCATGTGAGTCAGCGGTGCTCTGGCAGCCAGGAGAGCCAACCGTGTCCTGGGGGGCATCAGGCAAAGCCTCTCAACCAGGAGGTGATTGTCCTGCTGTGCCCTGTGCTGGTGCAGCCTCATCTTGTGTTCTGTGTGTAGTTTTGGGAGCCACAATATAAGAAGGATATAAAATTATTAGAAAGCATCCAAAAGAGGGCTATGAAGATGGTGAAGGGTCTGGAGGGAAACCATATGAGGAGGAGCTGAGGTCACTTGGTTTGTTCAGCCTAGAGAAGAGGAGACTGAGGGGAGCCCTCATTGCAGTGACCAGTGATAGCAATCCAAGAGAATGGCCTGAAGTTGTGTCAGGAGAGGTATATATAGCTGGATATCAGGAAAAGGATCTTCCCCCAGAGAGTGGTTGGGCTCTGCAACAGGCTCCCCAGGGAAGTGCTCACAACACCAAACCTGCCAGAGTTCAAAAAAGCATTTGGACAATGCTTTCAGGCACATGGTGGGATTTTTGGGGTGTTCTGTGTAAGGCCAGGAGTTGGACTCAGTGATCCTTGTGGGTTCCTTCTAACTCAGTTTATTCTATTATTGTATGATCTCCAAGAAGAAAATTAATTTTAAAACTGATAACAACTTTCAGTCCTTTAAAATGATCCTGTTGCATCAGATCAACAGGATAATTTATTACTGAATAGAACATATTCTGCTCTTCCTTCTGCTTCTTCTGATGTGCAGAGCTTAAACAGCAAGATTATTTTTTTTTCTTTTTTTTTTTTTTCCCTCAGTAACAGATGAATGGAATTGCTGAATATTGCAATTAGGTGACTGATTCTGGTGTATCTAAGGAATTAAATCTCACTAGAAACTTATATCTGACATTTTCCAAGTTCATAAACTTACCTGTGCTAGACACTCCTCTGAGTTAGAGAACTGAGCAAGAACATTTGGGATTGGTGATTTGAATGGGGATTTTTCTTTTTTTGCTTTGTTTTTTTGCTGATTTCACACTGACTGAGATTACACTATTCTGCTTCTAGAGTAGATGTCATTAATTTCAGCTCTCCACACATTAAAAGAAACACTTCTGCTTCTTCATTTTGTGCTAAAGACTTACTGCTTATCAGGTGGACTACGTGCAGACTGCCACAGTAAGGAGAACTTCGTGTGGTATAGTGAGTGTTTGCTCCTTTTATAATCAGTGAAGAGGAACTGGCACGTGAAGAACATGGATGTAGCATCCTGAAGTATACAATCAGCAGAGATCAGATTGGCTCCTTACTAGAAGGTTTCATCTCTCTTCATTGGCTATAAGTGACATTTTCCAGCATTTTGAAATAACTGAAGTATGAAGTCTAAACCTGCTAAGGAGGTTCAAGGGAGAAGGAAGAGCAATACAAATGTAACCAAATTATTTTCCTCCTAAAAAGTATAGATTCTAAGGGTTCGGGATTTTTTTTTTTTTTTCATTACAAATCATGTCTGGTCCCTAAGAAGTTATAAATCTGAAATAATATCTATAGTTAGCAACATGTTGCTACACATACAGTAGTTTAAAACTAAATCTACCTTTGCAGGGCCATATGCCTTTGTGTGCCACCATCCAAACTAATCAGCTTTTCCTTCAAAGCCTTACTTTTTATTAACCAATCACTTAAATTTAAAATTACTAATTTTGTTTCTAGGAAAGATCTCTCATTCACTTTTGAACTTAAATAAAACAATCAGTAACTACCACCATTTTATTTTTTTCTCAGATGAGATGGCAGCAGATCAGTTCCTGCAGGTTAGGAAAGAAGACACTGCATTGCATGAGAATGTAAAATAAGATGCATTCAATGATTAAGAACCATATGAAGTAAATTAAGCATCATGCAGTTTAATACTTTGTTGATAGCAGATAATGGATGCTTTCGGGAAGAGTGTTGGAACACAAAGCTGTAGTGTAGGAAGCACGAAATATCACTTCCTTTAACCAAGCTTCCAATTCATGCATGTTTTTCTTTTTTGTACTTATCTGATAACTTTTGTAGTTCATACAAGATTTTGCCATCTGCTACATTCTATAAAAATCAGTTCCACAGTTTAACAATGCATGGAGCAATAAGAATGTCCCTCTTTTTTGTTACATTGACAACTTGTCTGCAATATGTTAAAGGGGTGGCTTTAATTTCTGACACTAGCATTTATGGCTAGACAGGGTAGCCGAACACTGCACTGCTACTCCGTTTGAAGCTGTTGGAAGAAAAAAAAGTAGTAGGTCCACAAAATATTCTTGTAATTGTAGGTTTTTCTCCATAAATAGAAAATATTACAATAGACATTGGAAAGTAGGTGTATTTGCATAAAGTTTCCATGAAAACATATGAGGTTTTATTTTTTTAAGAACAGACATTAAAAAAAACAAACCAAAAAACCAAAAAAAACCCCCAAAAAACTCCTAAAAATTAAAGAGGGGCTAGTAAGCTTGTTCTTTTGTACAGATAATACAAAATTTTACTGGCAGTTGATGAAATAAAATGTAAAATAAAAGACTGGTGAAAAAGAATGCAGAAAATTCAGAAAGCACAGTGCTTTCCTATGAGGAATGCATTTAGAAATCACAACCACATTAATCTGAAATCATCAGTGTAAATGTGTAGAAGTAAATAATGCTGTTCAAGTTCATGTAAGGAATTTTTAATGTATGCAGTATATGAAGAATACAGTTTTTTTGTACCATCACTAATATCTTTTTGACAAAAAAGAAATATTCATTCCAAGAATAATGTAAAAAGATGTGTAATTTCATAGTTACAATATTCAGTGGCACAAAGGGAGAAAACATATTGGGTTGTTGTATTGTCACTTTGGCTGAAGCATTGGCAAAAAAAGCTCTGCTCTAGCAATTGCTTTTAATAAATTACTGGCATTACTATAGTGAATCAAAAACAATGTTCATGATTTTGCCCCTGTTCATCCACCTTACAGTACAGAAGCCGTAATTTTTTGTCTCTTGTGTTGGGGCAGTTCTCCATGTAGAGGAACTCTAAATCTCGCTGTCCCATAAATATGTGAACATAAACACTGATTTATTGCAATTTAGCTCCTGTTTTGGTGGAGGAGGTTTATGGTGCTGAGAAAACTCATTAATCTAATTCACAGCTCATAGTATAAACATAACCTTTACAATATATAACCGCAGAAATTATGCGTGGTTATGATTTACTGTTTGTGTTTTTGAAGGAGAAAGAAGTACAAACTTGTTTTGCCACTTCTAGTTTTAATACTCATTGATTAAGTTGAAGAATGAATATGAAACTGCTATAAATAATCTATGTGCATTTAGGTTTTGCTAGTTTCAATTTTCATATAAATACTAAAATTTAGAAGCTGTGAGAACGGTGTATAGTGAGTCAGACAAGCAACTTTAAAAAGAATATCCCATATAGAATTGCTTTTGACCTCTTTGTTTTTTACGATACTAAATCTACTTAAAAGATAGATTTCTGAAGTTCTTTCTTGAACATTTATAAAACATACACACATACACACACAAAAAAAAGTAGAAGGTTAAGTAACTGTATTGTAGTAGTGTTAAATTGCTCTTTGGGTCTTACATAGGTATGCATATTTTATTAGGATTCATATGCTCACTGAAGTGGAAAACCTCAATTTTGAATCTTGAGAGGCTGTTAATATAATAATTGTAATATATTCATATCATGCAATGCTATTATGAGTTTATCTATACTTTCACTGAATTTTAAGAGAAACCTGTGATACTTGAAAAATCGACATTTTTTTAAGAGATCAAAAGAACAATCAAATTTTGATATTTCTCTTTTCATTGAGTATGCAGATAGTCTTGAATATCTAAAGAGACATCACCCATAATTACGAAAT